>CM039523.1:3950545-3969646 GCA_022433055.1 Begonia peltatifolia
ATTTTCAAACAAATAACCCGAGATTGATCGTTTAACGCGTTTTTTATAGTCCCCTTTCCAGGTCGTGACAGGTGCAACTAGCCATATAAGTTTATCATTTTAGTCCATGTATTGTCTTAAAACTTTAATAGTTTTATGTGAAATTATCGATCATTATACATCATGTTACTTTTTGTTGCACATAGAGCGAGTACTGAGAGAAGTATCAAATATCTCCGAAATCTTGGGATGAATTTCTTATTTGTTTGAAAATGAAAAGGTGTTCAATTTATATTATTGGAAAATTAGTTCAACCACATTTTAAATTTAATTTTAGCAATTTCGCTAAATTTTTTCATAATTGTTCTCACGTATATGCAAGTATATACATGAAAGTATATGCAAGTATATACATGAAAGTATATACATGAACCACGATCATATTTTCTAATGCTAATCTCATTAAAAACAATATAGTAGAAAAAACTTCATTATGAACAATTCTTTTTGTCACAAGATAGCTTATAAAGACATTTAATTTTATTAATTTTGTTATTGTTTATTTAGTGTTGGCGGAAAAAATATCTCCGAAAGTGTTTTTTCATTGCTGGCGTGTCATCCAAAAGTGAGAAGCTCAATGTAGATTTAGTTTTTCCACAACATAAAAAAGAAGAAGCAGCAGCGAGGCCTATCTTTTCGACTTAAAAACGCCAAAGAACAGTAGAAGCTTCTTGCCTCCGGCCGATCGAAACAGAGAAGAGGAGAGGCCGCTGTTGGAAAAAGCGCCCCGCCAACCGCACAGACCACGCCGAGAGAGGAGAAGCGTTGTCCACCTGTTCACAGAACCGCCTTGTGAACAACCGAGCGCCGATCAGAACCTACCGCACGGCCGACGACGAACAATGCTGCGTTTTCTCTCCTATTCGTCGCTGCCTTGTCGTCCAGCACGCAGCGCCAAGTCGCTTCGACGCAGACCCGAGCAAAATCGCCGCCGCTGCCCATTTTTCAAGTTCGATCTGAGTTCGATTTGATTTACTGTTTGCGAGGATATCTGGATCGAAAGGAGAGTTTGTGATTCAAGAAGAAAGTTTTGAGATAGATTTCAAGAAAATTTTGCAGTTGTCTGTTTGTTTTTCAGATAGAAGAAAGTTATTTCTTCTGGGAAAATATATTTGTTGAAATATTTTAGGATATTTCGTTCTGAAATAATTTGTTGGACGGATTTACGATATCGTGGAGATTGATTATTGGGGTTAAATAATATATCTGAAAATATCTGTTTTTTTGGACATTGATATTGATAATGATGGCAGTCGATGATAGCATAGGATACAGTATTAGAAAATTTGATGGGACAGATTTCACGTTCTGGAGAACGCTCTTGTACGAAAAAAACCTTCCTCTTCCCTTGAGTGCGAGACCAGAAAAAATGAAAAACGACGAATGAAATCTCCTTGACAGACAAGTTTTGAGAGTCGTTCGATTGACACTAGTCAAAAGTGTTGCTCACAACGTGACGAAGGAGAAGACCACCACAAGTCTGATGAAGGCTCTGTCTGATATGTACGAGAAACCCTCCGAGAATAATAAGGTATTTTTTATGAAGAAACTTTCTAATATAAAGATGGTTGATGATACTTCTGTCGTAACGTATCTAAATGAATTCAATACGATAGAGAATTAATTGATATTTGTAGAAATTGATTTTGGAGATGAGGTTCGTGTCCTAATTTGGTTGGCGTCTCTACCGAATAGCTGAGAACATATGAGGGCAGCAGTTAGTAATTTAGTCGGAAATGCAAAATTGGTATTCACCGATGTGAGAAATCATATTCTTGCCGAGGAGGTTCGTAAGATCGATTCGGGTGAAATATCGAAAGTCTCAGCCCTGAACGTTGAAGGTAGAAATAATGAGAGAAACTCCAACTGGGGTAGGGACAGATCAAGTCAAAGAATAGAACAGGTTTATCCAAGTCTCGGCAAGCATTTGAGTGCTAGAATTGTGGCAAATATGGCCACATGAAGAAAGATTGCAGAGCACTAAAAAAGAACGACAATGACAAAGGTGAGGGAGAAAATGCAGCAACGGAAAACATCACTAACAAATTGCTTCTTTTAGTCGACAGTTCGATAGACCGTGAGTTTTGGACTCGGGAGTATCTTTTCACACCTCCGCACACAAAGAATTATGTGATTGAAAATTATGAGAAAGTTTACCTTGCAGATGGTGAGCCACAAGATATTGTGGGTATCGGGGATATCAAACTGAAGATGGCAAACGAGTCTATTTGGAAAATTAGTAAAGTGCGACACGTGTCAGGTGATGCGAAATCTGATTTCGATTGGACAGCTTGATAATGAAGGTCACAATGTCTATCAGAACCCGTCCCGGCCCCGATAGGTTGTGGAATCCCGAAATGAAAAAATAATAACAATTTTTGAGTTTCTAAACTGCATGGGTACATTTATATTTTTATTAACCCGTCCTTCAGGGACCTGTTATCTTCAAAACAGTTTATAATTTCTCAAACAGTTCACATTATCTAAAATATATTCAAATTATAATCAAAATTTTTATCCAAATTTATTCACCTAAATCAGTTTATACATAATTACCAAAATACATCAGAAACGTATTAAAATATACAAGTCATTATGTGTGACTTTACAAAATATTGTACCACAATAACCCAACGCTCAATCTAAATTCACATCGACATCTACCTCGACGAGTCGCTATGCTTTTGAACCAACTTAGGTTGCCTTGATTTACTGTTCCTGTGAACTTGATCGTTATCTAAAAAATGTAAATAATCCACATATGAGCTTTTAAGCTCAGTAAATAAATCTAGCAACTATAATACTCAAGTTAGCACATTACACAATTTTGGACCTTCCACCTTTCTATCAAGTATAATTATTTAAAACATTTGAAGGTCAAAGAATTAATTTCTTAGAAAACATATGGATGTCATCAAATGTGTATATTTGCAATCAACATTTTAAATCAATTTAATATGATAAATCTAATGAAATAACCATGCATTATAAACAATCCACTATTTGTGTTTCAAATTTGAATACATCCTCAATAATTTAATGCAGAATTTAACAACCAGTGATATTTGTTAAATAATGCATAACATAAATCCACTCAATATGTATAACTATAAAACATCTTTACAGATTTTTGGGCTTTCATTAGGCGGACTGTAGTGTTCCGAATCTATTATTCTCGCGAGGTTTTGGAAATTTCAACCCAAGGGACACGACAACGCGTAAGACCCTTACTCTTTTTTCCATAGTTATATATATTGTGCAATAAAAATTTTCTAAGTAATGACCACTTCTTTTTTCATTTAAACATGTT
This sequence comes from Begonia peltatifolia, assembly GCA_022433055.1. Taxonomy (NCBI): domain Eukaryota; kingdom Viridiplantae; phylum Streptophyta; class Magnoliopsida; order Cucurbitales; family Begoniaceae; genus Begonia; species Begonia peltatifolia. Next base: position 3,953,895 of record CM039523.1, read on the forward strand.
TTAAAATTTTATAAAGCAAATGCAACAATCAATTATAATCATCATATAATTCATCCATAAATCAATTGTTAGAAAAACAATTTTTCACAAAACAATCAATTAAACACTTTCAAACAACTTTTTAAAAAATATAAAAGAAAACAAAAATTGAATCCACTGCATTCTTTAAAAAAAATATTTTTTTTAAAAATAATTCAACCATTTAAATTCACTGTTCACGTAGCCTTTTTAATCACCCATCACAGGCCATATGCCCTTTCATCACTTCAGTCACAATTTAGAGTATGCTTCCCTTAACAGAACCTTCTCCAATTTACTACTTATTAATAACTTTTAATGCAAATTAATTGCTCATAACTTTTCCATTAAATTCCACCTTCAATCCATTACTTGCACTAAAAAACCATCAACATTTAAAAACAAAAAAAAACAAAACAAAACCAATCAATCACCAATTTATACTTCCATCCCAAATTCAAAACTTCTATATTAGTCATAACCAACGAAATTTGATGTATTCTCAGCTTCTAATCTTTATTTAAAATCATCTAACTACATACAAATTGCCCAATTCAAACATCAATTTCTAGTTCGTCATCTAATCATGTAGTAGAGATAATTAGAATACTCTACTTGCAAGATTTACTTACCGAAAATTTTTGTTCCTCCAATTCTCCGTGTAATTTTCACTTTGGAGCTTGATTTTTGAACCCTAGAACTCCATTATCCAAGCTTTGAAGCTTTCCTTTGAAGAAAATGGAAAAAACCCCACTCTTTTCTCTATTTTCTCGTTTCTCCCTTCTCCTTCTCCTTCTCCTTTTCCTTCTCCCTCCTTTTCTTTTTCTCGTTTTTGCCTCTGTTCTGGAGCTGTTTCGCCATTCCCACGAAATTTTTAGCACCCTTTGAGAATTCTTCATCTTTCAAGTGAATTCTAGAAAGTTCATGGGTGTAATTTTTCATTTTACCCTTGTTATTATGAAATTACTAAATCCACCTTCCTTTCTTAATTTATTACAATTTTACCATAATTATTTTAACCTTAATCATACTCGTCTCACACTAATCCCTTAGATTAGGATTAATGAAACCAATTTAAAAATTCTAATCCTCAAAAATTGTTTTTTTTTTCAAATAACACTAAAATTTTGATTTTATGAAGGGGCAATCTATCGGTTATCTGGGCGGTCAATCGGCGCTCTTAAAAATTCAGTTTCCAAATTATTTTGGAATCATCGATTGATTGGCAGAAAACGGCGACTGATCGGCAACCAATCTTCTCAATTTCTCTTGAACCTTCAAACCGACGATTGATTGGCCAAACACGGCAACCGATTGACCTTTTTTTTCAACTTCCAAAAATTTTCGCTAAATCTTTATTGAAATTTCTTCCAAATATGGATGGTTGTAATTCACTAAGAAAATTCCAAAAATATTTACAATACAAATTTACAATTTGATTTTTTTGATTTTTTATTTTTTTACATCAGTGTTTTAGAAAAAAAAAATTTTGAACCATTACAATATCAATTTTAGAAATAGTGATTAGAAGGTAATTAAATAAGCGATGTTCGTCGCTCGAGGTCACAAAACAGGAACTTTAGACATAACTATTACATGCAGAAATATAGTTGCTGTTGCTGATAGATCGAAAAACACAGAGTTGTGGCATTGCAGGTTGGGCCACATGAACGAGAAAGAAATGAAATTTCTTGTAAAAAATAGTCAGATTCTGGAGTTGAAGTCTGTCGAACATCAGCTATGTGAAAGTTGCATTTTTTGAAAACAGAAACATGTTAGTTTCTTAAAGGTTGGGAATGAGCTGAAGAAGAAAAGATTGGAATTGGTGCACACCGACGTGTGGCGACCCACACCCGTTTCTTTTCTTGGTGGATCATACTACTACGTGACATTCATAGATGATTCAACAAGAAAGATATGAGTCTACTTTATAAAGAACAAATCTGATGTATTCAGTGTTTTCAAGAAGTAGAAGACCTTGGTTGAGAATGAAACGAATCTGAAGGTGAAGTGTTTGAGATCCGAAAACGGAGGCGAGTACATCAATGCTGATTTCAAAGAGCATTGTGCTGTGAATGATCAAGATAGAGAAGACTATTCATCGAACACTTCAAAAGAATGTAGTAGTTGCAAGAATGAACAGAACGTTGAATGAACGTGCAAGGAGTATAAGATTGCACGCTGGACTGTATAAATCATTTTGGGCAGATGCAGTCAACAATGAAGCCTATCTAATCAATAGAGGACCTTCCGTACATTTAGATTACAAAATTCTAAAAGAAGCTTAGAACGGTAAAAATGTAAACTTTTCTTTTTTGAAGGTTTTTGATTGTTTATCATATGTTCACATTGATGATTCTGATAGATGGTAGTTTGATCCGAAATCTAAGAAATGTTTTCTTATTGGTTATGGTGATGCCGAGTTTGTTTATCGTTTTTGAGATAATCAAAATTGGAAGATCATTCGCAGCAGGAACGTCATCTTTAAAGGACAGATCCTTTACAAAGATGTTGTTGGTAAGATTTCTGATAGTGGGGATTTGTATTGAAAGAGTCTACTATGGTCAATTTGAAAGATTTTTCAGCTGATAATACTACGACTGTCAAAGAAGATCGGGGTGTTGTTAAATAAGAAGTTGATGAGAATGTGGCTCCAGAGGTAAATCCACAAACGCCTATTATAGAACTGAGAAAATCATTCAAAATAAACAAACCAGTCCATAGATAGTCTTTGTTCTTAATTACATCCTGCTGACCGACAAAGGCGAACCGGGATGTTATGAGGAAGCTGAACAGTCTGATAATTCGATTAAGTAGGAGACAACCATGAAAGATGAGATGGACTCGTTGAAGTCAAATCAAATTTGGTAATTGGCTGAGTTGCCAAAGGGTAAGAAAGCGTTGCACAATAAGTGGGTTTACCAGATTGAAGAAGAACATGATGGGAGCAAGAGGTACAAAGCTAGGTTGGTTGTCAAAGGTTTTTAACAGAAAGAAGGTATTGACTACACCGAGATCTTCTCACCAGTGGTGAAGTTGACGACGATCAGAACTGTCTTGGGTTTGGTCGTGAAAGAAGACATTCATCTTCAGAAGATGGGCTTGAAACTGCTTTTCTTCACGACGATTTAGACGAAAAGATCTACACGCAGCAACTACAAGGTTTTGAGGTGAAAGATAAAGAGGAGCTTATGTGTAAGCTTCGAAAGAGCTTGTATGACTTCAAGTAGGCTCCAAGGCAATGGTACAGGAGATTCGATAGCTTCATGAAGAGTAACAACTTTGTAAGATGTGAAGCCAATCACTGCTGCTATATCAAAAGATTTGATAATTCTTACATTATTTTGCTCATTTACGTTGATGATACATTGATTGCTAAAGCAAGCTTGCATGAGATTGACAGGTTGAAAATAAAGTTATCTAAGGAGTTTACAATAAAGGATTTAGATGCTGCAAAGCAAATATTTGGGATGAGGATCTTCAGGGATAAGAAAGTTCTCAAACTCTCACTAGAAGAGTACGTCAAGAAGGTTCTTAGCAGGTTCAAGATGTACGATACTAAGCCAGTTACCACACCATTGGTTAGTCATTTCAGATTATTCAAAGATCAGTTTACCTCGGTAGATGAAGAGAAAGACTACAAGTGACACGATCCAGATTTAAAAAAGATCCGTGTTAAAACCCACAAAGAAAAAGAAAAGGTGCTCAGTGTGTGTGTGTGTATGAAGAATAACGAGTAAATAAAGATGCAGAGAAGAAATGTAAACCCTAGGCAGACCCAAAAGCTATCTGAATGTTATGCTCATGGGTGCATATTTTTCCGTAGGAAAACAACCACTATCGGGCATCGGTTTGGGCCTCTCGTAGATCAAACTTCCAAGAAAAAATGATGAGAAAGGCAATTTGAGCTTACTCTAGCAACCTTGAGCTAGTAAGCAAGGGAGACCTATTCCTTTCACGGATTGAAAAATTCGTGGTTTACCACCCTTGAAGGTAACATTAATTCTCTTTTGGAACACAAATGTGACTCGTGTATTGAGAAAATTGGCAAAACGTTGTTCACTGCAACTAAGCAATGACTATAAATAACCCTAATGGTGGCGGCTAGGATTTGGATGGTAGGATGAAGGAGAATCGTTGATGACAGATAAAGATGGATGGTCAAGATGAGTGGTTCCATGGGGGGCCAAGCCTTGTCTGTGTGTGCGCCCTAGATTTGACGGTGGAGATTGTGACCCGCATCTCTTCTAATTCATGGTGCTGTCATGCCACATCATTAATCCTTGTGAGTTGTCTTTATATAGGCCTAATCTCTTTCTTATTGCCTCCTTGATGGTTGAGCCCAATAGTCTTAAACCAAAAACCAACCATCATGCATTCATCTAAGCTTAACCAACAATGTAGTGCATGATATGAGTAAAGCTTATAGATATACCTTACTCTCACAAAAGAGGCTAAGTGTTTGCCAAAGAAAGTAAAAATACACAAAAGTGTTAAAAATAATAAAGAAAAAAAAATACATAATTGAAATGGTTACACGTTTAGGATGTCGGGAAGATAAATTTCCGTTTGATGACGCTCATAATCCATCCGTATATCCCAAGACAGCAAATGGAAAAGCTGCTCCCGATCCAACGGGTTGATCTCCCATGTGGATTCATCCAAAATGTCAAGGCCTGCAAAAGAAACAAAGTCATTAGTAAAATGATTAATTAAAGCAAGAAACTTTGTTTGTGAGCGAGTAACAGGTCTACTGGGCATGTCAACATGGCTACTGTTCCATATGCCTGCGCTGTTGGTAGTTTTATATACGTGATGGTTTGTACACGACCAGACATTGCACATACAGTGGGAGTTGTCAGTAGGTTTATAAGTAATTTAGAAAGGAAACATTGGTAAGCCGTAAAGGGAATCTTGCGATACTTGAATGGAAGTTCAGAGTTCGCTCTATGTTTTCGAAAGTCAGACTTGGCTCTGGATGGATACGTTGATATTGATAACGGTGGTGATATTGACAGTAGTAAAAGCAGGACTAGGCATGTTTACACTTTAGGTGATACCGCAATCAGCTGGGACTCGAGGCTTCAAGATGTAGTCACACTTTCTAGTTGTGAAGCTGAGTATATTGTGCTGACAGAAGCCGCAAAAGAGATGATGTGGTTGTAGCATTTCTTACACGAGTTAGACCAAAACTACAATGGAAGTGTATTGCATTGTGATAGTCAAAGTGCATCAATTTAGCAAAGAATCCGGTTTATCATGGCAGGACAAAACATATGCAAGTGTGTTATCACTTCATCAGATCCACCTTAGAAGATGGAGTATTGGTGTTTGAAAAGATCCTAGGGAGTCAGAATCCAGCTGATATGTTGACGTAAGCTGTCACGAGTGAGATGCTGAAGTTGTGCGCAAGTTCAGTCGGACTTTTTGGATGAGATATGACAATAAAGCCACTACAGATGGAAAGATGATGAGATTAGTATTGAAGTGGAAGATTGTTGAGTTGTGAAGCCTACTTTAGTGTTGTAGGGTATTTTGGTTATATTTACCTTGTTATTATGTAACCCTAATTCGTCTATTATATAAAGACATACTTAAGTTATTAGAGTGGGTCTAAGAGTGCCAGGCAAAAACTATTGTAACTTGTTTTTTATTTTAGTGAAATCTGTCAACAGCTAGTAGACGTAACTCTCACAGCGAGAGTGAACCAATATAAATCTCTGTATGTTTTTTTTTTTCATTTTTTATCATTTTTTACAGGTTGAATTAGGGCATTAATCCTAACAATAAATAGTTACATAATATCTATAGTATAATGGTTTTGCACAAAAAAAAAAGACACTCCATGTTCTGTAGTAAAAAAACAGGACAGAAAAAAGTAAAGAGATGGTCAGCGTTTTGTGGAGATAAAAAAAAGAGCAAGTGAAAAATAAATTAGGTGTTTGTGTATACATTATAACATCTAACAATGATGAATTTATCTCAATGACATTTCCTAGAATTTTTTTATTTCTGGAAAAATATCTAAATCTTATTTTTTATAATCACATATTTATTCATTTGTTTTATATAATTTTTTTATTCAGAGTTTAACTTCTATAATTTTTTTTATTCAAATTTTAACTTTTGAATAAAATATTTTTTGTGTTTAATTTATCTATTATTTCTCTAAATATAAATTAACAATATGGAAAAATACTATTAGGTTTTTTTTTTTTTTTTTTTTTATGATTGTAATATTTAAAAGGAGCTAGTCAAATCAAATTATCAAGATTGTTTTGTTATTGGGTTGAAAAATTTACTAATTTTATTTATAATGATGGATAATTCTACATCAAATTACTTTTATGATTAGTTGTGTTTGAAAATTAAGTCTATCAATGGATAAATTTATTGGTTTTTGAGTTAGTACGAAGGGATCTGTTTATAAGGATATGTTATCTAGAGTGCCTTTGGAACTTATAAAATATCTAGATTTACTTTGGTAAACTACTATTTTAAGATCAATTTTTTATTGACTTTTAATTTGTTTAAGTTTTTAAATATGTTGTCAATAATTTTACTCAATCTCAGCTGAAATATCAAAATAATTTTTGACAATTCATTTGGCGCAAAATTAATTTAATTTTGAGGGTTGCTAGTTATGCAAGAGCCAAGAAAAACATTCATAAGCAATTGATTCATATTTTAGGTATAATAATTAGAAAAATTGTCCCTGTTTACTATTTCTTCAATTTTTTTTACTGTTATAAATTAATAATGTAGAAAATTACTATCAGATTTTTTGTTGCTATAATATTCAAATGCAACTAGTCAAATCAGTTTATCAAGTTTGTTTTGTTAGTATTATTTTTGTAAATATTCTGTAAATATTTTTTATATCTTTTCTTAATTTAACTTATTTGTTTCCTTAGTTAGTTTTTAAAATTTAAATTATGTATAAGAAGTAGAGAGATGTTGAAATTTTAGATGAAGTGTTTGTATGCACGTTGTGAGATAAAAGAGTGGTAAATTTTTATTAGCAAATATTTTTTAAAATTTATAACTTTTAGAAAAATATTATAAATTTCATTTTTTATAGCAAAATCTAGATTAAATCTCTTTTTTTTTTTTAGATTTGAATTTTTACGTAAAAATTGTCAGTATTTTTTTATCTATTATTTCTATTACTTGGTTGTTATATTTTTACATTATATGAAAATTCTTATTATTTTTTGTTGTGGTTGTGATTTGTAAGTGCAACTAGTAATTTGTAATTTGTGAGTATAACTAGTTTTGCTACTGTATTGAAAACTTTTATGTGAATTTATGGATCATTAAAATGTAGATAAAATGATAAACTCGTCCAAATTCTTATAAGACAAAAGAATACTTCATTTCTACAAGTACGTTTTTTTACTTTTTTACGAGCACGTTTTTTTTATTGGTTTCCAATTTTAAATGAGAAAATCTTATAAGAACGTGTTATTTGACATGTGTAGAGAATTTACCTAGATTTACTTTCGTCGACTATTCTAGTAATATGAATTTGTAATTTTTTACACGTATTTTTTTTATTTTTTATATTGAAAATATATTATCAATATTTTTACACTATGTCACCGGACTCGTAATAGTTGAAATATAAATATTATTGACAATCAACTGTTTTAAACATGAAGAAAAGCAAAATTAATTTGATTTTGAGAGTTAATGATTTGCGCAAAAGCCACAAAAGACATTTAAAAGCAATGGATTCAGACTTTAGATATGGAAGTTGAGAAAATTTAATTCTACTTGATAGTCCATTACATCAAGTTTGCGGATAATTATTTTGATGATTAAGACCTGATTCGTTCTGCTTTATGCATTACAATGAAAAATCAAATATTAGGCATGATATCATACACATCTCCATCCTAGATGACAATAATGTCATTGATAATGAAAATAAATTTAATATTATAAAGTCGATAACACTGTTATTATCGTGTGCAAGATCGAGTAGATAATTATACAATTTTGAAAAAGATAGAAGAAAAAAATTAAATATTATTTATCAAGTCAAAAAGAGCTATAGTGAATTATTATTCAAGTATTTCCTACCATTACAAGCAAATAATTATTTTCTAAATCATTTGTTGAGAAACTTTTACTAAAATAATTGTAGGGTTTTTTCCGAAATGCTATGTTGCTTTACACAAATATTTCATTGAAGTGTTAGTGTAATTTTTTTTTTTTCGTAAAACCAATCCAAACAAGGATGTGATCAATACTTCAACGAGTTGATCAAATGTACAGTCGTGAAACTTTAATGAAACAAAATATATTAAAGTTGTAAGTGGAGAAAGTAATTTGGAAACAAACATGTGAAAATGAGGTTAGAAAAATTTCGATAGTTGAATATCAAGATTATGTTCGTGATGGCAAGACTGAATATTTTGGAATCAAGTTTGTGAAAATTATAATCGTTGAAAATGAATCAATATAACGGTGACATTTAAAAATGATGAATTTCTATTAGCTTATATTTTAGAAAACTTTAATTCTAGACAAATATTGTAATATTTTTAGTTTTTTAGTTTTTTGCAATTTTTTATTTTTGTGGGAAAATATTTTTATTTTTGTCATTCTTTATTTGACATATTATTTTTCTAACTTTTTGTTTGATATATTTTTACAGTAAAAAAAAATATTCTTCATTTTTTTGTTCTTGCAATTAGCAAGTGAAACTAATCATATTAGTTTGTCAGGCTAGTCTTGTAAGATTGACTTATTCTTAATTTTTTTATTTTTAAAACACATTGTCAATATTTTTACTGTAACGTGTCGACACACATAATAGCCAAAAATTCAAAGTTATCATGGGCAATCCCTTTTTTTTGGACAAAAAATACAAAATTAATTTGATTTTGTGAGTTGATGGATTGCACTAGAGTCACCAAAAACTTTCAAAACAAATTAGTTAAGACTTTAACAATGAAAGTTATGAAAATTTATCCTAGTGGATAGATTACTCCATCAAATGTACGAATATGATGATGATCGCTACTTTAATTATTGCAACTTGATTCGTTATAGTCATAATATTTTTTTTGCATTGTAACGATAAACTTTCTATTATGTATGACATCATTTATATCTCCATAGATAATTAACAAATTCCTCCTTAAACTATAATATTATTGACAAATTGTCCTTAAACTACCTTCATTAATCAGATCACCTTTAAACATGATCGTTAACAAAACAACCATTGTCGTTTAAATGTACGTTAAAATTTGGTCAGGTAGGAGCCCGTCTTTGAGAGCAAAATCCCACTCCGTGAGGTTTTGCCTAACAAGGGAGTCTACTCTTCAAGAGCAGGATCCTGCTTTTTTTTTTTTTTTTTTTTTGGAGCGGAATTCTCTTGTGGAAGAGTGGACCCCCACTCTTAGACACTTTCTCTAGAACGCGATTACACTCTCTACAGCAGGCTCCCACTTTAGAATTAGTATATACACTGTTTTGAGTGAGATCCTAAACGATTAAAACTCTCATACATGCAATTTTTTCTCTCTAGGCAAAATCTCCTTTGCGCTTGTTGTTGTTATTTGGAGCGGAATCCCGCTGATGAAGGGAAAGATCCCGTCCACTAACATGATTTTTTTTCTTGAGTTTTATCTTAAAAAAATTAAATATACTTTTGAAACTGAAAATAATTATTTTTTGTTTTGTAGCTTTATGATTTTTTTTTCCAAAAGAACATAGTTTAAGATTTAATACTCAATGAAACGAGGTAGTCTTGTAAATGGAAAATAAATTTTCAAATCAACTCATTCACTTTGTATTTGAAGTTTTACCAATTTGATATCTAAGACAAAGCCATGTCAATTGAATGAAAATCTAGAAATTGTAGCTTCATAGTAAAGAAAAGAAGCATCAAAGATGTAGAGAAAGAATGAAGCCCTTGGAAGAAACAGAGAAAATGTTTGTTAAATTTAGAGTGAAAATAAACTAGTGGTGGGATGGAATCAAATGTAAACTCTTGTTAATCATTGTACTTATGGATTGAGATTTTTCTAAGGATAGAAGTAGTGGAAGTGGAGCTATAACACCATGAAAATTTATTGGGCAGTGGGTAGAACCATGTATGTAGAAATTAAATAAATAATGTAAAAATAGCTCAAAAAATAGTGTAAATTGTCTTTGGAGTGGGATCACGTCCTCGTCGGTTGAGTTTTATCTTTAAAAAGAAGTTAAGGTACATAGTTTAGGATTTAAAATCCAATAAAACTAAGTAGTCTTGTAAATGGAAAAGAACCAAGTTTTCGTATGATTCTAAATCGCTTTTATGGATTATTTTCAAATCTACTCGTTCACTTCGTTTTTGAAGTTTTACCAATTTGATTTCTGAGATGAAGTAATGTCATTTGAATGAACATCTAGAAATTGTAGCTTCAAAGTGAAGAGAAGAAGAATTAAAGATGTAGAGAGAAAATAAATCCTTGGAAGAAACAAAGAAAAATTTCGTTAAATTTAGAGTGGAAATGGAGTAGCGGTGAAATGGAAGCAAAGGTGAACTCTTGTTAATCATTGTACTTGTGGATTGAGATTCTTTTAAGGATAGAAGTAGTGAAAGTAGAGCTGCAACGTTATGAAAATTTATTGGGTAGTAGGTAGAGCCACGTCTGTAAAAATTAAATAAATAACGTAAAAACAACTCAAAAAATAGTGTAAATTGTCTTTGGAGTGGGATCTCGCCCTCGTCAGTGGGATCCCGCTTCAAATGACAACAACGAGTGGAGGGGAGATTTCTCCTAGAGAGAAAAAATTATAAGTATGGAAGTTTTGATCATGCTATTTATATATTGTTCGTGGAGAAGAAGCCCGCTGTAGAGAGTGAGATCCCGCTTCAAAAGAAACAAGGGAGCGGGATCTCGCTGTTGAAGAGCGGCCTCCCGCTCCTTGGCAAAAACTCACGGAGCGAGGTTCCACTCTCAAAGACTGGGCTCCCACACGACTAAATTTTAATAGACATGTAGATGACAATGATTGTTTCGTTAACATACGTAATTTTAAAGTAATCTTGTTAACAAATATAATTTAAGAGCGAGTTTGTTAATAATTCAATAGTTTAAAATTTTTTTGTTAACTACCCTATCTCCATCCTAGATGGAATGATGTCATTGTTGAATTGAAAATAAATTAGTTGTTATAAAGTTGATAACAATGATGTTTTTCTCCAAAAAAAAATTTTATTTTTAGTTTTTGAAGTATATTGTCAATATTTTTACTAGTAATGTCGGAGGGCACGTGATAGCCAAAAATTCAAAATCATTATTGACACGCATCCTTTTGGACAAAAATGATTTGATATATGAGTTCTAGGTTTGCAAGAGCGACCAAAAAATTTTCAAAACCAAATGCTTTAGACTTTAGATTTAAAAGTTGGGAAATTTTAATGCTAGTTGATAGTTCACTCGTCAAATCTACAAATTTGATAAAGATAGTTACTTTGATTGTAGCGTCCCGAAAATCCTCACGTTTTCAGTATGCTCACTACTACTACTCATTGCTCTGATCTCATTCCTGTAATGCTCCGAAATTCTAACGGTTCTCGGTTCACTCTTCTCTGATACCATAACTGTAGCGCACTGAAATCGCCCCCAGACCCGGATCGTTAACTCTACTTATACACTTACACTCGGAAAAACTTCGTGTAAAAATTTAAAACTTTGTTTCTTAACTTAAAACGACTTTTTTGAAAACGTTTAAAATTGTCGTAGTGGAAGATTTTGATTAAAATCAGTTTAAATAAAATTTAAAGTTTTTAAAATATTAAAAGGAATTTTCAGTTGACCTCTGTGAGCACCGGTCGACACTTCATTTACCTCTGTTTTTATCGGTCTCTCTAGTCATCACGCTAACCGGTCGACACTTGTGAACACAGGTCGACATTCCAATATTCTCTGTCCACCCTGGTCGTACCTTGTGGTCGACACCCCTATCATTTTTACACTACCGGTCGACACCTACAGACGTAGGTCGACACTTGATTCGGCTCTGCCTTAGCAGGTCAACACTTGTCAAGCTCGGTCGACCACTAAGCCTATCGGTCGACACTTCTTTCCAAGAATTGGCATAAAACCTAAAATTCTTCAAAACAAGTCAAATTTCGACTCAACGTTAAAAATAACGAAAACGTGCACTTTTCGTTCCACTCAAAATCATTATATACGTCAAAACGACTACTAAAATATTAAAATCCATTTACATTTCAAAACGACTCCAAAATCCATACACGCCCACTGTGGCACCTTGGTCCCCTTTGTACTCGGTTTGCCAGTTACTCACTATTTCGCTTGTATCGTAAGAATTCGCATAAAATTTGAAACTTTTGTTCATCGACTTAAAACAATATTTTTTTTGAAAATATTTTAAAAAGCATCACAGCGGAAACTCAATTAAACTCGGTTTAAATAAACTTCACCTTTTTTTTTTAAACACAAAAATAAAGAAAACCGGTCGACACTTCTCTTTAGCGGTCGACACTTCAATTCTCTCTGTTTCCATCGGTCGACCCTCGCGGTCGACACCTCTACCACCTCCTTCATTCCCGGCCGACACCTACTGCCGTAGGTAGACACCTTGATCCCCTCTGTCCGCGTAGGTCTACCCTCGCGGTCGACACCGCTGCAATTTTTGCACTGCCGGTTGACGCCTACAACCATGGGTCGACACTTACTTCGGCTCTGCTCTCGCAGGTCGAACCCCGAGGTCGACACTCTCACTGATTTTTCACTAACCAGTCGACACCTACGGTCGCTGGTCGACACCTCATTTCTCTCTGCCCACACAGGTCAAACCCCGCGGTTGACACTTACCTTCTATTTTACACTGACCAGTCGACACCTATGCAGTTCGATCGACACTTTGCACCAGCAGTATAAAAATAACACCAGTTTGAAAGAAAAAGACAACAAAAACTTCAACGATTAAGACCATAAAGTAAAGACCTGTATTTTTAAGACATAATTTTCACAAGTACTTTCAAAAACACAACTTTACACCAATCCTGACTATAATCGTGCCACACACAAACCTATATCCTCAAAATCTATACACAGTTGTTCAACACAAAAATGCTTACAAAATCCCACAACCTAACACACTATGGTCGTATTGCCCCAACAAGCTGTTTGCACCGGCATAAAGCATACGTCACCAATCGCCACCCTAGTCATGGCTGTCCTCAAACAACTCACCAGAGAGCTCACCGTCACCTACGCCATGGAACACAAAACATAAACCTAATGCTTAACAAGTATGAAATATGAACTGAAAATCAATGCACAACTCAACCCCTAACACAAGTTGTTTTCGTTTTGTTTTCATTATTATCATCTTGCACTTTCACGTGTGAGTCAAGTATGCACTCATCCTATCACACTCAGGATGGCCAAATCATGACCCACAGAGCGAGATTAGAGGCACACATAGGACGACCATACATAATCTCCTCCCAACATCGATCATAGAACCCTATAGTTCTTTCTCACTAGCACGTTAACGACAAGACGTTCACAAACCGTGTCATCTTACGTACTTTCATCAATGTGAACCCTCTAGTGCTTTCTTACTAGCATGTTAACGATGAGGCGTTCCCATGCGTGACATCTTTTCTTATCTGATTACATTTCATATGCACAATTCAAAACATGCTCAAAATTCGTTCTTTCGTAATTCAAAACCATGATGCATGTCAACACATATGCGCAATCAACTAACCAATCAACAAACAAACAGTCAAAACAAACAAGCAACCCTACCATTCCATGATGTAGTCCCGAAGACAAATCACAAACAATCCATTACTTACCTAGCGTCCTTAAGATTCCTCGCACTTTGTAACTTCGCATGGTAACTGGGAGTATTGAAAGTCATAACTTGTACAAAACCAAAATTCTCTACTAAACTCGAAATCCAACTCAATTTCTAACATAATTCGGAAATTCATAACTTCTTCATTACTCATCTGAATTGGACGATCCAAAGTGCTACAGGCTCCACAGGTTGTCTAGTTTCTAATGGTATCATCTATTTCTTAATTGGACATCCAAAACTTGGCCAGATGTGGCTGAAGCACTTGGTTACCAAAATACTCAATCTTTCTCATAAAATCCCGTAACTTACTCATACCTCTAGTTTAAGCACCAACATACGGATAAAAATAAACTATAAGTTCAATTTCTGAAGAAACGGAGAAAAAATGGGCTGAGCGTCGCAGGAAGAGGAAATTGCTGAAGGGATGTCGTTCCTCCCCTCTGTTTTTATTTTATTTTTTAAATAAATCTTTAATTACTATTTTGCCCTAACTCTTATCCGTTTAATAAATCTGCTATTCGATCCGCGTTCGGTTGAAATCTTAAAATTTCTCTTTCACTATTAGTTTCAAAATAATCTTATACTTAAAAGTAGAAATTCTCCGCTTTCAATCCCAGCAAAAACTCCACCGATTATAATTACGTAAATCCGAAATTAATTTAAACGAAAAATTCTAGGTGTTACACCTACCCTGGTCAAAACACTTTAACAGCCGGCCAGATCGTCTAAGAGCACACTCCTTCAACTGCCACTTAGTTCTGGGCTCGTTCTGAGTACTCACCAGCTATCGACTCGTCACCTACATCACAGAATTCATCTATTAGCTTAATGCTAGGTAAGTAATGCACATAAAAACATAAACATTGAAAAACAAACATATCCTAACATATGCAGTTTCTACAGTTTCGTCTCTACTTTCGTTTTCATCTCTTTCTTACATCTTCTTTATCTTCTTACTACTGAGTTTTTCTTTACGTGCTAGATCAAGGTGACACACCTCGCGGTCCATTTCACGGGACAAGGTCAACCTCAATCTAGTAAAGTAACACACTTCGCGGTTCACCTCACGGAATAATGCCACCACATAAAGTAAAGAAAGAAGTGATACACCTCGCGGTCCATCTCACGGGACAAGACCACTCAACCCCACCTTCATTATCTTCTTACGTATTTTCTCATTTCATTCGTCATATCCTACTGTTTCATTTCGTAAAAACATGGAAATTTGTTTTTGTTTCGTTCTCGTACTTTAAAACCATGATGCATAATCACTAAAGCATAACATAAAATAAATGTATATGCAACCTACCGAACTGTGATGTAGGCCCGAAGGCAAAAGCACCTACTACACTAACAATTCGTATATCGAAATTCGTAGTTCTCTTGCTAAACTGAGAAACCTATAAAAACACTCATTATCAATTCTACTTTCCTTCCAACTCGTAAGACTCTAAAGGAAATAACAATTTAACATCTAATCTATCTAAACCCGAATTTCAACTCAATTTCCGACCAATCTTTGAACATGCATAACTTATACATTATTCGTCCGATTTGAACGATTCGAAACGCTTCGAACTCTTGAGGACGTATAATTCTTAACAGTATAATCCAATTCCTAATCCAACACTTACAGCTTGGTCGAATGTGGCCAAACGGAAACCATTCATTAACCCGAGTATTTAGTTATCTAAACGCTCAATTTTCTCCATAAATACCCGTAATCTACTCCTACTTCCAGTTTAAACATCAATACACGAACAAAAAATTGACTTTAACTTCTAAATCTCGTATCTCCCCCTAGGGTTACCAAAACTATCCCATTCTCCCTTTAACTTTAATTTTAACACTCAAAACAGCTAAAAAACTAACTATCTACTAAGAACTAA
>CM039523.1:3970046-4144574 GCA_022433055.1 Begonia peltatifolia
GGGGGGGGGGGGGGGGTTTACTTTTTATTTATTTTTTATAATAATAATAATAATCTAATTATTAAACTGCTCTCAATCTTCAACCGTTTAATCAACCTGTCATTCGATCCGTTTTTATCAGAATCTTATAATTTTCTTTTGTCCATTAACCTCAAAATAATCTTTTACCTAACTGGCTAAATTTTCTGCTTTTAATGCCAGATAGAATTTTGTCGTTTTACTGTTACATAAACCCAAAAATTATATAACGGGAAAATCTAGGCGCTACATTGATGATTGTGGCTTTATTCGTTATTATCGTAATGTTTTTATGTTTTACAATGATAAACTTAACACCACTTATAACATCATTCATATCTCCACCATAGATGACATAATATCACTATTAAATTGAAAATAAATTTCTTGATATAAATTCGTTGTTACTGTCCACGGATTGGGTAGATGGTTATGCATTTTTGAAAAGATAGAGAAAATATTTCAACAACTTTTCACCAAGTTGGAAAGGGCTCTAATTAGTTTTTATTCATTTCCACATTGTTAAATTGAAATCAAATTAGTTGTTATAAAGTCTATAACAATGATGTTATTGTTTGCAGAATTAGAATTATTCAATTTTAAAAAAGATTGAGAAAACATTTCCATTATTTTTTACTGAGTTGAAATTTGAAAAGGGCTCTCTAATTAATTACTATTCAAGTATTTCGTGCAATCACAAGTAATAGTCATTTCTTAATCATTTGTCGAGATAAACATATTAAAATATTTACTGATATATTACGTTGCTTTAAACTAGTATATCGTTGGAGTGTTACATGTTTCCTTTGTTTTTATGCATAATCTATTTAAACAAGAATGTGATAGATACTCCATTGATTTGGTCATACGTACAGTTATGAGAAATCAATGAGATAGATGGTTACACACTTTTGAAAAGGTGGAGAAAACATTTTTATTATTTTTCATAAAGTCAAAAAAAGCTCTAGTTAGTTTTTATTCGACTCATTGAAGTGTTAACATACTGATTTGTTTTTTTTTTCCAACGTATTGAAATAAGAATAAGAACGCTACTCTAACGAGTTCATCATATGTATGAGACTTCAATGAGAATGAATAAATTAAAGTGACAAATAGAGAAAATAATTTTGAAGGAAACATGTGAAAATAAGGTTGGAAAGATTCAATGGTTGAATATTAAAGTTTCTGTCGCGATGACAAAATTATTTATTTTGCAACAAGATCGTGGAGAATGACAAATGTTGAAAATCAAATTAATATAATGGTGACGTTTAAAAATAGTGAAATTCTCTGAACATATATTTTTGAAAAAAGTTTATTTCTACAAAAATATTTCAAATCTTATTTTGTTTATAGTAAGATCTTTCATCCAAACTATTTCAACATGATTTTGTTCTTCCGGATTTTAGTTTCCACGTAAAAGTTGTCGATATTTATTTGATCCTTTTATTTTTCTAACTTCTTTATTATTATATTTTAATAATTTTAGAAAAAAATTTCTACTTTTTCTTTTGTTATAGTAATATTTAGATGAAGGTAGTCGTATTAATATATGAGGTTAGTTTTGGTATTACGTTAAAAATTTAGTTGTTCTATATACATCGATGAATAATTCTACATCGATTTAATTGTTGCAAAAAGGTTGCAAGTGAAGTATCCAGTTTCTCCAAAGCATTATATGATGAAATTCTTAACTATTTTGCAAATGACGAGTTCTCTAATTTATACTCTTCAAAAAATCACTTCAATCACATGTTATATATAATTTTAGAAATTTCACTCAAAATTTACTTAATTTAAGTTTTTACGTTTACGTAAAAATTGTCTTTCTTTATTTTATATATATTAAAGAAAGACAATTTTTACAGTGCAACTAGTCGTGTTTGTTTGTCCTGCTAGTCTTGCTATTGTGCTGAAAACTTAATAGTATTGTGTAATAATGAACAGTTGAGAGGTAAATGAAAAATTAAATATGTTCAAGTTTCCGTAAGATTAAAGAATCATTCATTTTCACGAGCGCATTTTTCTACTTAATCGCAATAGAAAAACTTTGTATGGCGATGAAGTGTATTGGTGTGTGATTATATGAACAAAGCAAAAATCCTATTACGAGGGAGTAGTGGACTCATATTTAATCAGTATTTTGAATAATTTTTAGTATGTTTATATATGTATATAAAATTTTATTGTTTTCAGTTTTATGTTTAATTATATGTCATATGAATTCTCAGAAATGTAATAAAAGTATTGCTTGCACTTATGACACAACAATGTTGTCTCATACCGGGATTGATCACCTTATCATAATCATGTGACATTGACACGATTTTACCGAATGATGATACTCTAAGTTTTCATGATGTTATAGTTAATTCTATTTGACATTTAGGTAAAGCTATATATAAATTTATTGGGTTTCGATTTGAAACCAGTGGATTTGCTTATAAAGAAAATCTATCTAAGTATGCCTAAAGAAATTACCCAATATCTAGATTTATTTTTGTCAACAACTCTTATAAAATTAACTTTTTCTTATCTTTTTTATTTTAAAAATATGTTGTCAATATTTTTACTCTAATATCCCAAGGCACGTGATAGCCAAAATTCAAAGTTGTCATTGGCAATCCCTTCTTTTGGACAAAAAAATGCAAAATTAATTTGATTTTGTGAGTTGATGATTGCACAATAGTCACAAAAAAAACTTTAAAAACAAATTAATTAAGACTTTTAGCAATAGAAGTTGGGAAACTTTATCCTAGTGGATGCGTTACTGTGTCAAATGTACAAATATGATGATGATAGCTACTTTTAATGATTGCAACTGGATTCCTTATAGTTGCAATGTTTTTTTTTTGGTATTGTAATGACAAACTTGCTACTACATATGACATCATTTATATTTCCACCTTGGATTACAATAGTGTCATTGTTAAATTGAAAATAAATTAGTTGTACTAAAGTCAATAACAATGATGTTATTGTAGGCAAAATTGAACAGATGATTATACAATTTTAGAAAAGATAAATAAAACATTTCTCCTATTTTTTACCAAATTGAAATTTGAAAAGAATTCTCTGATTAATTATTATTCAAGCATTTCTTTCAATCACAAGTAATAATCATCGTCTAATCATTTGTCGAGACAAATATATTAAAATATTTATCGATATTATACATTACTTTAAACTAAATATTTTACTGCAATGTTAATTGTTTCTTTTTGTTTTTTTTATGCATAATCTATTTAAAAAAGAATGTAATAGATACTCTATTGAGTTGATCACATGTACAACTATGAGAATGAAAGTGAAAAAGAATATGAAAGTGGCTAGAGGAAGAAAGTAATTTTGAAGGAAACCTATGAAAAGGAGGTTGGAAAGACTTCAATTGCAATATATTAAAGTTTATGTCATTATGACAAGACTGCAAAGACTTGGAGAATGATAAATGTCGAAAATGAAATGAATATTATGGTGACATTTGATGAGATTCTCTTCACCAAATGACGGAAAATTGTACGTATAAACTACAACCATGCGTCTCTTGGGCAGTATAGTACAAATGTTTGAGTTGTGTTTTTTTTCTTAAAGTTGGAAGAGTGGCATCTCCTGTTGATCTTACTTGGATTTATATCGTGGTTATACTGTTGCTTGATACTGATTGGGAAATAGTCTCTCCTTCATAAATAAATGGTTGTTTGAAGGAATAATCGACGAAATAATCTCTGAAAGACGCAGTTTGATTTGTCTTGGAATTATGATGTATGGATTGTTGTGTTAAATTAATAAATGCTTCTCGTCTTTCACGAGCTCCGCCTCAAAGAACTACACTATGAATTTGGACTCTGTCGCTTTTTCCTTTGTGACCAACAATCCATATCCATCTTCTCCCACATGTTCAAAGCCCTTCCTTTGGGGTCAATGCTCTCTCTCGTATTCGACTCATTGCTCTTCATCAAGCGACGAAGTAGTCCGATCAAATGGACTAAGGTGACTTCTCCTGATTAGCTAAATCAATGGCTATTTTTGTAGAGACCAAGACCAAAGTTAGAGTAGGACCAATCCATCGACCCTCCATGTTTTCGAAACAATAATTGATGTTATTAGGTGATATTGGGTCTTTTCAATCCTAAAAGTTAACTTTTGTTATTGAGAAATATCAAGATCACCTAATATTGGTATCAGAAGTCCAGTTTTACAATAAAATCTCAGCCTGCCGCGAGAAACTGGGTTGTCAACTCTTCAACCCAAGGTCCGATGTGTGAAAGAGAGATTGTTGAGTTATCCCACAACGGTTGTGGAATGAATTGGTGATCAATTTATAAGTGTAAGGGAAATTCTCATCTCTTGAACTAACTCACCAATTGTTGAAAAATCGAACGAGAAATCGAAAAAGAAAACGAGAAAATAATGGACACCAAAATTTACGTCAAAGCCGAGGAAAAAAATCCCGAGCAGAAGAGAAAAATCACTAATCAAAATTCGATACAATGAGTTCTGCGATTCAAAAAAACCTCGAAACCTTAATATTGACTACGAGCTCAACCCGTCTCAACTAAAATTCGGGTCACATCAAATCATAACAATCTCCACCTTGACACGAATTCCACATGAGAGATTCAATGGGTTACTCGGCCCAACCCAAAGTGAATCCAGAACACTGAACTCTAATAATATATACTTTCAAAAAAATTATGTTGCAAGGAAACAAGCAAAACTTCATTAAAAATAACATCCTCTATCATAAAGGCCATAGATGGGCCAACTCATTATCCGACACCGATCAAATTTAAGCCCCGCTTAAACTTGAGAAACTTGAGAAGAAAATGCATCTCCTCATCCATGGTATCACTGAACTATCAGAGTTATTGCAACGAACTGCATATGAACATGTTAAAGACTCCACATATGAATCATTACTCTTGAAAACATTCAACGCATAACCCACAGTTTCATCATATCGCCCAGGAGTTTTAATCTTCCACATGGTTCTGTCTTTGACGATACCATTCTGACGTGAAATTGAAACTGTTGACTGAATATCTATAATAGGCTGACTCATTATCTCTGATGTACCCTTAAATCCCAACCTAAACTTCACTCGAGAACGTGACTTCTTCTGAATCTTCTCAACCTTTCTCTTAAAAGGTGAATTCACAAATTTCATAGTATTATTATCTGTCACTATAGAATCCTGTAACACATACAATTAAGAACATTTTTCTTATCTTACCACAATCAATGAGTCTCTGACGATCTTCCATTTTCTATCATGAAAGGTAGGTCGAGATCAAGTTCATGCGGATGTCATAGATTTGCTTCACACCTCTCAAAACCAAGGCGTTGCTAGTGTCGACCTCCAAATGTATGTCTCCTATACCAATGGCTTTTGTAACGCCACCATTTTCCATTCTTACACTTTCAAAGTCACCGAAAGTATAGGACGTGAAGAAATTCCTCCGCAAAGTGACATGTATCGAAGCGTCACTATCGATCACCCAACTCGTATCTTGGCAGGAGAAATTTACGACGTTTTCATCGTACACACTCAAGAACTCCTTAGTGGTCACAGCTACTTTCTTGACTGTATCACCTTCTTCAGTCTTCTTATCCTTTCCCTTGGCATTCAGATTCTCACGAAGAAGCTTTCGACAAAATCTTTTGATATGTCTCTTCTTGCCACAATGATAACACTTAAAGTTGACGTATTTTCCCAACTTGCTTTTACTTCGGTTTCTGTTGCACAGACCTTTGCTTTGACTACTCTCCCTGTCTTCGGTGAATAGAATGCCTGATTTTGAAAAAGAACCTGTTGGCTTTCTTCTTATCTCCTCATTCAGAACACTATTCTTGACTACATCTATAGTCAAAACACCATTTGGAGCGGAGTTGAATAACGACATTCTGAATGTCTCCCACGAGTCCAGTAAAGTTTCAAGAAGCATTAACCTCTGAACATCTTCATCAAATTTGATCTTTATTTTATCCAACTGATTTATAATTTCCTGAAATGTGTTCAAGTGATCAGTCATAGCTTTTCCATTCTGGTATTTCAACCCTAGAAGCTGCTTGATCAAGTACAATTTAATGTTGTCGGTTTTCCGAGCATGTAACTTCTCAAGCTTTTTCCACAAGCTCTAACCGTTCTTTTTTTCACTGACATGGTTAAAGACGTTATTATCTACCCACTATAAAATGTAACCGCATACTTGGCAATAACACAATTCTCATTAAACGTGAGATTTAGTTATTGGCTTTGCACCAGTAAATATAAACAAATAACAATCATTCACATAGAGAAGATCCTCCATCTTCCCTTTCCACACATGATAGTTGGAACCGTTCAATGTAACCATTCAACTTGAATTACTCTCTTGATTCAAAAATAAATCTCCCAAATAATTTCAGAATTTTTAATTCCAAAATCCCAAACTTGATTACAAAAATTCCACCCAACAATATCTCCCTCCTAATAATCAATTCTATCAAATAATCAGAATAAATCTGCTAAACAAACCATAGACCACCCGAAACTTGAGAATTATTCCACTAAAACCGAAGAAACAAGACTCTAAATTTTACCCAAATGGAGAAGCCTTTAAATACCAAAATCTCCAACCAAGTAATTTTATTATTATTATTATTCTTTCGCCGATCTTTTCTTCACGGCCGGAGAAAGTAGATTAGCGAATGTTGGGAAAAATAACGACTCCGAAATCCGGCGGGAATAAGAAACGATAGCAGATACGATCCGAAAAGTACTAGGAATATTTTCCCACACCGTAAGATTATAACGGCCAAGAAGTAAGAGAAATAATAGCGAAAAATCAACATCAAGAATTTTACGTGGAAACCCAAATCGGGAAAAAACCACGGGGACCGAGTCCAGAAAGATCTCACTATGAAAAATAAGATTTACAATATTTTTCTAGATATTGAATAATCTAGAAAATATTCACTAAGAGAAATCACCACTTTTAGAACTCTCAATGTGCACAAAAGCACCACACCTATTTTTCTTTCACTCTTTCTTTTCTCTCCCTTCAAAATAATCCTCACTATTTCTCTCATTCTTCTCAGAAGTGATTTTCTTGTTCTCTCTTGGATAGAAGAATTCACTTATGTTCGGATGATTTTTTTTTTCCTCAGGAACTCTCTATTTATAAAGAAAATTCTTTATAAGAGGACAAAACATCACACATCACTCAGAAGAAAATTTCAATTTTTCTTTTGCATTTCATTTATGACGTGCAGAAGTAAAATTGAAATTTTCTTCTTTATTAAATGATGTGGGTCCCTCATCATTAAGGAGGGACCCCACAAACTCTCCTTCCTGACTTATGATGAGGTATCTCCAATCCCGCTGAGCTTATACACAATTCGTGCTAATTCTTCTGCAAGATCTTTGTCATCATGTCAGAGCCATTATCGTCCGTGTGGATCTTCTCAAGATACACTTGTTTGGTGTCCAACACATCTCGTATCCAATGATACTTGATATCTATGTACTTTGACTTCGAATGAAAGCTCGGGTTCTTGCTTAAATGAATAGCGCTTTGACTGTCGCAATACAAGATATACTTATCTTGTTTATGACCCAATTCTGTTAGAAATTTTTGCACCCACAAAATTTCTTTACAGGCTTCTGTAGCCGCCATAAACTCAGCTTCTGTCGTCGATAATGCCACTGATTTTTGCCGCTTAGATTGCCATGAAACTGCTCTCCCTCCAAATGTAACCAAATACCCTGATGTTGATCTTCTAGAGTCAATGTCTCTAGCCATGTTTGCATCAGTATAGCCTACCAACGAAGGCTTTTCACTTTCAAAACATAAACTGAATTCAGAAGTACCTTTAAGATACCTAAGAATCCACTTCACTACATTCCAATGCTCTTTGCCCAGATTTGTTAGAAACTGGCTGACTACTCCAACAGAATGTGAAATATCAGATCTCATACAAACTATGGCATATATCAAACTGCCAACTGCTGAGGTATATGGAATTTTCTACATTTATGCTTTTCCTTCTTCAGTTGAAGGACTTTGTTCGGAAGTGAGTTTGAAATGTCTAGCAAGTGGAGTACTGACCGGCTTCGCCTTATCCATATTGAATCGGCTGAGAACTTTCTTGATATATTTCTGCTGCGATAGTCATAGCTTTCTGCTCTTTCTATCGCGTGTGATACTCATCCCAAGTATCTGTTTAGTCAGTCCTAAATCTTTCATGGCAAAAGATTTGTTAAGCTCATTCTTTAACTTAACAATCTTTTCTCTGTCTGGACCCACAATCAGCATGTCATCAACATACAATAGGAGGATTATGAATGTACCGTCCGTGAACCTTTTCACAAACACACAATGGTCTGAGGAAGTTTTCATGTATCCTTGATTTACCATAAAGGAGTCAAACGTCTTGTACCATTGTCATGGAGCTTGCTTTAATCCATACAGACTCTTCTTCAATCTACATACCAGGTGTTCCTTTCCTTTGACAACGAACCCGTCTGATCGTTCCATATAGATCTCTTCTTATAATTCACCAT
This sequence comes from Begonia peltatifolia, assembly GCA_022433055.1. Taxonomy (NCBI): domain Eukaryota; kingdom Viridiplantae; phylum Streptophyta; class Magnoliopsida; order Cucurbitales; family Begoniaceae; genus Begonia; species Begonia peltatifolia. Next base: position 3,978,610 of record CM039523.1, read on the forward strand.
GCAAGAAGATTGTCTTTACATCGAGTTGCTCGATCTCCAGATTAAGACTTGAGGCTAATCCAAGTACCACTCGTATGGATGATATTTTCACGACAGGTGAAAAAATTTCCTCAAAGTCAACGCCCTTCTTCTGACCAAAGCCTTTTACGACCAGTCGTTCTTTATATTTTGGTCGTGAATTTTCTTCTTTGAGTCTGTATACCCATTTGTTCTCGAGTGCCTTTCGCTCCTTTGGAAGCTGAACCAACTCATAAGTATGGTTTTCATGTAATGATGTCATCTCATCTTTCATCGCATCTAACCAGTTCTTCTTTTGTTGATGCTTCATACCTTCCTCATAGCGCTCAGGTTCATCGCCATCACTGATCATCACATACTCGTGCACAAAGTATCTTCTCGATGGTTGACGATCTCTTGTTAACCTCCTTGGTTCTGCAACTGATTCAGGAGAAACTTGTACTTCTCTTTGGTCAACATCATCAGCTGCTTGATCACTGGATTCTCCAGCATCTCCCCCATCAAAAGTTGATTTTTCCAGACCAACTCTTATTGGATGCTCATCAGTGATCTCCGCATCTTTCTTCTTATCTTCAATGGTCTGATCTTCAAAGAAGACAACATCTCGGCTTCTGACAATTTTCTTGTCCACCGGATCCCAAAGCCTATATCCGAATGCATCACTTCCGTATCCGAGGAATATGCATTCCTTAGCTTTGCTGTCTAGCTTGGACCTCTCATCTTTGAGAATATGGACGAACGCTCTGTATCCAAACACTTTTAAATCCTTATAGGAGACATCCTTTCCAGTCCATAGTCTGTTTGGTACTTCTCCACTCAAAGGTGTTGATGGAGACAAGTTGATGATATTTATTGCAGTATTCATTGCTTCTCCCCAGAATGTTTTGAATGTGATAGCATGCACCTTATCTTCTCCACGATCGTTCTGTTCATTCTTTCTGCAACGCCATTTTGTTGCGGAGTCTTTGGAACAGATCTTTCATGTTTGATCCCGTGCATCTTGCAGTATTCATTGAATGATCCCATATATTCGCCACCATTATCTGTGCGAATGCATTTAAACTTCTTTCCAGTTTCTCGCTCTGTTGAAGCATGAAACTGTTTGAAAACGTTGAACACTTCATCTTTAGTGTTGAGTGCATAAGCCCAAACTTTTCTTGAGTGATCATCAATGAATGTCACTATATATTGGGCACCACCTAACCTTTTCGTTGACATGGGACCACAGACATCTGAATAAACAACTTCCAACACGTCTGGCTTCCTTGATGCAAAATTCTTCTGAAAAGAGACTCTGTGTTGTTTTCCAGCCAAACAGTGAATACAACTTGGCAAAGATTCAAGTTTGAGATGTGGCAGACATTCTTTCTTTCCAAGCAATTGAAGTCATTTCTCACTCATGTGACCAAGCCGCTTGTGCCATAACTCAATAGAAGAGTCATCTTGTGCAACATTTATTGATGCTTCCTTCACAATCACTTGAGTCACATATAAGCTAGACTCTTAGTTTCTTCTCGCCACAACTAACGAGCCTTTGCTGAGCTCCCATTTTCCGCCAGCAAATTTGCTCTTGTACCCAGCATCATTAAGAGCACCGACTGATATTAGATTTAGCCTAATATCCGGAACATGTCTGACATCTTTAAGCACCAACTCACATCTTGTGTTGGTCTGGATACAGATGTCCCTTTTTCCAATTATTTTGGAAACATGACTATTTTTCATTTTGACCATGCCAAAATCACCGCTGGTGTAAGATGAAAAATACTCAACTTTTGAAGTAACATGGTAAGATGCTCCAGAATCACACACCCAGCATGATTCATTCATCGTTAGGTTTACAGCATCTTCACATACAATCACATCTTCACCCTTAGAGACAGTTGCTGTCGTATTCTTTATTTCTCCTTTAGCACCTCCTGTGCCTTGTTCTTTCTTCAGCTTCCAGCAATCCTTTTTCATATGGCTCATTTTGCCACAATGATAGCACTTAACGCCCTTTTTACTTCTAGATTTGGATCTTCCTAACGTGCTAGCTTCAGAGGCTCCACGTTCCATTGATCTACCTCTCGTTACCAATAAAGCCTCCACAGAAGACTGCTCCTTGTTTTTCCGCCTACTTTATTCGTCAAGAATGACGGCTGCAATATCATTGAACATCAATGTTGTCTTTGCAGTACCATTGAGAAAATTTACGATGAGATGATCGTATGAATCTGGAAAACTTTGAAGTAAAAGTTCAGCTCTTTCATTTTCGTCAATTTTGTGCTCCACTGCTGTTAGTTGAGAAAAAAATGTATTGAAAGTATTGACATGATCTGTCACTGTTGTAGATTCTTACATCCGAAGGGTATATAATTTTCTTTTCAAGAAAATTTTATTGTATCACGATTTCTTCTCGTACAATTTTGTCAGAGTATCTCAGATTTGTTTTGCCGTTGCCATTTCTGAGATACTTGACAAAATTCTACCTGCTAGAGTAAGATGCAAAATAGCCATTGCATTCTCATCAGCTTTGTTCCATTTCTCGTCTTCAACGTTCGTAGGCCTGTCGCCGATGGCCATAGCACAACCATCTCTCCGTAATAGCGCCTTCATTTTTAATTTCCACAAAGAGAAATTGTTTCCGTTGAATTTTTCGATTTCAATCTTTTCCGCCATAATAACCTCTAAAATTCTAATGTGGAAAATCAGTTAAAACTGCAACCACAGAGCATACTAGATTTAAAGAGATTACCCGCGCTTTGATATCACTTGTTGGTAAAAATAACGACTCTGAAATCCGGCGGGAACAAGAAACGATAGTAGATGCGATCCGAAAAGTACCAGGAACATTTTCCCACACCGTAAGATTATAACGACCAAGAAGTAAGAGAAATAATAGCGAAAAATCAATACTAAGAATTTTATGTGAAAACTCAAATCGGGAAAAAACCACGGGGACCGAGTCCAGAAAGATCTCACTATGAAAAATAAGATTTATAATATTTTTCTAGATATTGAATAATTTAGAAAATATTCATTAAGAGAAATCACCACTCTTAGAACTCTCAATGTGCACAAAAGCACCACACCTATTTTTCTTTCACTCTTTGTTTTCTCTCCCTCCAAAATAATCCTAACTATTTCTCTCATTCTTCTCAGAAGTGATTTTCTTGTTCTCTCTTGGATAGAAGAATTCACTTCTGTTCGGATGATTTTCCTTTCCTCAGGAACTCTCTATTTATAGAGAAAATTCTTCATAAGAGGACAAACAATCACACATCACTCAGAAGAAAGTTTCAATTTTTCTTCTGCATTTCATTTATGACTTGCAGAAGTAAAATTGAAATTTTCTTCTTTATTAAATGATGTGGGTCCCTCATCATTAAGGAGGGACCCCACAGCGAGCAGTGCGGTGGTGACTCTAAAGGAACAGCGCTCTGATTCTTCTCTGTTTGCGAATGGCAGACGCAACAACGGACTGAAGAAGAGGCGGCTGGCTTTCCTCTTCGATTGCAGAACAACAGCAGCCTCGTGAAGAGTTTCTCTTCTCCCTTCAATCTCGGCGATGGCAACACGGCGCGATTCTGGTGCACGCGGTAATGGCAGAACGGCTGCGGCGGCGAGCGGAGGAAAGTCTTCACGGACGGCGGACAGAGGCTAGACTATGTTCGATGCTCGGCGACAGACGGCGACTGGAGCTTGAAGAGGTGGACGAAAAACTTCTCTTGATCGACGATGGCAGCGTGGCGTGCGAGCGAGTGGACAGCTTCACGAACAACTACCGTCTCCTCTTCCTTCCCTCTTCTTCACAGTGAGAACAGCAACACAGTAAGGGAGTTCCTTTCCTTATTTTTTTGGATTTTTTTCAAAATAAACCAAGATATTTAATTTTTTTTTTTTTTAAAAACCTAACAACTTTACTATCCACGAAAAAAAACTAAAAACTATCCTAAATTTGCAAAAAAAGTCTATTGTGGCCAGCCTATGGGTGGACAGACCCGTGGAGGTCGGTCGGTTCACTGGAACCGGCCGGCCTCCATTATTTTTATAAAAAAAAACGTAAAGAGGCCGGCCGGTTCGATTTAAAAAGGACAAAATAAATAGAGGCTGGTCGGTTTAATCAAACCAGCCGGCCTCCAATTTAAAATTATTAATGGAGGCCGGTCGGTTCGATTGAACCGGCCGGCCTCCATTAAAAAAAGAAAAAAAATAGAGGGAGGCTGGCCAGTTCAATTGAACCGGCCGGCCTCCCCCACCCTATAAATAGAGATTTCTATTTCCATTCAAACCACACCTTTAAAAATTTCTCCAATACTTTCTTTTGATTGTTTTCTTTATCCGACGGTATTTCGGCTCGTTTCAAACGAAAAGCGTAAATTTTTATTTATTTATCTATTTGTCAATTACGATGCTTAAATATTTTGATTTTTGCTAAAATTAATTTTTAAACTATCTAATTTAATTTTTTTTATATTTGATTTATTTATGAGATAGGATGCTTAGATATTTTGCATTAATTTTTGAACTATTTAATTTAATTTTTTTATATTTTATTTATTTATCAGTTACGATATTTAGATACTTTGATTTTCGCTTACATTAATTTTGAAAATATTTAATTAAATTTTTTTATAATTCAATATGTTATTTGTTACAATTTTTAGTTATTTTAATATTTAAACGAGATAATTTTTTATTTTCGCAGTGATGTAATTGTACTGTGTAAGTAAGTTCTGTCTAAAGAGGATGGAATTTAAGTGGGACCGTTTGTGACCCCTCCAGTCTTTCCTAGGAATTACTTGGAAAGGTAATTCTGTCGAAGTAGATTGTGCAGTACAATCTTTCCTAGGAATTATCCTGATCAGTATTTTCCACGTTGTATAACTATTTTTTACAATGATCATTCTCACCGTTTTATTTTTTCCCAACAGGAGGTTTGACAACATATTTGCCATGTAATTTTGGAATAGAGACTGCGAAAGTAAGTTTGAGAATGATTTGGTGAAACGTAAACTTATTCATTGCATGATTGTTGACTTTAGTGGTTGGGAGATGTTGGGGATTAAAAAGATGTTTGACAACATCTGCCTTCACGGGATGTATTCGTTGAAGGGATACGTATGTGAGAGAATAGTGCGATTATTCTATGCAAACTTGCTAGCAGCCGGGAGAAATTGAGTTTTTAGTGGGCTAAATATCAAGATTCTTAGTAATGAGGTGACGATTTGACCGCAAACAATAAATCAATTGCTGGAATTTTACGTTGAGGATGTAGATCAATATTATCATGCTTCTAAAGACTGCTCTTTTTTCACATTGCCTGAGGGAGTCGAGTTCCTACGACGAATTCACATCAATCCCAACATTGAGGAGTTCGTGAAGCCACAAACACGAAATTTGAATGTCACAGGTTGAATTCTGCGCAACATGCTAGCCCATACCATTCTGCCACGAGATGGATATCGAAATCTCGTGAGCTGCATGGACCTGTATGTCATGGAAAAGCTGTGCAACGGGAGGTTTTTTTACCATGACTTCTTGGTTTTAAGTCACATGATTGAAGTAGGCTAGACATCACAGGCGAGTCTCCCGTACGGGACCTTGATTATGAAGATTGTCGAAGAATTTGGCATTCAGATACCAGTTGGCGAGCGAAGGATAGCTCCCAAATTTATCGACATATTCGACACTACTTAATTGACTCGAATGGATCTTGTAGAAGTTAATGACATTTGGATGCTGAAGAGCGATCAAAGAGCATCCACCTCTCAGGCAGCGCCGATGGAGGAGACTACCGCGCCACCATTGTCCGCACATGAGTAGGCCGGTAGCGCATGAGATATGAGAGAATTAATGCAGCAAATGTATGAGGCGCAGCAGGCGAGTAATGAGATGTTGCAGGCAAACCACCAACAGATGTATGAGTTGTGGGAGGCAAGCAACCATCAGATGTATAAGATGCAGCGACAAATACATCAGATTCATCAGACGCACCACGAGGACTTGCAACAGATTATTCAGATACAGTAGAACCAGTAGCAACAAATGCAATTCCTTGTACGAAGGGTTGATGAAGAAGATGCGAGATGGAGGTGCAGACGCAGACGATGACAAAAACAAAGAGATGGAGAAGGGGAAGGAGACGGAGACAAGAACGACTTGGATGTATAATTTTTAGCTTTTTCTTTTGTATTTAATGTCATGCAATTCGTTAGTAAATGTGATAAAATATCTTTCATGCAATTCGAGTAAGTGTAATTAATTGAAAAAAACTAAATAAAACATTATTTAAAAAATAAATAAATACATATATAAACAATATAATTAATTATTAATTGAAAAAAAACTAAATAAACGAATATAAATAAACATTATTCAACAAAAAAATTAAATGTAGAATTATTTACAACCTGAACTAAACTAAAATAATGAATTACAAGTTGAGCCACCTTTTAAAAAATTAATAAAATAAATAATTATTACAATACAATTATTAGGCACTTCTTCTGCCGCGACCGCGTACCGAATATTCCTGTACATAATAAAATGAAACTATAAAAAAAAAATTACTGTGAGTTAATAGGAGAAACGTGTCAAAGTGTACCTGAGTTCTGTCGAATGTGTTGAAACCCATGAACGTATCTTGCGAAGTAGCGCCTGAAGTTGATCCCCTTTTAGAACAAGTTACGGGTATTATGCTCCTGTTGCCGACATATACGACACCTGATGGTGGAGTTCTTCCAACTAGTTCTCGTTCTCGAGGTTGACGGCTCGTCGGCATCTCGCACTCTTGTCTTCTTTGGCCTACCAGGTTGGCGGTGTCTTGTGGGCGGGAGGATTTTGTTCAGACCTTCTCCGGGTGGCAGCTACATTATTCGCCCGCTAATAGGATGAATATAGTGTGACTACATCTGAAGGTAAGTTATCCGGTGATGGTATTCGTGCACATAAGTTTTTGGGGGTACTCTCATGATGTACATGCAGGGAATAGAATGCACATGCAGGATTTCAGTAATGGCGCACCCGGTACAGTTGCACACATGATCATCCATGTCAACAACGAATTGTTCGTATCCGTTGGTGACTTCAAATCGATAACCTCCTGCAAATCTGGCGCGCCAATTTCCAGATGCTTGCTCTAACTTCACAAGCTTTGTTTTTATATGGGGACACATGAGATCTTCTGATCGGGACATCTTCTCACAATGTTTAACAATGCGAATCATCAATTTCTTTCAGATCCCGTCAAACATGGTCAATATTGGTTTGTCCCAGACAGGCAATAACACTGCACTGAATGACTCGCATAGATTGTTTAAGCCTAAATCACACTTTGGAATGGAAGAGAAGACATGACTAGCCCAACGGCGAGAATCTTCTCCTCGAAGATATGCTTCGGCCTCCGGGCTAATCTGACGTAATTTCTCCATTTCATGCTCGAAATGAGCATTCGTGAGTGCTCTAGCCGCCTTCCAAATTGCATCTCTGTACGCAACACCCCGATATAGGCTTTTAAAATTCTAATATATATGCCGCATACAGAAGCGGTGTTCGGCCTCTCGTAAGTGACGTTTCACAGCCTTTTTCAACCCCTGATATTTTAACATATTACATCGTCAACATAAAATAATACAACTACCACAAATATTTGAAATAACAAATAGAAATGCGTTATACCTTTTGTCGATCTGAAATAATTGTCCAAATCGCATCCCGATTCAGTGTTTAGGTCTTCCTTTAATATTTGCAAAAACCACTCCCATGAGTTCGCACACTCAGATTTGACGTTGGTAATAGCAACAGGATAAATTCCATCATTGCCATCAATACCGACGGCTGTGAGTAGTTGGCCGGGACACGAGCCCTTAAAATGATAGTCATCCAAACAAATAACAGGTCTACCGTGCTGCAACAAACCTGTCTTGCAAGTAGCCAAGCACATATAAAATCTTTGAAATACCATTGTATTTTGGCCCCCTGGGATACCATAAATTTTAACTATGCTACCCGGATTTGATTTTAATATTTCTGCTCCGTACGACCACAGTTGCTCGTATTGTTCGTCGCACTTTTCTTCGTTAATAGTCCGAGCTATGCTTCTTGCTCTTGTGGCAATACTGGTTGAAATATCGACCATGTAATCACTCTTCACTGTCTCGATAATAGAAGAGATGTCCCATGTAGGGTGACTTTTGAAACTATCCAGGTAATCATTTGCCACTCATTTTGCTCTAGCGTTTTGATTCTTCATTTGCCTTGAACAATTGTGAACGTTGGTAAAGGTCGATATATGAAACGTGAGCTCGTTTTGCATTTTCGCAGCATATAGTCGCTACGGACATCCAGATTCGCAAACAGCCGTCAGTCGGCTACGATCAATTTTAGCGAACCGTATACCATATCCATTTTCTATAGAATATTGAACTATTTCTTCATTGATATCTCTTAACGAACTATATTGTTTACCCAAAAATAATCCTCTGCTTGCTATTTGTGCACTTATCGGTCTGCTTTCCACTTCCTCGTCATCTGAACCGACTGGTGTTCGAAGCTTCTCGTGTAGTGTTTTGGAGGTTGCATAAAACTCTACTTCTTCATTTTCATCTAATTGATCGAATGCTTGTACCTCAGCATATGCAGGTGCAGCATCTGGCATCCACTCGTTATCTGTATAAAAATCTGCTACCTCGTTTACATCAACTGATCTACTAGAATCTGAATCCATCGTCGTCGCTAGTATAATAAACCTCCTGTGGGGAAAAAATAAAACAGTAGAATGATCATTGTAAAAAATAATTATACAGCGTGGAGAGTACTGATCATGATAATTTTCAGGAAAGATTGTACTGGACAATCTCCTTACACAGAATCACCTTTCCAAGTAAGTTCCTAGGAAAAACTGGAGGAGTCACAAACGGTCCCACTTAAATTACAGCCTCCTTAGACAGAATTTACTTACACAGTACAATTATACTACTGCAAAAATAAATAATTTACCTACAAAAAAACAGGGTTACCTCGTTTAAATATCAAAGTACCTAAATATCGTAACTGATAAATAAATAAAATATACAAAAATTAAATTAAATTAAATAGTTCAAAAATTAATACAAAATATCTAAACATCATATCTCATAAATAAATCAAATATAAAAAAAAATTAAATTAGATAGTTTAAAAATTAATGTTAGAAAAAATCAAAATATCTAAGCATCGTAATTGACAAATAAATAAATAAATAAAAATTTATATTTTTCGTTTAAAACGAGCCGAAATACCGTCATAATTCAACTAGAATTCAGGTCACAGCAAATCTTACGCTAAGTAACGTGGCAGAGTTGATTTCAGCACCTTTCATCTTTAAAAAAGTAGTTTGGGGTCAGACTTTGCTCCACAAGAAGCACTATGCATAACATCATACGTAAAATCCCCATGTTTTTCGGCGGGCAGGAACGATCCAAACAGGCTTGTATATTTCTATCTGGGCTCCGGAATGCAGCTGGGTGTGGAGGGTTTCGCTGTTGGGTTCTTGTATACTATTGTGGATAGTTGCTGGGTTTCATCACACGTGCTGGCTGTGGTGAGAAATGTGAATGTTCAGTGTGCAGTTATGATCTTCTTGCTCTTTGCTTCCTTCTGGGCGGTTTCAAAGGTAGTGTCTCTCGATAACTAGAAATCAAGAACAACAATACAGAAAAAAAATCTTAAGATTAGAAGAAATAGAAAATCCACACCGACTTAACACCTTATAAACCCTTTAATTGTAGAAACCAGTTTAAAATACACAAAGAACCAGACAGACAACAACAAAAATCTCCTTGAAACAACCTCTACCGAAAATTTCACAAGGAGAAGAAGACACTTATCGTGTGAAAAACCCTTCTTCCATCACTCTGCCTTAACTCTATGACTTGGTAAAAGAATATCTCAAACAGTACTTACAACTTCCACTAAAACAAATATTTATTGCTGTAAGAAATAGATCCCAAGTGAACCCAATAATTACTCTACCTGTAAAGACGGAGAATATAGAAAAAATAAACCAGCGCGAACCAGAACTAAATACTCACAATTCTCCACTTGGTTTTGAGTTCCTTCAACAAAGAATGTAAGATTGCTAAATTTTATGAATTCCAACCAAGTCTAAACAATAGTTAAAGTTGGTAACTGATAACACTGGTCAACACATCAGTAGGAATGTCTTCAAAAGGGATCTTCTTCGCATGGATACTCCTTTCTTCAATTATTTCACAAATGAAATAGAACCGCACATTAATGTGTTTTGTTCTCTTGTGAAAAACAGGACTTCTCGTTCGAAAAATTATACTTTGGATATCACAATAAATTGTAGTGTCAGTGCAGTTTATTCCAAGTTCAGAAGCTACCCTTTTGAGCCACATGCCTTCTTTGACTTCTTTAGTTGTTGCTATTCGTAGATAAAGCCACGACCTTTGAAGGCATGATTTCTAGCAAACGGCTCTAGCATATACATTGAAAATATATCAAAGAAGTGGACCTTAAAGTATCAAGACAACCAACATAGTTAGCATCCACGTATCTAGAAATAATTTCTTTCCTTGTATTACTCGCTCCATAATATATTCACATATTTAAAGTACTAGAAATGTACCTCATTGGCTACCTTAAAGCGTGCCGGTGACATTTTCCAAGATCAACCATGAATTTGCTTACACACTAACAAAAAGAGCTAAATCTGTGTAAGTACAAACCATTGAGTGTATTATACTGCCAACGCGTAAGGGGAGCGAATCGGATTAGATACCCCAGTAGTCCTAGCCGTAATCGATGGATAATAGGCGCTGTGCGTATCGACCCGTGCAGTGCTGTATCTAACGCGTTAAGTATCCCGCCTGGAGAGTACGTTCGCAAGAATGAAACTCAAAGGAATTGACGGGTGCCCGCACAAGCGGTGGAGCATGTGGTTTAATTCGATGCAAAGCGAAGAACCTTAACAGGGCTTGACATGCCGCGAATCCTCTTGAAAGAGAGGGGTTCCTTCGAGAACGCGGACACAGGTGGTGCATGGCTGTATCCTCATCTGAACTTGGATTCTGCTTCTTTGACAATTCAAAGTGACCTCCATGGGGATTATTAACACCTCTCAACTCTCTTTCCCTATATCTCAGAATGTCAATTCTTTGTACAAGTTTAGCAGCTCCCAAGTCCTTCATATAAAATACTTTTCAAAGTTTCAACTTAAAATCTATAATATTAGACTTTCTTTTTTGAACAATAAAGATATCATCAACATATAAGAGAACAAATAATTAGTATTGCAGCAACGAAAGGTCTAATCTTATTCTATTGTCTTGGTGATTGTTTTAAGTCGTAGAGAGATTTCTTCAACAAACACACTTGATTTTTATCAGCAGACTCAAGCCTTTAGATTGTTCCATAAAAATTGTTTTTTCAAGATCTCCGTGAAAAAATGTGGCACATCAAAGTGAATGTCAACATGCCTTGTGAAGTGTGAAAAAACCTTGCAAATTCGACCTTGCTATTCTTTCCAAGTGTGCAATTTTTGCAAAGTTTTAGACTAAAATTTTATTCTTATCGAAAACATTTTTCTTCTGTAACTCAAGCAAACCCTTCTCATTGACATGTAATAAACGGAAATGCCAATTTTTAACTCTTCTAAGACATTGTTTACTCCACCATTAACGGTAATTCCTTTAAAGATGCATAATCCATTATGTAGATCGCCCTTCATAATCGTCATTATACCCTTTTGATTGAACAACCATTAGAATCTAACACTCCAATCATTGATAAATTCCTCTTCAATTGAGGTATATATCTGATGTAACGCTCTGTAATTTAGACGTTACTGACTTGACTTTTTTTTTATTGTAAAATAGATACTTTGAAAATATCATAAATCTTAAAACGACTAAAAATATATAAACTTATTTGAAAAACGGTGCGAAATACGTTCGTAAAATTTCTTAAAATTTTTTTTTCCAATCGGAGCATTTAAAAGATACTACCTTCATTCAAAATTAAATCCATATATTTTCATCCAAAAATCAAAATATTAATATCTATCAATCTAACTAAGTCCATAACCACAAAATACATGTAACTTAACCCAAAATCTATACATACGTATCCACCAGTTGAAATCGCCCTAACCAATTTGCCAGGTCATTGTCATGGATGAACTCCTCCAACTGCACCTCCGAATTCTGTACGGGTTCTCGTATCTCACCGCTTAGCTTTTCATTACCTACATCACAGAATTCAAACTATAAGTGTAATGCTTAGCAAGTAATGCAATAATGAAATGAAAACAGTGTGCACAACTCATATCCTAACATATGCAGTCTCTACCATCTTGTTTCGTTTTTCTTTTCGTTTTCATTTCTGTTTCGTTTTATTTATTCTTTTTCTTTCTGTTCTCTTCTTTTTCTGCTCGAGATTGAGTGGCACACCTCGCGGTCCACTTCACGGGACAACCAAACTCGCACTAGAAAGAGTAGGCATACCTCCCGGTCCAGCTCAGGGGACGACCATACTCACATAAAGAGGGAGAAAAGGAGGCACACCTTGCGGTCCACCTCTCGAGACGGCCATACCTAAACTCCACTCTTGCATAGTCTTTTCTTACATTTCTTATTATTTCGTTCTTAATATTTCGTTTCAAACTATATCATTTCATAAAACATGAGAAATTTATTTTTGTTTTGTTTTCGTACTTTTAAAACCATGATGCATGACATACAACATAACATACACGTACAACATACATACTTAATATTCTGTGATTTAGGCCAAAAAGGTAAAAATGCATACATATACTACTTACCTGAAGTTCTTAGTATTTAATTCAACTTGATCAATTCCTTTTCGAAACTTGAAAACCTAAAACACATCAACTATCAAGTCAATATCACCAATTACACATCCATAAACTTCAATCATAACTATAATCGATAGCATAGTAATCCTAACATCAATATGCTAATGCATTATCACCACATACATTACCAATTTCTAACCAATTCCACGTATTCAATTTAAATGATTCAATCAATCCAAGTCAAGCAATCTGAACGAAAGATTTCCAAACATACAACTTAGAAATCCTTAATCCAACTAAAACTAATACCAAATTCCAAAGCACACTGATAATATCTAAATTAAATCCAACTTCGTACTTCAATTCCAAGTCAACCAAGTGCTAAAATCATCAAAAGGCCAACATATACACTTAATATTCCATATCCAACAACAATAGATCTCAAATTAAATCCAAAACAAGGGCATGAATTTCCTAGCTCCAAACAACCACCAAACATCTATCCAACCATCCAACATATCATTAACATTCAATCCAAATAAACAATCACAATAATCAAATCCAAGGAAATTAACATTCAATCGAATTAAACCAATTTCCAATTATCGAAATAGCTTAAATATACTAAAGTCTGAAACTCAACAATCCTTATCACAATTCTCGAAATTTAAGCTAACATTAGGTCAAACTTCAAATTATTATAATTCATTCAATTCTTAACAAAATTCAACAATTTAAAAGTCAAAATTTAACTTAATGTGTCTAGTTTAACATGGTGAAATCCATTTATCAAAAACCAAACTCAGTAAATGGCAAAAAACCAAAAACAGAAATGCCCAGACTCTCCTCACCGTTTTTGCCTTAACTTTGAAAATTTGTAACTTTGTGTACATATATCCAAATGCTTCGATTCAAGAGCCAAAAGTTTCCCTCAAGAGTCTATTCTAACATACTAAAACAGTTTACCAAGTGAAAATCATTAGGCTGATCCAATATATCAAAACCAAAACATGTCCAAATTTCCTTATTTGAACATTAATCCACCTTTGAAAATTCATACGCATCGAAACACTTCGATTCCAAAGCCTATAATTTCCCTAAAGTGTCTATTTCAACATACCAAAACAATTTTTTCATTGAAAATCTCTAGGTCAGGTCAAAAACATCAAAACCGTAGCTTGCCAAAAAATTTCAATTTTGGATCTATTGTACCTTCATGTCAAAATGTTTTAAAATCTAAGATTCCTCCCTTCACAATTCCCAGCGATGTTATTTCAACACAAATGTATAGCATTCAAAAGAAAGAGAACTAAATTTTCGTTCTACAATATCAATCACAACAAAACTCCACTTTATTCCAACTGAACTTAACACCCACAAAGGAAAATTAAACGTATCACCAATACATAAAATCAAAATAGCACTTTAAGGTCATAAACCTAAACTCATTTAAAGAAAAACTCAACTCTTACCTTTAAAGCTCCCAAATCAGCAAAAGAGGAGAAGAGAAGCTTGTTGTTGTTCATGGAAAGGAAAGAAAATAAATGAGGGCGAGGGAGATGTGCTGAAATCGTGGAGATGAAGAAGGTGAGGGAAGAGGGAGAGTGGGGGTGCTGCTACTTAGGGGAGGAAAAATGAGGGGGAGAGAAGAATATAGAGGATATTTGGATGAGGGAGATAAAGAAGCTTCTTGGGGAAGCTTTGTACCGCAAACTACACTAAACCCTATTTAATTTTATTTATCACGTTAAATTTACAATTTCTTTTATCACATACCCTTTAATTCCGTTCTATCCTCAAAACCTAAGCTTTGGCCTCTTAACCCCTTTTTCTTTCATTTTGGTAAGTCTCTAAATCTTCTATGAATTTCGTGTGCATAGCTAAAATATTTGGTAAAAGTTTTAGGCGTTACATTTGACTTCTTGGATTGTCTGAACACAAACATCATGTATCTTAATTTAAATTAAACATTTTCCTTATTGTTTTCCAAAAGTACTTTTCTGTCCACATATAGTTTTGTAACCACTCTTTCGTTGGTGTCATGTGAAAAGAGAATCTGGAATCCAATATCCATTGCTTCCCTTGTTCCATTTATGAAGTTACCAGAACATTTGATGACTCATACCCATCTAAAGCAATCGAAACATCTCCTTTCTCAAGCTTCTTTTCTGCAAGCTTCTTTTTCGCTCAAAACAATCCTTTTTGTAATGACATTCTTCATGGGAGAAAAAACTCTTCTTCCCTTGTTTTGATTTTGATCTGGATTTGCCTTTAGAATTTTTGTTTTCCTTTAATTGAGGCTCCCATTTTCATCTGAAATCTCTTTTTCATCGGATCATTTTTCAAGCTATTTGGAACTAACGTTGCTTTCACTTAAGCCATGATCAGAATTTTCTTCTCGTACTACATGTTGTCAACAAAATGATTATATACCCTTGGAAGAGAGCTCAAAATGATGATAGTCAGATCTTCTTATGCAATTTTTACCCCAGCGCTATTAAGATCTGAAATGATTTTAAAATCATATAGATATTTTCTCGTCTCCTTTGAATCACCATAGTTAGTGTATATAATGTTTCTTCAAGTACAGACGATTCTCTGTGGATCTTTTCATATACAATGCTTATGACTTTAAGGATACTGATAAAGCTAATCTTTCTTCAATAACCTCTCATAGCACCTCAATTCCAAGACTTAGTAAGATTGCGCTATGAGCCTTTAACTCGACTTCATCAACCTTTTATGATGCGCATCCTTGATTATTAGGAGATCTAAGACCCTAAAAACAAGCGGAATAGTTCAAAGAAATACATTTTCGATTAAAAAATAAAATAAGGAACTAAGACCTCAATCACAGAATTCAATTGAACTGTAGCTATCAAAACATGAGTTTGACCTAAACCAAACTCGTTGGTAAGAACCAAAGGTTGTTAGAATTAGACGGCCTAATCCACCTGCAACGAATGATCGAAAAGCGAAAAGAAAAAGACATAGAGATTTATAGTGGTTCACTCTCGTTGTGAGAGCTACGTCCACTGGCCGCTGTACAGATTTCACTAAAAACAAAGGAACGAGTTACAACAGTTTTTGTCTCACACTCTCTAACTCTCTGATAGCCTAAATACGTCTTTATATAATAGACGTATTATGGTTACATAATAACAGAGTAAATATGATCAAAATAACCCTAAACACGAATTAGGCTCTATAACTCAACAATCTCCCACTTGGAGACTAATCTTATTATCTGTCCATCTGTAGCAGCTTCATTCTCATATCTCATCCAAGAAATCCGACTAAAGTTGCGCACAACTTTAGCTTCTCATTCGGCACAACTTTCATCAACATATCAGCTGGATTCTGACTCCCTGGTATCTTCTCAAGTGTCAACACTCCATCTTCTAAGGTGGATCTAATGAAGTGATAATGCACCTGTACATACTTTGTCCTGGCATGATAAACTGGGTTCTTTGCCAAATGGATGACACTTTAGCTGTCACAATGTAATATACTCTTATCGTAGTTTTGGCATAATTCACATAAGAAAGGCTTCAACCACATCATCTCTTTCGCGGCTTCTGTCGCTGCAACATACTCGGCTTCACAACTAGAAAGAGCAACTACATCTTAAAACCTCGAGACTCAACTGATTGCGGTGCCACCCAAGGTGTAGACATACCCAATTCTGTTTTTACTGCTATCAATATCACCACCATTATCAGCATCAACGTATCCATTTAGACCCAAGTCTGACTTTCGAAAACATAAAGCGAAATCCGAACTTCCCTTCAAATATCACAAGATCTATTTTATGGCTTCCCAATGTTTTCTTCTTGGATTACTCATAAACCTGCTGACAACTCTCAATGCATGTGCAATGTCTGGTCGTGTGCAAACCATCGCGTACATAAGACTATCAACAACAGAGGCATATGGAACATAGCCATGTAGTCCTTCTTTTCATCGGTCGAGGGCAACTGATCTTTGGATAATCTGAAATGACTGGCCAAAGATGTAGTGACTAGCTTAGCATCATGCATCTTAAACCTACTAAGAACCTTTTTCATGTACCCTTTTTGTGAGAGTTTGAGAACCTACTTATTTCTGAAGATCCTCATCCCAAGGATTTGTGTTGCAGCACCTAAATCCTTCATTGCAAACTCTTTAGATAATTTCTTCTTTAGCCTGCCAATCTCATGCAAGCTTGCTCCTGCAATCAACATATCATCAACGTAAATGAGCATAATAATTATCAAACCTTTTGATGTAGCAATAGTGATCGGCTTCACATCTCACAAAATTGTTACTATTCATGAAGCTATCGAACCTCCTGTACTATTGTCTTAGAGACTGTTTCAAGTCATACAAACTCTTCTGAAGCTTACACACAAGCTCCTCTTTCTTTTTCACCTTGAAACCTTGTGATTGTCGCATATAGATCTCTTCATCTAAATCGCCGTGAAGAAAAGCAGTTTTCACGTCCATCTGCTGAAGATGAAGGTCTTCTTTCACAACCAAACTTAGGACAGTTCTCATCGTCGTCAACTTCACCACTGGTGATAAAATCTCGGTACAGTCAATAAATACCTTCCTTCTATTGGAAACCTTTGACAACCAATCTAGCCTTGTATCGCTTGCTCCCATCATGTTCTTCTTTAATCCGGTAAACCCACTTGTTGTGCAGTGCTTTCTTACTCTTCGGCAACTCAACCAATTGTCAAGTTTTATTTGACTTCAACAAGTCCATCTCATCTTTCATGGCTGCCTCCTACTTAATCGAATCATTAGACTGTACTGCTTCCTTATAACATTCTGGTTCGCTTCTATCGGTTAGCAGTATGTAATTAAGAGACGGAGACCATCTGTGGACTGGTTTGCTGATTCTTGATGATCTTTTCAGTTATGTAATCGGCGTTTGCGGATTTACCTATGGAGCCACATTTTGATCAACTTCTTCTTCAACAACATCCCAATTTTCTTCGACTGTCGGAGTATTATCAGCTGAAAATTTTTCACGTTGACTATAGTAGGTTCTTTCAATGCAGAATCCCCACTATCAAAAGTATTACCAACAACATCTTTATAAAGGAACTGTTCGTTGAAAATGACGTTTCTACTGCGAATGATCTTCTAATTTTGATTACCCCAGAAACGATAACCAAACTCAGCATCACCATAACCAATAAGAAAACATTTCTTAGATTTTGGATCAAGATTGCTTCTATCAGAATCATCAATATGTATATATGAATAGCAACCAAACACTTTCAGAAAAGAAAAATTTACCTTTTTACCACTCCAGACTTCTTCTAGAAGTTTGAAATCTAGAGGTACGGAGGGTTCTCTGTTGATCAGGTAGGCTGCTGTGTTGACTGCATCTGCCCGAAAACATTTAGGCAGCCCAGCATGCAATTTCATGCTCCTTGCACGTTCATTCAGCGTTCTGTTCATCATTTTAGCAACTCCATTTTCTTGAGGTGTTCGGTGAATAGTCTTTTCCATCTTGATCGTATTCACAGCACAAACCTCTTTGAATTCCGCGTCGATATACTCGCCCCCGTTGTGGGACCTCAAACACTTCACCTTTAGATTTGTTTCGTTCTCAACCAAGGCCTTCTACTTCTTGAAAATACTAAATACATCAGACTTGTTTTTCATGAAGTAAATACATACCTTTTTTGTTGAATCATCTATGAACGTTATGTAGTAGGATGATCCACCAAGAGAAGAAACGGGTGCAGCTCCCCATACGTCAGTGTGCACTAACTCTAGTCTTTCCTTTTTCAGCTCCTTCCCAACCTTTAGGAAACTGACACATTTCTGTTTTTCAAAAATGCAACTTTCACATAACTGATGCTCGACAGACTTCAGCTCCAGAATCTGACCATTCTTGACAAGAATCTTCATTCCTTTCTCGCTCATGTGGCCCAATCTGCAATGCCACAACTCTTGTTCTTCAAGCTATCAACAATAGCAACTATATCTTTGCATGTAGATGACATATATAAGATACCTATTTTGTGACCTCGAGCGACAACCATCGCTCATGTAGTTACCTTTCAAGTACTGGTTTCAAAACTGACATTATAACCTTCATCATCAAGGTGTCTAACTGAAATCAGATTTCACATCAACCCTAACATGTGTTTCACTTTATTAATCTTCCAAATAGACCTATTTTCCATCTTCAGTTTAATGTCACTGATGCTCATAATATCCAATGGCTCACCGTCTGCAAAGTACACCTTCCCATAATTTCTGGTTGCATAATTCTTCATTAATTCCTTGTGTACGGTGGTGTGAAACGATGCTTTCGAGTCCAAGACCCACGAGTCTATCGGGCTGTCGACCGAAAGAAGTAATGCGTCAGTAATGTTTTCTGTTACTGCATTTGCTCCATCACCTTTGTCATTTCCGTTCTTCTTCGATGCTCTGCAATCCTTTTTCATGTGACCCTGCTTGCCACAATTCCAGCACTTAAATGTTCGCTGGGACTTAGACTGACCCCTTCCGTTCTTTGACTTGGATCTGCCCCTACCTCGGTTGAAGTTTCTGTGATTATTTCTACCTATGTTTTCAACATTCAAAGCTGAACTTTTTGATGTTTCACCAGAATCAATCTTACGAACCTCTTCTTCAAGAATACGATCTCTCACATCGGTGAATACTAATTTTGCACTTCCGACTAAATTACTAACTACTGCCCTCATAGGTTCCCAACTATTTGGTAAAGACGCCAACAAAATTAGGTCACGAACCTCATCCCCAAAATCAATATCCACAGATAACAATTGATTCACAATATTATTAAATTCATTCAGATGCGCTGCAGTAAAAGTACCATCAATCATCTTCAGATTAAAAAGTTCTTCATAAGAAATACCTTATTATTTGCGTAGGGTTTCTTGTACATATTAGAGAGAGCCTTCATCAGACTCGCGGTGGTCTTCTCCTTCGCTACGTTGTGAGCAACACTTTTGGCTAGCGTCAATCGGACGACTCCCAAAACCTGTCTGTCAAGGAGATTTCATTTACTGTCTTCCATCTTTTCTGTTTTCGCACTCAAGAGAAATTGAAGCTTTTTTCCGTACAAATAATCCTCAATTTGCATTCATCAAAATGCAAAATCGGTCTCATCAAATTTTTCAATACCGTGTTCTGTACTATCGTCGCCTGTCATCATTATCAAAAACAGTGTCTAAAACAGATATTTCCAGATTAATTATTCAATCCCAATAATCCATCTTCGCAATATCAGTAAATCCGCACAAATTATTTCAGAATTTTAATTCCCCAAGAAAAACTGAATTCAAATACTCAAATTTCTGAAATTTCAAAACTTAATTTCAACCTAAATTCAATCCCAAAAACGATCTGTTGATTGAACGGAGATAGAAGATTTGGATTGCAGTCAGAATAGTGATTCGAGCTCGGTCGGCTTAGAGACAGAAAATTAGAGGTGACTGGCTCTCTGTTTCTGGTTGGATGGCAGCGGCGGTCGCCTAGCGGGCATCGAGATTTTCTTCTTCGCGCACGACATGAGCGACGGAGTCTTTTTAATCGGTCGATGTAGTGCTGATCGGGTTCCTTCTTCCGCTTCACATTGGGTTTCGTCTTCTGAACCCACTGCTCTCAATTCTTTGCAAATTGGTGGCTAGGGCTTCGATTTGCAGAATGGCAGCGAGTAGTGTTCTCTGTTCTTCGCTGCTGCTACTCAGTTTTTTTCGTGGCGGGAAGAACACAACAAAAGTTTCTGTTGTTCTTCGTGTTTTGCCGAAGAAAGAAAAGCTACAGTGATTTTCACCTTTTAGAAGACACGCCAGCACTTAGCAGAGAAAAGAAAACCTACTTTTTTTGTCCTTTTGTGTTCTTTTCCATGGCAGAACAAAAACTTTCAATTTCCCTTTTGATTTTTTTCTTTGCTTTTCCTTTTCTTTTCTTCTTTTTAAAACCGTAATTTCTCACATCAAAAATTACAAACCTGATTCGTTCGAAACCTTCGAGAAAATCAAACCCTGATTTTCAAAACAGCTTCAACCTAAACCTCTTATATCAGTTATTAGGATTAGATGTCATAATCCATCTGTAACAAACGATCAAAAAACGAAAAGAAAAAGATACAGAGATTTATAGTGGTTTACTCTCGTTGTGAGAGATACGTCCACTGGCCGTTGTACAGATTTCACTAAGAACAAAGGAACGAGTTAAACAGTTTTTGCCTCACACTCTCTAACTCTCTGATAGCTTAAATACGTATTTATATAATAGACGAATTAGGGTTACATAATAACAGGGTAAATATGACCAAAATACCCGTAAACACGAATTAGGCTCTATAACTCAACAAATCTATCAAGCGAGATTCTTCAAGCGTAACTTGAAGAAGATTGTATTAGGAAAGAATTAAAGAGAAATTCTCTCTAAAAAAACTCAAATTTTAATTCAAACTTGTTCCATTGAATCGAAAGGATTTTTGCCATTAAAATAAGCTACAAGTTAAAATTAAATTAGTTAAATAAAAAAAATAAAACGATAAAATAACTAAGAAATTCGTGGGATAATGATCATTTGCATGATCAAATGTCATCTCATGTTTAAAATTCATTTGAAAATGATTTGAATTGATTGAGTAGATTCGGTCGGATAAGATCTTTTTTATTAGATTTGCGTGCACTTGCATGTGCTTGTACATGTGACTATTAATTCTCGTGTGAGCATGTGTTTGGCGTATGTCTTTTTTAATTCCTACATGTGCATGTGATTTACACGTGTTTTTTTAATTCTTACATGCGGATGTGCGTCACATCCTTCCTTTTAGTTATTTGTGAGCATGTGTGCCACATTTTTCCCAAATCTTCACGTATCTACGACCTCCATTACTTCAACTTTATTATCTTCAATTCTCGACACATTCAATAATTTTAGATCAAGTTGTCGTGGTTTCACTCTCTCTTGGATCTCTAAAATCAATTTTTGCAAGCCGCACGTATCTTCTTAGCTGTGGATTGCGTTATTGGGCTACCAATATCCTCAATTGGATCCTTGCTCTTGGATTTAGGCGCGGTCGCTCTTTGGATCACATTGTTATATTTTATCACTGATCTTTAGACTCTCAATTTCTTCTTTATTAATTTCTTGAAGAAGCCTTTGATGAACGAGCAAAAAAGCGTTTATTTTAATTCTTCACAGGCTGAAATCATTCTCATTGGTAAACTTATCAACATCAAATTTTGCAACTCAAATAAACAAAATCTTGAAACCCAGGAATGTTGATATCTGTTGATTTGAAGGTCGTATCTACACTCACCGCATCAATAGTTGAATCAATAACCAACAGAATCTCAATATCAGAGTGTTCTACCTCTATGAATTCATCATTATAAACCGTTGACAGAACCATACAACAACAAAGAAATCTTCTTGAAACAATCTCTATAAAAAATTTTATAAGTAGAACAGGAAACTCTTAGCAGATGAAAAATGCAGCTCCATCACTCTTCTCTAACTCTCTAACTCTCTAACTCAGTAAAAGAATATCTCGAATAGTACCTATGACTTCCACTAAAAAATATTTATTAGCAGAAGAAATAAATCCCTAGCCAACCCAACAATAACCCCAGCAAGAAAAACTGAGAATATTAAAAAACTAAATCAACCCAAACAAGAACCAAATATTTACAATACTCATGGACTCTGGGTCTTGAGTTGGAAATAAACTAATGGCGAGAGTTCTAACTTTTGTCATTGACATACAATTTCATCAATAAGGATTGTGCGATGATGTGTCACGACCAACTTCTCTAGATGGCTTTTTAAATTCTAGTATTTTGTTTTTTTGTACAATAATTTTATTATGCTTTAATCATGACTTTTTATCTTTTTTGAGATTGACATTTTCAATTTTTCTTATACTTTTGATTGTTATCTCTTAATAGATAACGAGTTAAGATATTTAATCTTTTATCACTATTATACTTTTGATTTTTTTTCTGTTCATAGATAAATGGTCAATGTACACTGATCGCGCTTGTTTTCAAAATTGATTTAGAATAATCTTTTTTATTTTCTTTGAATCTCATTATTATTGGTGAGGTTATATTATTTGGTGTCAGAGCACAACTCTATATTAGATTTCATCCATCTCTTCCTTTTCATAAATTTTTTCACGATCTATTTTTTGAAAAGAAAAAAGAAAAAAATATGAGAAAAAAAAGGGATTACAAATTATTTTTAACCATAATATTGTCGGCTGATAAGGAAAGGCATCTCTAGCCGACAACGAGCATGTTACTCAACGCCAGTTTAATATTTTACAGAATTCTATAGATACGTTAACTTAGCAGATTTAGAATATACTCTGCCGAGATAATCACATGATTTCTTTTGCTAAACCAAGAGGAAAAGTTGGGCACAAAGGAAATAGAAGAATAACTAAGCTTGTCGAAGAAGATCCATGGGGTAATTTCAAAGACAAGACCCTTGATGATTCGCCCGCAAGAAGTAATCGAATTCATGATGAAATGAAAGGCCTAAAACTACAAGTTCCGTCTTTTAGAGATACTAGTTCTATTGGAGAATACTTGGACTGAATTCCACAAGTAGAAAAAATATGTGAATCCGAAGAACATTCCATATTAGTAAAGATTAGATTTGTTAATCTTGATGTTATTGAGTATACTAGTATGTAGTCTGAAAGCAGCTCCCTCTTAGGAGACATTAGCGAGGAAGATACCATTATAACTCAGGAATGACATAGTAATGCGAAAGCTACTTTTATTTTCTATTTCAACTGTGCTCTTTTGCAGTTGTTGGTTGGTTCGCATTATCCACACCATTAATTTACATTATTTTTTCTTTTATATATATATATATATATATTTATTAGGGGTGGACAAAGTTACGTAAGTTAATTAAGTATTCCTTCTATAAATGTAAGTGTGTATTGGGATATTGAATATAATACAGTCAAATATATACACAAATAGACAAGGGGCATCATCTACCCCAACCTCTTTTGAATTCTATGGACATATCTGACGTGTACTTGTAACCACCAAAAGCTTAGCTTCTTTTATGCGGATTTATTCATTGAATATTCCCTTGTTTTTAAATGATAAATATAGAGTAATGAATAATAAATATTTAATATTCTAATTTTTTATATATTTAATGTGCATTGTCATGCATTTCAAATAATTTAACTTTATAAAAATAAATATTATATTATGCAGAACATCTGGAAAGTACGAGTAAGTTGAAAGAGACAGGAAAGGAGGGTGGACAAACGCAAGGAAGGCCAGAAGGGTAAAGTAAGAAAGATCGTCATCTATGGAACACGTGGCACCGCCACTCGTCCCAATCCTCATCTTTTTCAATGCCTCCCTCTTTTTATTCCCCTGTTCATCGGATGAATCGTCGGAGGAAGCGTTGTTTCGCCATTGTTGTTGTCTCTATTGAAGAGTCGAGGTCGATCGGAAGTCAGAAAGAACGAAAACGATGGTGAAGAGTCGGGGTCATTTGAGAATGCCGACGGACAGAGATGCCAGTAGCCGCCTTCTCGATGCTGATCTAAGGGAATTTGTAAATGCTTCTAAGAGGCTCGCCAGTGATGCGATCAAGCTCGGTAGCTTTGGAATCGGAACCTCTATCCTCGAGTGGATCGCTACCGTTGCCGCTATGTATTTTCATCTCTCTTTCTCTCTCTATGGGCAGCCTTCTATTCCGATTTGGCTCCTCTAATTCTATTTATCTTGTTTGTTTATTTGTTTGTCGATTCATCTGTTTCGACTGTGTTTGAAGAACAGTTAATTTCAGTGATCATTCTGGTCTTACCAAAATATCAATTAACTTTGAGACTCTAGAACTTCATTCCATTAAGGAACGCCTTCTTGTTCTCCTTTTTTTGTTTTCTTGATTTCATTTTTTGTGGTTTCGTATTTAATTTGATATATTCCTATCCGTATGTAAAGTATATCTTTTGATTTTTTTGCTGCAGTTATTTGCTGATCTTGGATAGAACGAACTGGAAGACGAATATTCTTACAGGATTACTTATCCCTTACATATTTTTTAGTCTTCCATCTATAGTCTTCAGCTTCTTAAGGTGATCTAATTCATTTACGGAAGTTCTTTCTACTTCCAACGTGAACACTTCTGATTTTATTCCAATTTGTAATACTGCTCCTTTCTAATGCTTTTCATTTGGTTTCTACTGCAGAGGCCAAGTTGGGAGATGGATTGCCTTTGTCGCTGTTATTTTGCGTATCTTCTTCCCAAAGCACTTTCCAGGTACTTAACGTTTGATTACTGATTAAGAACATCTTTTGTGCAGAACATGTTACTGCTAATGCAGTAATGACTTCTTGGGAAGTATGTTAGGATTACCCCAGTTGATTTCAAGAAAAATCCTCTGTTTTGGTCAACTTTTAAATTCATCAATTGTGCACGCCGGAGTAAATTTATTTGTCACGTGTCTGTGGTTTGACTAATGAATCGGGAGGAAATTTTTGTTGTAGACAGTTTGATCAATTCACTTGTGGTTGAACAGTTGTGAGCCAAAAATGGATGAATAAGACACCAACTGAGGTTCAACTGATCCTCAAACATATACTAAATTGACTAAGGATGGACCAAGTAACTTATTGATCTACCCCACCATCTGCATCACTGAGTTCAAAGAATTCTTGTAGTGTGGGTAAAGATTTTGTGGTCGACATGTTGGAATAAATCATTTTTCATTGTTTCATACAATTCAACATCAAAGCAATGATTGACATATAAACTACCCTTCTCCATAGTACGCCGGGCTTAAAAGTTGATATGTGCTACACAAATTAATATTTATACTGCACTTGAAATACCAAACAGCTTTATTAACTCCCATGGGTTTGTATTGCAGATTGGCTGGAACTACCTGCGGCTCTGATTCTTCTAATAGTGGTGTCTCCTAGTTTAGTTGCAGACACTTTTAGGGACGACTGGGTCGGCATAATAGTTTGTCTTGTCATAGCTGGTTATTTGCTTCAAGAACACATCAGGGCTGCTGGAGGGTTCAGAAATTCATTCACCAAAGCTCGTGGCATTTCAAACACAGTTGGTATTATCATTCTCATCGTTTACCCCATTTGGGCTCTGGTAAATTATTTCTTATAGATCAACTCGAGCTTTTCAAGTTTAATGAAATTGTACTATTAGTCTGTGTATGATCACCCATTAGTGTAATTCGTTGTCGTGTAGTGCTTTGCACGCATTTTGGATCTGTATTTCTGTGAAGTGATATAATTAAATTTGCCATTGGATTTACACGAGTGTTTTGATTTTAATGTGGGAGAGAGAAATCATTTGCTTGTGCCAATATAAATTACTTGTAATCAATGAAATATGATAGGAAAAAAGTTTAATTCAGAACTTATCGTATGAGGTTATTTGTAATTTGATTTTTAACGTTTTTTCTTTTGTCCAATCAAATCCTATCGTATACACTGTTTGCAATTCAAACATTATCGTTTAATTTTTCATTAAATAGATCACGTGCAGAGCACACGATCATTTTTTATATTTTAAAATTTTAAAAATTATAAAGGTATAAATTAATTTAAAAAAAATAACAAACGATATTCAATTTATTTGAAATTTTTATAATATATTTATCATATTATGGGAAGAAAATTTGAAAATTTTTGTCATTTTCTAATACTTATATGATTTATTATAATTATTTTATAAACTAATTAAGTAAAATTATAATAAATCGTATAATTGTTAGAAAATCATAAAATTTTTAGATTATCTTCTTATAATGTGCTGAATATGTGATAAAAATTTCAAGTAAATTGAATATCGTTGTTTGCCTTACACATGTGAGAGGATAGTTGGTTTAATTGGACTGGCCATTTTCTCATGTTAAATGATAAATTAATTTTAAACAAAATACCAAACGATATTCAATTTACTTGAAATTTTTATCACATATTCAGCATATTATAGGAAGATGATTTGAAAAGTGTCGTGATTTTCTAACAGTTGGACGATTTATTATAATTTTAGTTAATTAGTTTATAAAATAATTATAGTAAATCATACAAGTATTAGAAAATAACGAAAATTTTCAAATTATCTTCCCATAATGTGGTAAATATGTGGCAAAAATTTCAAATAAATTGAATATCATTTGTTATTTTTTTAAAATTAATTTATAACTTTATAATTTTTAGAATTCTTAAATATAAAAAAAAAAGGTCACGTACTATACACGTGATCAATTTAACGAAAAATTAAACGAAAATGTTTGAATTGTAAACGGTATTACGATAATATCTGATTGAGCAAAACAAAAAATTAAAAATCAAATGACAAATAACTTCATACGATAAAATCTGAATTAAACTTTTTCCAATATAATATCCATGATTACACTGACTTTGTCAATTTGTGCTATTTGAGAACATTTAAAATGGAGCTCATGTCATGAATTGAAAATGAAAATTGAATTCTATCACATATAATCTCTTAGTCAACTGTTGCAGTTGGCTATTACTTATTGATCATGGAAAGATGTGACTCATTCTAATCTAAAGATATAGAATGGAAGAGTTTTCTTTGACAGTTAAGAATAGGTAATGTAAAAGTTGCTAATTTTATATTAGTTAAATTGCATCGGTTAATTTTTTGTATGGTTAACAATCAATGTCTCATGTGTTGATTCGCTTTGTCATATCATGGCCACGTGTGATATTTCAATTTATTGGTTAAACTCAATCAATTAAAAGTCACGGTGTAATTAAAATTTGAGAAAATAACTATGAGTAATTTTAAATTTATCTCGTATCAGAATTTAAATAACGGTGAAGTTTAGGTTAAAGTTAATTTAATGAATTTCTAATAAATACAAATTATATTTCTTTCTAAAAATTATATTTTTTTATTATTTTAAAGGGGGGAAGAAAACACTTTCCCCCTTTTTTCTTCATGCGGCTGCCAAGAGAGAAGAGATGGAGGGAGTCTTGTCATACATGATTCATGGAGCTGTGAGGTCAAACTAGTGTTCACAAGGCTCCTAGAATCGACCTTTTCAAAGGAACTTCATTGGTAAGCCATTGCTCTCTCTGTTTTTCAGTTTAAAAATTAAGAGTTTTATTGAATTTGGATGTGAGCTTGGAAAATTGAATCTTTGGGTTATTTGTGGATTTTGGTAGTAGATTAAGGTCTAGGTAAGATGTTTAATTGATTAAAGGTGGAAAATGGAGGAGTACGAGTTTCACGACTTTTCGTTACTAGACATTTTCGCACCAATCAACACTTGCTGAGCAAAGTTCAACCCCTACTGGAAACAGCTAATAAGGTGTCGACCTCTTTTGAAGATTGGTCAACACTTTGATAAAGGCGTTCACCCCTATCAAAATTCAAGGGCAATAAGAGTCAACTCTTTAGGCAAAGGTGTCGACTCCCTCTATGAAGGTCGACTGCTACGGTTGACTCATTTGAATCCGGGATAAGAGAAGCAATAGTTGACTTTTGCCAAAGGTGTCGACCCATGGCTTAAAATGTCGATCGGTCTAGTCAACCCATGACAGAGGTGACTAAGTGTCTATTTGTGCCTTAAGGGGTCTATCCCTAGTGAGTATAAACATTGTATGATAAATTATTGTAAGGAAAACATTTAGTTGAGGTGCGGCGTGTAAGACCTTGAAATTTTTCGTTAAAATGATTTTCGGATTTACGTATCGGTAGACGGCAGAGTTTTATTCGGAATCAAGAGACGAAAATTTCTACTGTTAAGTAAAAGATTATTTTGAAGATAATGAAAAAGAGAAAATTCTAAACGGAAGCCAACTGATTGACCGTCTAACAAAAAAATTAAAAGTTGAGGGTGATTTAATAATTAAATTTATTATTATTATTTATATTATAAAATAAATAAAAACAAAACTTTTCCCCTGCCATACCCCCCTCCTCCTGTTCTGTTCTCTCCCCGCGTGAAGACTTCTCCCAGGTTCTTCATTTTTGTTTTCCTCCCTATTTTTTTTTGTCATTTCCTCTCAGCTTTGCACGAAAGAAGAACCCGATCGCCTATTTTCTCCTCGGCCGAAGAACGCAGCTCCATCTCCTATATCCTGCGTGGAACACGGTCCTCTTTTCGATTTCGGTAACTGTTCTCTTTCTTTTATGGTTTTGGCCAATAAAAATCTAGGGTTTCGGATTGGGCAGCTCGGTTTTGGTATTTTTCACCTGAGCTCCGGTTGTTCATTTTAAAAACTGTTATAGTATGTTGAATTAGATACTTTAAGGAAACTTTTGGCTTTAGAATCGAGTTGTTTCGATGATCGTAAAGGAAGCTATGATTTTTCTAAGTTTGATAAAAAAATATGTGAAGAGTTTTTGGGCAGCTGCGGTTTTTCGAATTTCTGCTATTCATCGAGTCTGGTTTTTGGCAAATGGATGAAACCACGTCAAAGTGGACATAATCAGGGTTACGTAGCATCTTGAATCGTTGAAATCGGGTAAGGATTGAATGAGTTATGAATTTTAGAAGTTATTGTGAAAAAACTGGAAAATTTCAGCTGACAGTTCGATTTTGATTTTTTTGCCATTGATTATGCTTTGATTTTGGAAAATGGATTTCACCAGCATAAACTAGACCTTATAAGGTTTCTAAAACATGTCGAATCATAGAATTTGGCCAAATATACGATTTGATATGAATTTTCAAAGTGGAATGAAAAACTGTGAAACGATTTCCGGGCAGATTCGATTTTTGATTTTCTGCTATTAATTGAGTTCAATTTTTGAAAAATGGATTTTACCATGTTGAAATAGACTCGTTTAGGAGCCCTTAGCATTTTAAATCATTGAATTTAGACTTATATTCAATTTTTTTTGCAAATTTTTAAAGTTGGACAACATTTATGACAAATTTCAAAAGTTCGGTTGTGATAGTTTCAATTTTAATCCCTTGATATATAGTTATTTGGTTGAAATTGATTGAAGTGTCGAATTATTAGGGTGGTTGATTGAGATTATGTGGATGATGACCTAACCTTGGGATAATTACTTGAATTGGATTTCAATTTTTAGATTGTGCATTATAGAATAATGGGTGTTTGGAGATAGAGATTATATGCACATGTTTTGAGTTCTATTATATTTGGATATTAGATATTAGATGATGTTCATGCTGGTTGATGGATGTTAAGAGAATATGTTAGTTTAGTTGTTGATTTGGAAGTTAAGTGCATAGAGTTACACTTGATGATCTTGTGATTATTTATTTAGTGTTTAAAAATAGAAATTTGTGGATTTGGTTATATGTGGTGGTTGTGAATTAGAATTGTAAATCGTGAATGATAACTTATAACTTTATGCTTTAGAATTCCAGGAAAACAGAATCGATCGGGTTGGATCGAAGATGTAATAACCCGGGAATTTCGAATTTATATTTTTATTTCTGGAATTTTTAGTTTAATCCCGGTCGGAGTTTTGAGAAATATTTCAACGGGAAAGATTTAAATTATAGGCTCGAGGCCTACTTTTGCGATTGGTTTTCGGAATTTAAAGCCGGGAGGTCGGGAAGTTACAAAATTTCGGACGATTGAAGTACGTGGGGGCATTTTTGTAATTTGTAATTAATTTAAAAAAAAAAAAAAAACATAACAGGTGGAATGGCTTCGGGTGGAAGCCATTCCACCTTGTGTTGTGCGCGGCCGAGAGGGAGCGAAACCGAGAGGGGGAGCGCGGGTAGCCCTGAGAGAGAGAGCCGGTGGTCTGTCGACACCGACGACGGAGAAGAATCGAACGCTAGTTCGCCGAGAGGACTGCGGTGGAAGGGGATTGAGTTCGGTTTCCCGAGCTTAATACTGAAGGTACGTTTCCCTTCCTTGCTCTGAATTTGCTTGGTAGAATTTATGGCCGCATTCCCACTAATTTTCTGAAGGCTAAACCGAACGTGGGGTTGGTGTAAGCGGCGTGTATGTGCCGCGTGATCGGGGGGCAGCAGGGCACAGGGCCGAGAGCTCGGAGCCCTCCCTGTTTTTCTTCTGTCTATTCTGTTGGTCGAGGGGAACAGGGCGTGATGCTGCTCTCCTGTTCGACCAATTGGTGGCGGGAATTGTCGACAATTGTGGAGTTAAGAGTGGTGGGGAGCATCGGTGGCCGAGGGGGGGGGGGGGGAGGATAAACCGAGGGGCTGTGATTTTCAAAACTTTGTTTTCTGAATTGGAGGCCTTCGATTTTAGCTAGTTCATGTTTAATAGGTTAGAATGTGATGGATTGGCGGAGAAATTTGGAAATGTTCGGGTTAAGGTTGAATTTCACATTTTCATATAAAAAACAGATTCTGTTTTTGGCCAATTTGGCCTAGTTTTGGTTAATCGTTTTAAATTCTGTTTTGCGGGTTAAAAATAGGTTGTTAGAGGAACGTGTGGCCGCTGGAATCGTTCGATTCCGATATCCGACGAAAAAGTTATGCGCGTCGGAAGTTTATGCGAGATTTTGGTTTAAGTCAAATTAGTGACCGTCTTTCGTGGAAAATTCGACGTGTGAGAGTAGCATAGCCATTTTGATGCATATAACTAGTTGGGAGTGAGTTTTGGTTGAAGGGAAGAGAAAATGTGAAATTTTAATAAAATGGCAGATTCGGTTATTGGCGTTTTTCGCCTATCTGCGGCCTACCGATTTAAAATCCGTCTTGGGATGTTAAACTAGGTTCCTAAGGGAACGTTTAGCCACTTGAATCGTTTGATTCCGTTGACGGACGCAAAAGTTATGCGCATCCGAACGTTGAGCTGGTATTCGGCTAAACCAAACCAATGGACAGTTTTAGTTGGAATTTAATGAGTGTAGTTAGATAAGGTTATTTTTAGCTAATTGGTAAATGTTGGGAGAAATACTGATGAGAATTGGTTGTGTTTTAGGTTGAGGCTTCCTGTTGGCAAAGCTGTGTATCGAGCGAGCTTAGGACGCCAGGTAAGTAGTGCATGCATGTGTTTTGCCCAAGTGGGCTTACACTGTAGAACTTTAGTGTTTATGTGATTGATTGCGGTGTGTGTGCGTATTGTGTGACATGCATCATATTTTTTTTAAAACGGGAACGAAATTGATTTTTAGCATGCTTTGATGTATGAGGTGAGACGTGTGGCGGTGGTACCGCGGATCCCGCTAGTGTGTGGGCCGGTGCTTCACCAGTCGCGGATCCTACTCGAGGGGTGGGCCGGCTGGGCCGTCATGCGGCGTGAATGTGTTGACGGTGAGGATATGGGCAGTGGTACCGCGGATCCTACTAGTGTGTGGGCCGGTGCAACACCAGTCGCGGATCCTACTCGAGGGGTGGGCCGGCTGGGCTGTCGCGAAACGTGTGCGTGTGGCAACTGTGGCCCCGTGCTGGGGAGGCTGGGACGGGGGCGACGTGTCAGGGTGTAGAGTGGCGCGAGGTACACCCTTACCCTGATGTGGTTGCCGTGTGGTGATGCGTGGGTGTAGCTTGTGGGCCTCGTTGCTGGGGAGTCCGGGACGGTGGCGACGTGTCAGGGTATAGGGTGGCGTGAGGTTCCTCCTTACGCTGGTGCGGCTGCACTACGCGTCACAGATGTGACAACATGAGTGTGAGTGTAGAGACTGCATGTGATAGGATTGCATTGTCGGCTTTTACTTTCATATCGCATTACTTACTGAGCGTTAGGCTTATGTTGTGTGTTCTGTGGTGTAGGTGCTGACGATACCGCTGGTGAGCCTCGAGAGCCTAGTCCAGAGGCGTAGGATGGTTGGCGGCGTGCACCCGAGGCACCGGATGGCGGATTTTTGTTAGGGCGACCCGACCCGTGGTGGTGGTAGGTGATAGTGGATTTATCATTTCATGTTGGGTATTTGTGTAGATAGCGGGGTTGTATAGACATTGATCTTTTGAGATTGTATAGAGGAGCTGTAGTGTTTTGGAGGACTTTCTTCATTTCTATTTGATGGGTTCTTATTGTCTTCTTACTCTGATTTGGTTATGGTGATTTCTCTGGATGATGGATAGATAAACATTGTTGGATTATGGTGAATTGTGTGCAGGGTTTAAATTTTGGGATAGTCAGTTTTTAGCCGTTACTCTGCCGAAATTCCGGGAGAGAGGTTGGGAGTCGAGGAGATACGAAATAGGTTGAGGTGTGAACAGTAAATGCTAGAAAAAGGTAGATGAGCGTGGAAGTGTGGCGTGATCGCAGGTGCGCGGGGCACGCGGCCCTGCGGGTGCACACGGGTCATGCGGCGCCGGGTGAGGGCGTGCGCGCGGACGTGCTGTACAGAGGCAGGGTGCGCGGGGCACGCGGCGCTGTGAGCGTGCGCGAGATACAGTGACGTTGGGTTGGCACCGCGATGGTGTACGCGGGGTGTCGGAGTGGGGACGTGAGTGCTTGGGACCGGACTGGGTAGTTCATGGGGTGCGTGGGATTCTTTCCTAGGATTTCAAGTCTCACCGTTTTATCTCAAATTGTTTTAAATGGTTTTCTTTTCCGCTGCATAGTTTTATGTTGAGGACTTCGTGTTTCTTCTTCGGGACGCGAGTTGTTTTTTTTCGAATCGAGTCAAAAAAATTTTCCTACTCACAAATGTTCTTTTGAAAATGATTTGAAAACGAAAGGGGTATTGAATTGAGTTAGTTGTGTCAAGTGTTAGTGTGTGTGTGTAGTGTGTAGATGCACTGTAGCGCACCGAGAACGCGGGGTTTTCTCGGGGTGTTACAGAATAGCTAATGACGCTAGGTAAGTAGTGTATGCATGTGTTTTGCCCAAGTGAGCCTACACTGTAGAACTTTAGAGTTTATGTGATTGATTGTGGTGTGCGTGCGTATTGTTTGACATGCATCATATTTTTAAAAGCGGGAACGAAAATGATTTTTAACATGTTTTGATGTATGAGGTGAGACGTGTGGCGGTGGTACAGCGGATCCCACTAGTGTGCGGGCCGGTGCTTCACCAGTCGTGGATCTTACTCGAGGGGTGAGCCGATTGGGCCGTCATGCAGCGTGAATGTGTTGACAGTGAGGATATGGGCAGTGGTACCGCGGATCCTACTAGTGTGTGGGCCGGTGCAACACCAGCCGCGGATCCTACTTGAGGGGTGGGCCGGCTGGGCTGTCGCGAAATGTATGTGTGTGGCAACTGTGGCCCCGTGCTGGGGAGGCTGGGACGGGGGCGACGTGTCAGGGTGTAAAGTGGCGCGAGGTACACCCTTACCTTGATGTGGTTGTCGTGTGGTGATGCGTGTGTGTAGCTTGTGGGCCTCGTTGCTGGGGAGTCCGGGACGGTGGCAACGTGTCAGGGTGTAGGGTGGCGTGAGGTTCCTCCTTACCCTGGTGCGGCTGCACTACGCGTCACAGATGTGACAACATGAGTGTGAGTGTAGAGACTGCATGTGATAGGATTGCATTGTCGGCTTTTACTTTCATATCGCATTACTTACTGAGCGTTAGGCTTATGTTATGTGTTCTGTGGTGTAGGTGTTGACGACACTGCTGGTGAGCCTCGAGAGCCTAGTCCAGAGCGTAGTATGGTTGGCGGCGTGCACCCGAGGCACCGGATGGCGGACTTTTGTTAGGGCGAACCGACCTGTGGAGCTGGTAGGTGGTGGCCTGGTTGGTTTGCGGGTTTTTCCTTCTTTTGTGGTGATTACGTACAATGGATGAGATGTGTTGTTGTATATGCGTCAGCGTATAGGTATATGGAGTGCGTGTGATTTTGGTGACGTACGCAGATATTTTTCATGTTAGAGTATGATATTACTCTATACTGGGGACTTTCTTCATTTGTATTTGATGGATTTTCGTTGTCTTCGTACTCTGATTGGATTATGGCGAATTGTGTGCAGGGTTTAAATTTTTGGGATAGTCAGTTTTTAGCCGTTACTCTGCCGAAATTTTGGGAGAGAGGTTGGGAGTCGAGGAGATACGAAATAGGTTAAGGTATGAACAGTAAATGCTAGAAAAAGGTAGATGAGCATGGAAGTGCGGCGTGATCGCAGGTGCGCGGGGCACGCGACCCTGCGGGTGCACACGGGTCATGCGGTGCCGGGTGAGGGCGTGCGCGCGGATGTGCTGTACAGAGGCAGGGTGCGTGGGGCACACGGCGCTGTGAGCGTGCGCGAAGTACAGTGACGTTGGGTTGGCACGTGCGGCACCGCGAGGGTGTACGCGGGGTGTCGGAGTGGGGACGTGAGTGCTTGGCACCGAACTGGGTAGTTCGTGGGGTGCGTGGGATTCTTTCCTAAGATTTCAAGTCTTACCGTTTTATCTCAAATTGTTTTAAATGGTTTTCTTTACCGATGCGTAGTTTTATGTTGAGGACTTCGTGTTTCCTCTTTGGGACGCGAGTTGTTTTTCGAATCAAGTCGAAAAATTTTCATACTCACAAATGTTCTTTTGAAAATGATTTGAAAACGAAAGGGGTATTGAATTGAGTTAATTATTTCAAGTGTTAGTGTGTGTGTGTAGTGTGTAGATGCACTGTAGCGCACCGGGAACGTGTGGGTTCTCGGGGTGCTACATGGCGGCAGTTTGTCGTTACTTTTGGGTTGCTCATTTTTGTGCTGACATTGTTTGCATGGCCAATCGGGTGATGTTACCGAATCTTGAGATTGTCATCACTTTCATTTCTTTTTGACTCACAAGGTGTTGCTATTGCTAGATCGTTGTTTCTCTTTTGGTGTGTCAAATGGGTCATTGAGTGACCCTCATTTTTCATTGACAACGACTTTTAGACTTAAATTACTTTGAGAGTTTATTCTTTGTATACAGCAAAGTTTTTATCAACACTTCATCGATGACTCATAGAACTCAGTAAATTTAAATGAATGAAAAAGGTTTTTGAAATAATTGTAAATCTGCATTATATCAATATTTGATAAAAAAATAATTATCGTTTACTATATTTTGTCAAGAACAAGGGATCACCATTCTCTAATCTGGAGATCGGCCTCCATATCATATTAAGGGGCCGATAAGGTAGAGATGTTTAACGAGCGGGCTGGCGAGCCAGCCCGCTCGCTCGGCTCGCTACTGTAGGGAGCCGAGCTTGGCCTGGTCTCACGAGGCGGGCCGAGCCAAGCCTAAACGTTCGGCTCGTGAGTCTGCCAGAGACCGAGCAAAACGAGCGGGTCAACGAGCTAGCTCGTTGGCTCGGCGGGCCAGGCTCACGAGCCAACCCGCCCCTTCTCTCTCGCCGGCGGTCGGTAATTTCAACTTTTTTTACAAACAAAACTAATTTTCAAAAATCGCTCCAACATTCAACTAAAAAAATCGAGGAAAAATTTCTATTTATTGCTGGATTTTTAGTCACAAAGTTGACGAGCATCAAAGAATTCGATTTGAGACTTATTTCATCAAAATCGGCCCCTATCGGTCGATTTCTTTTTCCTCGTTGTTTGTCTCTACTCACCCGTCTCTATTTTTCGCGACGCCAGAAGAAAGAACTCTTTCGGACTTTTTTTTTGAATTTTCTTTCATTATAATTAATTGCAAAAGGTAAAATCGAAATAACATCGAGTAGGCGATTTATCACATAAAAAGGGGCGACGCATCGCCCCACTCTCTGGAGTGGGGTGACACAAATTGACCAGTGGGGCGTTACATCGCCTCAATGAGGCGTTGCATCGCCCCACTTTGATAAAGTGGGGCGTTACATTGCCCTGATTGATCTGGGACTAGGAGAATAGGGTCAGTGTTAGTAAAAAAAAAAAATTTATTTTTTTCTTTCACATATAATAACATATTTTATTAAGTTAAATGAACATTTAACGAAAGGGATCCATCGCCTAATAGGAGCTATTACGCTGTGCGCTAACAGATTTAACAATTAACATATTGCGCAGATTGCGAGCGGTCGCCGGTCGCCTATGTCTTCGGTCGATCGCTTCCACCCTGGTCTGTCCCGATCGATTGCCTCATATATAGGCAATTGACTCGCGAGCGCGCTGCCGCAGTGGCCCCCGTGCAGGTCTGTCCCGATCGATCGCCTCATATATAGGCGATCGATCGACTCGCGATTAGGCGCGCTCCGCAGTGGCGCTGAAGCGGCGATCAATCGCCAATTGATGACCGTTGCGCTTGCACTGACTCACGCAATCTAATGGTTTTATAACCGTTGTGCTTGCACTGACTCACGCAATCTAACGTTTATGATCGTTGCTCTTGCACTCACGCAATTTAACGGTCTTATGACAGTTGCCCAGCACCACCCAGCATGACTCATCGACCGTCACCCGGCACCCCTATAAATTCTTTCCACCCTCTTTTATTTTTTTTCACCAATTTTTCTACATCTCTCTCGATCTCAATTTACTTTCCATCTATTTATTGCTTATCAATTTATTCGTGCTCTCAAAAGTCAAGTCTCATTCAATACTCAATCTATTGTTATTCAAATCTTCGATAAGATAAAATGTAATTTATTTTTTATAGTTTTAATTATATTTGTAACTAAATTATACTTGTAACTAAGTTTTTTTACATTGATTTTTCAGGTTTTGTACAAGTGGAGTTGATCACTTCACCACGCTACGCTACGAATTTTGTTGAATAGTATTTTTGCGGTATCATTTTTTTTTAAATTTACTTTAAAATTTATTTTTAATAGTTATGGATTCACGTAATTATAATATTATTGATGATGATATTAAGGAAATTAGAGAAATAAATCATGTATTTTCAATAGAACAATCATCTTCATATGCACAAGCATCCACGTCATCATCTGCAAAAATAAAAAATAAAACGTCTGAATTATGAAAACATTTTGTAATGATAGAAATTAAAATTGGTGGAAAAGTAGAATATAGAGCACAATGCAACTATTGTACTAAAAATTATACATATATTTCTAGTAGTTTAACTATCACACTCTGTAGGCATTATAAAAAATATCACTTAAACGAGCAAGTTAGAGACCATACACAAAAATTATTAAATTCTAGTGGTAATGATACTTTTTTATATTAACAAAATAAAATGCGAGAAGTAATAGCAAAACTTGTAGTACAATGTGAGTTGCTTTTGGCATTCACAGATAGTGATGAATTTGAAAAATTTATAAAAGAGTATGCTACTCCTAATTTTAAACATGTTCTTAGAAGTACAAATAGAAATTATATTATTAAAATGTTTAATAATATGAAAAATGAACTAATTTTATTTTTTTTCAAGCGCCCCTTCAATGTCTATTTATATCACTTTTGATTTATGAAGTGCACATAATTCTGTAGGGTATGTTGTTGTAACCTCTTATTTTATTAATAAATCTTGGCAGTTAAATAAAAAAATTTTATGATTTCGTAACTGTATATATTTTCACACTGGTATTACTATTTATAAATATATTGTAACAATATTACAATAATATTCTATTCGAGATATAATATTTAGAATAACACTTGATAATGCTAGTGCTAACGATGTTGTTATTTCTCATTTTAAAAATTATTTTCAATTAGATAATACTCACGATTCTCTTTTACATATAAGATGTATTTGTAATATTTTAAATTTAATTGTTAAATATGGTATTACATATATTTTGCCTCATATTGAATTAATTAGATTCGCAATT
Organism: Begonia peltatifolia; assembly: GCA_022433055.1. Classification (NCBI taxonomy): domain Eukaryota; kingdom Viridiplantae; phylum Streptophyta; class Magnoliopsida; order Cucurbitales; family Begoniaceae; genus Begonia; species Begonia peltatifolia. The sequence continues at coordinate 4,017,004 of CM039523.1, forward strand.
TCTTATATAATTGGATCTAATTCGAAACAACAGGAATATAGAGAGTTTTGTAAAACTGTCCAACTTAAACCACGAAAATTAAAAACTGATGTAGATAATAGGTGAAATTCTACTTATTTAATGTTAGAAAATGTTACGCCATATTGCCAAGTTATTTGTGCTTTTATTAATGATAAATCTAGTTGCGACGTAGCTAATATATTTCTTGATTTTTTAAAACTATTTTATGATGCTACGAATAAATTTTCAGAAATTTATTATTTCACTTCTCATCTTGTATTTCCAATTTTTATAAACTTAACCGGTAATTTTACACAATATCGACAAATAGATAAATTTATAGATATACTTAACAAAATAGAAATAAAATTTAAAAAATATAGGCTAGATGTTCCTCTTATTTTTTGTTATGCATGTATAATGGACCCTCGTTATAAATTAAGAGCAGTATGTCTCATAATTAATAAAATTTCTAATAATTTAAATACTATTTCTTTAGTTTCCCCAGATCAAATAACTAACGGAATTGCTAGTTTGTATTATTTTTATAAATCTAAATATTCTAATGGTAGTCATTTACATATTTCTTAACGTGATAGTTCAAGTAACGGTGATATTAATATTGTAGGTTCACAGTTTGGTATTAATGATATTTGGAGTCAATGAGATACAGATGTTTATTCTATTTCTATGCGAAATGAACTAAACATTTATTTTGACACTCGATATCAATTTTCTAGCGAAAGAAAACTTTGATATTTTACATTGGTAGAAAATATTCTATTGTTTCAATAATGGCACGTGATCTACTAACACATCCAGTCTCTACTGTAGCATCGGAGTGTGCTTTTAGTTCAGGTGGACGTGTGTATGATGAACATCGAGTACGACTTGCACCTGATCTTGTGTAGGTACTTAGTTGTATGAATGATTGGAACGATGCTGTTACGAGAAACCAACAAAGAGAGGATGAAATACTTGAACAATTTAAAATTTTGGACGTTGAAGATTAACATTGTAAATTAAATTTTGAAGTATTTTTTTATTTTTATTTTTACTTTTTTTAGGATTGACAATTTATAAATGTAAAATTTATAATGAATGATATATTATATTTTTTGATATATTTATTCGGTAATTTTTTTAAGAGGAGTTAATTTTAATGTGAAAGATATAGCTGATAATTCACAATATTGGCCGATTGATTGAGTTTCTTTGCAAAGCGACAGACAATCATTCCCAAGTGAAGCGATGGATCAGCGGTCAATCTGTAAAAATTACAGATTGACAGCTGATCACTCACCGCCCTTTGGGGCAATGGCTCGACTCACTCGATAATTTTTACAGAGTGATAGCCAATCACCCGCCCCCCTCTAGGGCGAGTGATCGGCTGTCACTTTGTAATTTTTACAAAGTGATCGCCGAGATGCCGATCCATCACCCAGTGAGCCGGTCCATCGCCGTACTCTCATTCTCATTCTATAATTTTACATAGTGATAGCCGATCAATCACCCAATTGGGCGATTGATCGGCTATCTAAAATTTTTCATAAATCAGGAGCGATCCCCAAATTTCACCTCACTCGACCAGCCGATCCCCAAAACTGCCAAATTGCCTCTCGAGTACTCAATTTCGAACTCAGATGACTCCTTCGGATTTGACTAAATCCTCATCCAGAGTCATCAAGATCAGATTATATTTCTTCCTCAATTTGGTAATATAATTGAATTTTTTTTTCTTTCAATTGTCACGTTAGGGCTATGAATTCTAAATTTGTTGGGTTGTGAACTTGGGATACAATCAGCACCCGCCTCCCGCGTACACAGCAGTGTGCGCGCCAGAGCGAGCTAGTGGTACGCAGCGTGCTGCGCGGCGTGTCGCGCGACTTAGCAGGAGAGCCGATCGATCGCACGACAAGGCACGATCGATCGGCTGATCGATGACCGCCGACTGTCACTGGTGCCGATCGATCAAGCCTGGCGCGATCGTTTATTTGATGTAAATTTTGATGAATTTGTTTTGTGTTGAATGCATTATTTAATTTTTATTGCTGAATTTTGGTTTGAATTGTGTGATTTTCATTGCGGAATTCTAAACTTAAGATTTGATTGAATTGAATTATATATTAAGGTTGGTTTGAATTGTGGGTGTTACGACTACTTAATGATTTTTTTTTTGCTTTCTGTTATGGAATTATTGCATTATTTGCTAGCTGAATTCTCATTTTTATGGCTGAATTATAAAAACATTGTTTGATTTTTATGGCTGAATTCTAAACGCAAGGTTGGTTATACATTATCGCTTACAGACTGAAAATGCTGCCAAAACGTTTAAAATCTTCTTCAAGCTCAGCTTCAGTAAGACAAATCGATCACTTTTTCGTCAACTCTGAGCCAAAGAAATACTTTATGGATTTCATGGCTAAGAATAAACCTATTATATGTTAAATTCAATTTCAACCTTCGGAGTCATATGAAGATATTTTAGATATGCTCAGGCAAAGACAGTGGAAAAATCTTACTGTATTAGGCGGTAATACAAACATGAGTATTGTTCGGGAATTCTATGCAAATTTGAGGGCATCAAATTCAGATAATACCGTTCAAGTTCGCAACAAGATCATCTAGTTTTCAGCAGAGATCATTAATGCTAAGCTTGGTTTGAAAAACTTAAATGAAGACGATTATCATACAATGATGAAAGATGGGCCAGATTATGAAATGATCATACAAGAAATGGGTCACTGAGGTTCACAATGGGTTTACTTGGTAGTCAACGCAGCTCAACCCTTACATTTAATTATAAGTTGTCTCAACTGCTATGCTCAATCTTGTTGTAAGTTCATTAGAGGAAACTTAATGCCGACGTCCCAAAATTCTAAACTCACCAAAGAGCGGGCAGTGCTGTTATATTGCATTCTTACTGGTCGATCCATAAATGTCGGTCGAATTATCCACAATAATATCAGTGCATATAGTAAGGGTTCCACCACTGCTGGTCATATCCACCCTGTCCTTATCAAGCATCTATGCGCTGCAAAGAATGTACTTATGAGCTCAACTGACGAGCGTTGGATACAGCAAAATATTTATAGCTCCTCAAATATTTCAAAAATTGCTAAATGGTCGTATGACATCGCTAGAAATAATGGACTGTGATTTATTGAGAATGATGCTAATGCTGAGATTCCTACTCAACTAATGTCGTTGCCTCGTATCCGACGCATCACAGATGGTACTATGATGGGTGCGTAAAGTAGCCTAGTGCAGACAAAAAGAGAACGTGTCAAAGCTCGTCAAAAACAGCAATATGAAAATCAATCAACTATGTCAGCTGATCAAGACGCTTCTTCATCTGCCGTGCCACCTCGCTCTTACTCAACTAACGATATAGTACAGATGCTAGAAAATCTCACCATCGAACAAAATCGAATATTTACCAATCTTACTACTCAACAAACCAGTTTTGAACACGATGTAAGACAAAGGTTGGAAAATATTTTCAATCAGCAATCACAGTTATCACGAGAACAGAATTGCATCGAACATTAGTTGATGAATATGCAAAATCATTCACTTGAGCAGACATCATTATTTGCACGATATGTTAGAGTAGTAAATAATCATTATGACAATTTGGTTCCAGCATTACCTATCTTTACAGAGCATCTATTGCGGCTATGTGACCCTCAACGAGAGACTTATCCACAAGAGGGTGATCCACGAGAGGGTGATGACAACAATCAGCCTGCCACGTGAGGTATGTTATTTTTCACCTATTTTTTTAGTTTACCTTATCACTTCGCTATATTTTGGTTAGGTAATATAAATTCTAAATGGTGTCTATTATTTAAATTTTGAATAAATTTGTGTTTTATTTTTGGTAAAGATTAATGAAATATATAATATATTTATATAAAATAATTTTATTTATATAAGTTTAGCTCGTTAAGCTCGGCTCGTGAGGTTTGTTGAGTTCGACTCGGCTCTGCTCGTTAGGTTTGTGCCTTGTGAGTCGGCTCGAGTTAAACATTTTTTGGAGTCATCTCGTTAGGCTCGGTTCGTTAGTTTCGACAGGCTCGATGAGCCGAGTCTTTGTAGGCTCGGCTCGACTCGGCTGGCTGATTTAATATCTCTACAACAAGGTTTATTATGAAAGTTTTTTATACTTCTTGATTTAGATCGATTGAAAATTTATTTGAAGATAATTTTTGTTCAATATCTTATACTTTAATATTTAAATTGAATATTACCCTAAGAAATAATTTTTATATTATAAGAAGAGGCAAGACTAAAGTATTTAGGAAAGCATTGAAGGTCAACAAGGAAAATGTCATAGATTTAGGCTACCGTTTTTTGCTAACATTTACACTGATAATGAGTGCTTTGACTAACTAAAATGAATTTTAGAGGAATAAGTCGACAAATAAGCGTAATTTTTTCATCACTTGAAACTGATATTAGTGCGTTTAATTTCCAAATGATTTGCTGCTTTGTTTTAATTTCTTTGCATTATTAAAACACAATATTTTCATTTGATATTAATTTTCAAAAGTTGCTGTTAAATTTACTCATTAATTCTACAATTTAATCTTACATATTAATTTAAAGTTTATTTATTGGTGCAATCTGTATTATTTTAATTAATAATTTATCTCAATTATTATATCAGTGACAAATAAGTATATCATATTCTTTCAAATTTTGGATTTAAATATTAACAGAAGATTTGGATCATTGACATGTGTCAACATTTGGGCTTGAATAAAGAATTTGTTAGTTGCCTTACAAAGATTGAAGATTTTGTTTCAATTACTTTCGTAAGTTGATTGATAAAAAAAGGTTGTGTTTGAAATGACAATGGTGTAAATTGTATGATGGAAAAAATCATTTTTTTATTAAAGCTTTAGGATAGTAATTGCAAGAATTTATTCTACACTGTCATTTAATTATATGTTGTATAACTGCGTTTACGTATAATCTAAAATCTGAGTCATGCATACACGTTAATAGAGATGTTAAGCGAACCAGCCCAGCCGAGCCAAGCCAAGTTGATCTGAGCTGAGTTTGAAAAGGGTTGGCTCACAGAACCTGTCGAGCTTAACAAGCTGACCCCAAAAAATTTTCAACCCGAGCTGGCTCAGAAGCAACAAGTGTAACAAGTCGAACCGAACAGACCCAATGAACCTAACGAATCGAGTTTAACGATCTGAACTTACACAAAAAATTTATTTTATATAAATATATTATTTCATTAAACTTACAATAAATAGTTATTATTGTATAGATAAATACTTAGTTTAGTCGTGTAACTAATAGAAATTTTTACTTAATACAAAAATGACATTTAATTATAAAAAATGAAAGAAAATAAATATATAAAAAATATAACATTCATTATAAATTTGACATTTGTATCACGATAAATTAGACACATCCCAACTAGGTTGTCACCATCTAATTGTCAATCATTTGCAAAATGTCAAAAAAAATTATAATTTGAAAAAAATACTTCAAAATTTAAAGTACAATGCTAATAATCAATATTCAAATTTTTAAACACTTCAAGTATTTCATCCTCTCATCGTTCCAATCTTTCATGCAAATGAGTGCTTACATGAGATCAGTTGCAAGTCGTCATCGGGGTTCATTGTACACACGTCCACCTGCACTAAAAGTAAACTTCGATACTATGGTAGAGACTAGAGGTGTTAGTATATCACGTGCCATTATAGAAAGAATAAGATCTGTGGTAGAAAATATTTTTCTCCAATTTAAAATATCAAAGTTTTTTTCGCGAGAAAATTGATATCAAATGTCAAAATAAATTTCTAGTTCATTTTTTATAGAAATAGAGTAAACATCTGTATCTAATTAATGCCAAATATCATGAATACCAAATTATGAATCTACAATATTTTGACCACCATTACTTGAACTAGCATGTGAAAAAACACGTAAACGACTAATATTAAAATATTTAGATTCATAAGAATAATATAAACTAATAATTTCATGTCTTATTTGATCCATATAAAATAAATAAATAGTATGTAAATTATTAAAAATTTTATTAATAATGAGAAATACTTTTCTTAATTTATATTTAGTATCTATTATATATGCATAACAAAAAATAGGAGCAATGTCAAGACAATATTTTTTAAATTTTGTTTATGTTTTATTTAGTATATCTCTAAATTATCTATATGATAATATTGTGCAAAATTACTCGTTAAGTTAATAAAAATTAGAAGAACATTATGAGAAGTGTGATAATAAATTTCCGAACATTCATTTGTATTAACATAAAATGGTTTTAAAAAATCAAGAAATATATTAGGTATTCGCAACTAGATTTATCAATATTAATATTTGGTGTTTTTTCACTAATAAAACACAAATAACCTGTCAATAAGGTCTAGCATTTTCTAACATTAAATAAGTAAAATTCCATCTATTATCTACATTAATTTTTAATTTTCGTTATTCAAGTTGGTCAGCTTTACAAAACTCTCTATATTCTTGTTGACTCGAATTAAATCTAATTATATAAGAAATTGCGGATATAATTAGTTCAATATGAGGCGGAATATATGTCATACTATCTTTAACAACTAAATTTAAAATTTTTAACACATCTTATATGGAAAAGAGAATTGTGAATAGTATCTAATTGAAAATAATTTTTAAAATGAGAAATAGCAACATCATTAGCAGTAGCATTATTAAGTGTTATGCTAATATTCTATCTCAAATAGAATATTCTTGCAATATTATTACAATATATCTATAAATAGTAATACCACTGTGAGAATATTCATAATTATGAAATCTTAAAATTTTTTTATTTAATTGTTAACAGTTATCAATAAAATGAGAAGTTACAACGACATAAACTATAAAATTACGTTCATTTCATAAATCAAAGGTGATACAAATAGACATTGAAGGAGCACTTGAAAAAAATGAAATTGTTCATTTTTTTTATTATTAAATATTTTAATAATATAATTTATAGTAACACGTTTAAAATTAGTAGTAGCATACTCTTTCATAAGTTTTTCAAATTCATTACTATCGATGAACGCTAAATGCAACTCATATTGTGCTAAAAGTTTTGCTATTCATTCTCTCATTTTATTTTCTAAATACAAAAAAGTGCCACTACCAATAACATTCAATAATCTTTGTGTAGGGTCTTTAATTTACTCATTTAAGTGATATTTTTGATAATGCCTATCTAATGTTCTAGTTCAACTACCAGAATATATGCATAATTTTTAATACAATAGTTACATTTATATCTATATTCTACTTTTCCATTAATTTTTATTTCTTTCATTACAAAATATTTATATATTTTAGACGTTTTATTTTTTTTTTGAGGTGATAATGTGGATGCTTATGCATAAGATTGTCCTATTGAAAATATAGAATTTGTTTCCCTTATTTCCTCAATATCATCATTGACATCAATATTATAATTAAGTGGATCTATAACTATTAATAATAAATTTATAAAGTAAATTTCAAATAAGAAAATGATACCAAAAATCTAATTGATCAACAATAGTTTATTGATTGCATGAATTTGTGATCTCCTCCATGTATACAAAACCTATAAAAAATCACACGAAAAAAATTAAATCATAAAACTAATATTATCAACAATTTGTGAATTTATTAAATAAATAAACTGTAATACATACTTTGTTAAGTGAATAGAAAAGATGTAAAACTTGTAATATATACCTTGGGGATTTTACGGTTCCGTCTCATTTTTCACCATTTCTCGCTCTGTTGAAGCTCAGACCGTAAAAAAGGGAGTGCTCCCTGCTTCCACCTCTCTGTGATTTGAAGCCCACTCGACATTTCTCGCTCTGTTGAAGCTCACATAGTAAAAAAGGGAGTGTTTCATTCTTCCACCTCTCTGTGATTTGAAGCCCACTCGACAGTCGATACTCATTTTGCTGGTACATTTTTCTTTTCGACTGATCTCCCTCTCCCTCACCTTCTACTGTTATGTATTCTGGAAAAATTAGTGTAGAGTTAAATTTTCACTTAATTTTTTGTAAATTTGAATTTGGATCTGCCGCTAGTGCATTGGTTTCGGAGATGGATGTTGGACGGTGATCAACCCTGTGCTCGGCGGCTCGGGTTGGATGAAGAAGATGGATGAATTCAATGCTGAAGGCTGAGCGTTCAACTTGCTGAAGCCTACAGAAGAGGAATCGAGGAAGACGAAGAGGAGCTGAGAGGGTCGCTGGTCAGGCGGCTCAGGTCGTCAGGGGAGAGCGGGCCTCGATCTAGGCTTGACCAAGCCAGCTTGCCAACTCGCGAGCTGGTCCGTGGAGCCCTGTCATTGATAGGCTCGCGAGTCTGGATGATACGGCTCGACTCGGTCCGTCAATATGGCCTGGGCCAAGCTCAGCCTAGTACAGTAACGAGATAAGCGCTAGCTTGCGTGATTAACATGACTACACATTGATATGCATTTATACTGTTAACTTAGATAGTTTTTGAAGTCATTAAAACCTATTTTTTAAGTCCTTGTTATGTCGGTCTATTTATATTGTTTTTATTTAAAAAAAATAAAGAAAGAAAAACTCTATCTATTTTCAATCACGCCTTTATATTATTTTGTAAATGTTTCAATGTTTTAAACTAGCTGTTTTTAATTAATATCATTAATTATTAATTTATTGTAATATAGAATATAGTTGTAAGTTCTATAAAGATCAGTAGTCTTGGAGTTGGAAATTGAGGGGATTACTTGTGGACCATATTTTTAGCATTGCAATATGTTTGATGTCAAGTTGTACTTATATGATTTGTATTGCAATCACTTTTCTTCTATTTTTTGACTTTACACACGTTATACAATACATAGTGAACGAAATAATATATTGAGTTCGGATTTTACCAATCATATCTCTGCAATATTGTTTCTATTAGATTATTAAAACGATCTAAATATGCTTTATTATTCGAAATTAACGTATTTAGATCAATACGAAATAAATTGGAAATACTTTTACGAAACAAGGACAACTACTTTCCTTTCCTTTTTCCGAGTTTAGTCACTTTTAAATCTTAATAATTAGAATACAATGATTTATTTTTCCTAAAAAAATTGTTTGGCTTCGGAGGATCTCTTTATTTTTCTTGAATTATAATCTCCTTCCATCAAGGAGATAAATAGGTAGAGAAACAGTTTCTTTTACGAAATTGAATGGGTGCATGGGAGTGGGGAAATAAGTGGGCAGTTTCTTTAACAGAAACTATCTAAAAACCAAACCAACATATGGGAAAAACCAAACCCCATTTTCTGAAAAAACAAGACCTCTTTAACATTTTTTCACTTGATCTGTGTTTTACATTATTTCTCTAAGAAAACATAATACATAAATCATAGTAATAAATTCTTTTAATATAATCAAGAGTTATCTTTCATGTATCACAATGTACTGTGTTATTTCTTTATTATCCATAAACTTAATAAATAAATTTTATGTTTATTCCAAATCCAATACTTGATGTGCACATATGAATATCAACACGAGAAATATCATAAGAAAAGTTTATCAATATTCGTTATTACAACAAATAATTACATAAGGGATCCAAATCTCATTTTAACTACATGATCCTTAAATTTCAACGGTAGCATGCCATTAGTCAAAAGATTGGCGACTATCAATTCTGTAATACCTGAAAATGTTTCGTAATAAAATTATATCGGATTTATGTAAATTTTAATCGACGCAGTTTTAGGCCGAATTAGTAACGAAAAAATTCGGCCCCTAAGTGAAAGATTATTTTAATGTTAATGGTGGAAAGAGAAGTTTAAGAATCTAACTAGAATCGGACGAAATCACAGAATTTGTGAAACGAGATCCTCTGCGCTGTGATCGAGATTCTTCCACAAATCTTCTGAAGTCACGGTAAGTTATCGTTAGTTTTGCGTAATTAGTTGATGTGTTAGTGTTCTTGGTGACGAAAATCAAATTTGGCAAAGGTATAGGAGGAATTAGTGAAGACCTAGTAGGATAATGCTGGAATTGAGTGTAGAGTTGATTTCTGTCCGTGTAATGGTGCTTAGTATAGAAATAGGAGTAAATTATGAGAATTAGTGAGAAAGATTGGGTGATTTATTGGCCGAGTACGTGAATTTTGGAACAGTGTCCGTTCGGCCACGTTCGGTTAAGTTAAGGGCATCCAAATTTGAAATGGATGCAACCACGGGATACTAGGCATCCCCCGAAACCTGTAGTATCTTGTATCGTCCAATTCGGACGCGTATTGGAGAATTGGTGTAATCCCGAATTCGGACGGAAATTGTGTGCAGTTTTGGGATTTTTGGAGAGTTTCAATTTTGGTGTGAATTAGGACTTTCAAGTTAGGGAGTTATGAATTCGATGAATTAAAATTGATGGATGTGCAACTTTATAGGTATTCCAGTTATAGCACTAAGTCGCAAAACACGAAAGGATTTCGAGAATGCCAGGTAAGTGTTGGAACATGTGTGAATTGCCATCGGGCCTACACCTTGGAATGGTAGAATTGCTTGTTTGTTTGCTATTTTGTTTGTTGTTTGAGTTGTACATTCGTTGTAACACCCCGAGAACCCACACGTTCCCGGTGCGCTACAGTGCATCTACACACTACACACACACACACACACACACTAACACTTGACCTAACTAACTCAATTCAATACCCCCTTCGTTTTCAAATCATTTTCAAAAGAACATTTGTGAGTATGAAAATTTTTCGACTCGATTTAAAAAAAAACAACTCGCGTCCCAAAGAGGAAACACGAAGTCCTCAACATAAAACTACGGAGCGGTAAAGAAAACCATTTAAAACAATTTGAGATAAAACGATAAAACTTGAAATCCTAGAAAAAAAAAAAATCCCACGCACCCCACAAACTACACAGTCCAGTCCCAAGCACTCACGTCCCCACTCTGACACCCCGCGTACACCCTCGCGATGCCGCACGTGCCAACCCAACGTCACTGTATCTCGCGCACGCTCACAGCGCCGCGTGCCCCACGCACCCTGCCTCTGTACACCACGTCTGCGCGCACGCCCTCACCCGGCGCCGCATGACCCGTGTGCACCCGCAGGGCCGCGTGCCCCGCGCACCTGCGATCACGCCGCACTTCCACACTCATCTACCTTTTTCTACCATTTACTGTTCACACACCTCAACCTATTTCGTATCTCCTCGACTCCCAGCCTCTCTCCCGAAATTTTGGCAGAGTAACAGCTAAAAACTGACTATCCCAAAAATTTAAACCCTGCACACAATTCACCATAATCCAACAATGTTTATCTATCCATCATCCAGAGAAATCACCATAACCAAATCAGAGTAAAAAGACGACGAAAATCCATCAAATACAAATGAAGAAAGTCTCCAGTATAGAGTAATATCATTCTCTAACATGAAAAATATCTGCGTACGTTACCAAAATCACACGCACTCCATATACCTATACGCTGACGCATATACAACAACCAATCTCATCCCCCGTACATAATCACCGCAAAAGAAAGAAAACCCACAAACCGACCAGGCCACAACCTACCATCTCCACGGGTCGGGTCGCCCTAACAAAAGTCCGTCATCCGGTGCCGCAGTCGCACGCCGCCAACCATCCTACGCCTCAGGACTAGGCACTCGAGGCTCACCAGCGATATCGTCAGCACCTACACCACAGAACACACAACATAAGTCTAACGCTCAGTAAGTAATGCGATATGAAAGTAAAAGCCGACATTGCAATCCTATCACATACAGTCTCTACACTCACACTCATGTTGTCACATCTGTGACGCGTAGTACAGCCGCACCAGGGTAAGGAGCAACCTCACGCCACCCTACACCCTGACACCCTGACACGTCGCCACCGTCCCGGACTTCCCAGCAACGAGGCCCACAAGCTACACCCACGCATCACCACACGGCAACCACATCAGGGTAAGGGTGTACCTCGCGCCACTCTACACCCTGACACGTCGCCCCCGTCCCAGCCTCCCCAGCACGGGGCCACAGTTGCCACACACACACGTTTCGTGACAGCCCAGTCGGCCCACCCCTCGAGTAGGATCCGCGACTGGTGTTGCACCGGCCGACACACTAGTGGAATCCGCGGTACCACTGCCCATATCCTCACCATCAACACATTCACGCCGCATGACGGCCCAGCCGGCCCACCCCTCGAGTAGGATCCACGACTGGTGAAGCACCGGCCTGCACACTAGCGGGATCTGCGGTACCACCGCCACACGTCTCACCTCATACATCAAAGCATGCTAAAAATCATTTTCGTTCCCGTTTTAAAAAAATATGATGCATGTCACACAATACGCACACACACCGCAATCAATCACATAAACACTAAAGTTCTACAATGTAGGCCCACTTGGGCAAAACACATGCATGCACTACTTACCTGGTGTCCTAAGCTCGCTCGATGCACAGCTTTGCCAACAGAAAGCCTCAACCATCAGTATTTATCCCAACATTTACCAACTAGCTAAAAACAACCTTCTCTAACTTCACTCATGAAATTTCAACTAAAACGGTTCATTGGTTCGGTTTGGCTGAAAACCAGCCCAACGTTCGGATGTGCATAACTTTTGCGTCCGCCAACGGAATCGAGCGATTCAAGTGGCTAAACGTTCCCTTAGGAACCTAGTTTAACATCCCAAGACAGATTTTAAATCGGTAGGCCGCAGATAGGCGAAAAATGCCAATAACCGAATCTGCCATTTTTATTAAAATTTCACATTTTCACTTCCCTTCAACCAAAACTCACTCTCAACTAGTTATATGCATTAAAATGGCTATGCTACTCTCACACGTCAAATTTTCACGAAAAACGGTCACTAATTTGAATTAAACCAAAATCCCGCATAAACTTCCGACGCGCATAACTTTTGCGTCGGATATCGGAATCGAACGATTCCAGTGGCCACACGTTATTCTAACAACCTATTTTAACCCACGAAGACAGAATTTGAAATGATCAACTTAAGCCTAGCCAAAACAGCCAAAAACAGAAGCTGTTTTTATACAAAAAATAGCCGAAATCTCAACTTCGGGCAAATCTCGCAAGTTCTCTGCACCGAACACTCACATTTCACCTATTCAAGCACAAAGTCTGAATTTTGGCTCAACCTTCACCCTCGACCTCCCTCCCTCTCACCGGTCTCCTGCTGTCCACTTCCTAACCTACACACTCACCCTCTCAATCCCCTCACATTTGCAGCCAAATTCAAAGAGAGAAAAAAAACGAAGAAGAGCTGAACTTCAGTCTCGGTTCATACGGACAGGACAGCAGAGGGAGAGGACTTACCAAGTGGTAGCGTCCGGCACTCGGGTGGGAGAAGGACTCCAGCAACAAGTCTAGTCGTTGGCGGCAGAATTGGCTGGAAACCAGCCCCTCGGGGTCGTCAGCCGAACACTCGGCTTTCACTTCGGGAACTCGAGTTGCTGGAACCGAACGGCTCTGGTTCGTCGGAATAGCAGCCCCTGCTCGCAACTCACACCTCACACTCGCGCTCGTCGGCCGTCGCAGCTCCGACTCCAGCACACGATCGCCCTGCTCCCGATCGTCTTCTCTCTCGGCTCTCTCTCGGGTGCACAGAGGAAACAACTGAATGGCTTCCTCGCTAAGCCATTCGGGTGTTTTACAATTTTTTTTTTTAAATTTTAAAATAAATACAAATTACCAAATTGCCCTCACGTGCTTCAATCGTCCGAAATTTCGTAACTTTCTCGACTTCCCGACTTTAAATTCTGAAAAACATCGCAAAAGTAGGCTCCGAGTCTTATAATTCAAATCTTTCCCGTTGAAATATTTCTCAAAACTCCGACCGGGATTAAACTAAAAATTCCAGAAAATAAAAATAAAATTCGAAATTCCCGGGTTATTACATTCGTGATTGTCATGTATCATGGTTTTGAATTACGAAATATGAGTTTTGGGCATGTTTTGAAATGTGTATGTGAAATGTAACCAGGTAAGAAAAGACTTGTCACGCATGGGTGAATGCCTCGTCGTTAACGTGCTACTGAGAGAGCACTAGAGGTTCCCATGGATGAAAATACGTAATGTGACACAGTTTGCGAACGCCTCGTCGTTAACAGGCTATTAAGAGCACTAGAAGGTTCAACGATTGATGTTAGGAGGAGGTTACGTAGGGCCGATCTGTGTGAGAACATGATGTGTGCCTCTAGCCTCGCTCCGTGGGTTATGGATTGGCCGTCTCGAGTGTGAAAGGGATGGGTGCTGGCCTGACTCACACCGGAAAAGTGGAAGATGAAAATAATGAAACGAAAAGAAAATAGGATTGAGTATAGAAACTACATGTGTAGGGGTTTGAGTTATGCTTTGATTTTCGACTTCATATTCCATTCTTACTAAGCATTAAGCTTACGTTTTGTGTTCCTTGGTGTAGATGACGACGCGCTTTCGGGTGAGTTGCTAGGTGACGAGCAGGCGTAGGTCGGAGTTGGCGGGAGATGTCGCATGCCCAGTAAAATATTGGGGCGACACGACCATGGCAGGTAAAAAGGGGGTAATTTTTGTATGTGTTTTGAGTCGGATAGAGTTGTGTAGGTTTTTGAGGAATTTAGGTGGTGTACAAAGAGTACAATGGATAATTGAAGTAGGATATTGATGTTTTGAAGTTTACTTGAAGAAAGTATGTTTTTTTTAATCATAGGTGTTATTTCGTGAATTTGATCGGGGGAATATGTTCGTGTCTTTTGTTTTCTTTTGAACTGGTGCGATTTTACTGATACTGGTGTGAAGTGTTGACCGAAGTCGAGAAGTGTCGACCGGTCTATGTAAATGTAAGGGGAGTGTCAACTGCGAGCCTCGACCTGTGATAGGCACAGCCAAAGCAGGTGTCGACCCCTGGTTACAGGTGTCGACCGGTCCATATAATAATGGTAGCGGTGTCGACCGCGGGGGACGACCTGCTCAGACAGAGAGGATTAAAGTGTCGACTTGTGAAGATGGGTGTCGACCCCTCCCTGTGGTGAATATAAAAGTGTCGACCGATGTTTCCATGTGTCAACCGATGAAAAGACCCGAGCAACGAAGTGTCGACCGGTGTTCCCGTTGTCGACCGATGAGAAAACCCGAGACGACTAAAGTGTCGACCAGGGCTTAAAGGTGTCGACCGAAAGTCTTTTTTTCATGTTTAACAAAATGGAATTTTATCCAAAGTAAATTTAAATCGAATTTCCTCTGCAGAGCTATCAAAAATATTTTCAGAAACGACGTTTTAAATCGAGTAATAAAAATTTTAAATTTACACAAATTTTACGATACGAATGTAAGAATTTGGTATAGGAGCAGTAGCGAACTGGAAACGGGTGAGTTTTCGAGGCATTACAAGATTTGGTATCACAGCCATTATGATCATGTCGTTCAAAGAATTACCCTACATTTACCGGCTGCCATGCAACGTGCTCCACCAACTATAAGTAATTATTTATTTTAGTTAGATTATGACTAAG
Organism: Begonia peltatifolia; assembly: GCA_022433055.1. NCBI lineage: Eukaryota > Viridiplantae > Streptophyta > Magnoliopsida > Cucurbitales > Begoniaceae > Begonia > Begonia peltatifolia. The sequence continues at coordinate 4,032,551 of CM039523.1, forward strand.
GCTATACTATGCTAACCTCGTACAGGAACTAACTTAAATGGATAGACAACCGGGACGACCTAGAGTTTCGAGAGAGACAGTAGGGCCAGAAGGTGATGAAAACTTGGTTACGATTAGACGGTTGACCGAATTGGTTGACAGGCAGTCGCAACAATTGGGAATGCTGTTGAATCAAGCACAGATAAGCTATGGAGCGGGCTCTAGTGGAGAGAGACTCTGAAGATTGAAGCCTCTGATGTTTGAGGGCCAGCTGACAGACCCCACAATTGCAGAAAGGTGGATCCGCACCATCGAGAACATGTTCAAGTATGCCGACGTAGAGGAAGGAAATATGGTTAAATGTGCAACATTTCACCTCTCAAATGATGCTCAGGGCTGGTGGGAGACGGTAGAGGCCACTGTAGATGCCAGGGACTTAACCTGGAAAGGATTTAAAAAAATGTTTTATGACAAATATTATAATTGGACGGTCCAAGCTGCAAAAAGATTGGAGTTCCTGCAATTGATGCAGACTGGGCCAGTAGCCGAGTATGTCATGCAGTTCGAATCGTTGTCCAGATTTGCAAGCCAATTGGTGAGCAATGAAGAAGAAAAGGTATTGCAGTTTGTGCAAGGACTGAAGCCGGAGAAATATAGGGGTGTAACCATTTCTGTAACTGAGGGTGTGCCATATGCACGAGTTGTAGCCAAGGCACTGGCAGTGGAGGAAGCAGAGGCCAAGTGTGTGAGGCCAACAGAGGCAACCAAGAGATTATTTAAGGAGATCACGCCACAGACAAGCAGGGGGTGATCTTCCTCAGGAACTAAGAGGTTAGGTGGTGTGGTGTACGATTTGAGGGTAGGCAAGAAGCCCCAGATACAGAGTAAGTACCCGTATCGTCTTAAATGCTCGAAGAGCCACCCGGGAGAGTGTGGGCAATTTGCAAGAAGTTGTTATAATTGCAATGAAGCTGTCACGTTTCCCGAAATTGCACAAAGTCGATGATCAACCGGTGTTTTACTTGTAATGAGACCGACCACATATCCAGAGATTGCCCCAAAGCCAATAATGTAATAACCTGAAAAATTTCAGATTTTTTTAAATCTAATTTCTGAAATTTTTAATTTAATCTCAGTTGGGGTTTCGGGAAACTATTTTAACGGGTAATTTAAGTTATAAAACTCGGAGTCTACTTTGTGATGGTTTTCAAAATTTTAAAGTCAGGAGGACGAGAATTTAACGAAGTTACGGACGATAAAAACACGTGAGGGCAATTTGGCAATCTTTTATTTATTATATAAAAATAAATAAATAAATAAGTGTAACAACCGAATGGCTCGGGAGAAGCCATTCGGCTGTTACACCATCACGCCCGAGAGAAGAGGAGGACGCGCGAGAGAGAGAGAGAGAGCGATCGGGAGGGGGTTCCGACCATCGATCGCCGAGGGTGAGACGTCGATGCGTATAGTGTCCCGACGAGCTGAAGTGGAGGCGCGGGTGCGATTCTCCTAAGCTGAAAACCACGGGTGAGTTCTTCCCTGTTTTGATTTCTATCGACCGAGCATGGAAGCTCAGTTATTCTTGAATTCCCGACGGTTAGAGCTCTGTTTTTTAGGTGTTTTAGAACCTAGCGCGTGTGTGTGTGTGGCTCGGCCCTCCCCGCGACAAAACCAAATAAAAAACAGGGAGTTTTCCCTCTCGGTCTTGTTCTATTTTGATGGCCGAGCGTGGAGTTGTTTTGCTTCTAAATTTCAAAGATTTTGAGCTAGAATTCAGGAAAATTAGAGGTGAATTTCATGGTTAAATGAGCCGGTTGAGAAATGCATAGTTTTGGGAAGGAAACCGTGAGAATTTTTGTGCTGCCATTGCTGTTTTCTAATTAGAAACCACCAAATTTGTTAATGTATGCATAGGTAAGCTAAAATGTGGATGTTCGGTGAAAAAATTGGCGAAATTAGATTGAAGTTGAGATTTCAGATTTTTTTTCGTATAAAAATAGTTTTGTTTTTGGGGATTTTGAAGGGGCTACGATTAATCGTTTTAAATTCTGTTTTAGTGGGTTAAAATAGGTGGTTAGAGAAACGTATGGCCGCTGTAATCGTTTGATTCCGATATCCTACGCAAGAGTTATGCGCGTCGGAAGTTTATATCAGATTTTGGTCCAAGTCAAATTAGTGAACGTTTTTTGAAGAATTATGACGTGTGATAGTGTCATGGCTGTTTTTGATCCGTAAAACCAATTTTGAGTGAGTTTTGGTTGAAGAAAAATAAAAATGTGAAATTGAATAAAAAGGGCAGATTCAGTTTCAGGATTTTTTCCACCTAGCTGCGGCTTACTGTTTTAAAATCTATCTTGGTATGTTCAACTAGGTTCCTAAGGGGACGTATAGCCAATTGAATCGTTCGATTCCGTTAACGAACGCAAAAGTTATGCGTGTCCAAACTTTAGGCTGGTTTTCAGCCGAACAAAATTTGGTGACCCGTTTTAGTTCGAATATTATGGGTTTAGTTAAGGAATGTTAGTTTTTAGCTTATTTGGTGAATTTTGAAGCGAAAATTGATGAGTCATTGTTTGTGTTTTAGGTTGAGACATTTTTTGGCGAAAATGTGCGTCGAGTGAGCTTAGTATGCCAGGTAAGTAGTACATGCATGCGTTTTGCCTAAGTGAGCCTCACCTTAGAATTTTAGGATTTATGTGATTAATTGTGGTGTGCGTGCGTATTGATTGACATGCATCATTTTTTAAAAAGAGAACGAAAATAGTTTTGAGCATATTTTGAGTAAGGGATGAGACGTGTGGCGGTGGTACCGCGGATCCTACTAGTGTGTGGGCCACCAACCGCGGATTTCGCTCGAGTAGTGGGCCGGCTGGGCCGTCACGCGGCGTGTATGTGTTGACTGTGAGGATGATGGGCAATGGTAACGCGAATCCTACTAGTGTGTCGGCCGGTGCAACACCAGTCGCGGATTCTGCTCGAGGAGATGGCCGGCTGGGCTGTCGCAAAACGTGTGTGTGGCAACTGTGACCCCGTTGCTGGGGAGGCTGGGACGGGGACGACGTGTCAGGGTGTAGTGTGGCGCGAGATACACCATCACCCTGATGTGGTTGCTGTATGGTGATGCTCGTGTGTAGTTTGTAGGCCTCGTTGCTGGGGAGTCCAGGACGGAAAGGACGTGTCAGGGTGTAGGGTGGCGTTGGGTTCCTACTTACCCTGGTGCAGCTACACTACGTGTCACAGATGTGACAACATGAGTGTGAGTATAGAGACTGCATGTGATAGGATTGCATTGTCAGCTTTTACTTTCATATTGTACTACTTACTAAGCGTTATGCTTATGATCTGTATTCTATGGTATAGGTGCTGACGATATTACTGGTGAGCCTCGAGAGCCGAGTCCTGAGGCATAGGATGGTTGGCGGCGTGCGACCGAGGAATCGGACGGCAGATTTTATTAGGGCAACTCGACCCGTGGAGACGGTAGGTGGTGGCTTGGCTATTGCGGGTATTTTATTTTGTTATGTCGATGTATAATTGATTAGACGAGTTCTATAGGCGTCGGTTGTATAGGGGTTTATGGAGTGCGTGTGATTTCGGTGATGTACGCGTTTGCTTTACATGTAGGAGTTTGGTATTGCTATATAATGTAGACTTTCCTCATTTGTAGTTGATAGATTTTTTTTGTCTTTAAACTTATATTATTTTGTTATGAAGATTCTCTGAATGGTTGATACATAAATATTATTAGTTTCTGGTGAACTGTGTGCAGAGTTTAAATTTTGGGATAGCCAGTTTTTTGCCGTTACTCTGCCGAAACTTCGGGAGAGGAGTTGGGAGTCGAGAGGATATAGAATAAGTCAGAATGTATACAGTGAGTATTAGAGAAGTATGGATGAGAGTGGGTGTGCGGCGTGGTAACAGGTGCGCGGGGCATGCGACCCTGCGGGTGCTCACGGGTCGTGCGGCGTTGGGTGAGAGCGTGCGTGCGGACGTGCGGTACGGAGGCAGGGTGCGTGGGGCACGTGGCGCTATGAGCGTGCGTGTGACGTGGTGGTGTTGAGTTTGCACGCGTAGCACCTTGAGGGTGCGCGCGGGGCGTCGAAGTGAGAGCGTGGGTGTGCGACACCAAATCTGTGTAGCTCGAGGTATGTGTTGGAATGCTTCCTAGGATTTCGAGTCTTGTCGTTTTATTTTAAAATTATTTTAAATTGTTGTCTTTTCCGCTGCGTATTTTTATATTGAGGATTTCGTGTTCCCTCTTCGCGGCGCGAGTTGTTTTCGAATCGAGTTGAAAATTTTTTATACTCACAAATGTTCTTTTAAATATGATTTGAAAAAGAAAGCGGTATTAAATTGAGTGAGTTGTGTCAAGTTTCTGTATGTAATAGTGTGTAGACGTACTGTAGTGCATCGGGAACGTGTAGGTTTCTCAGGGTATTACAAAGAATGGTCCGGCTAAGATGACGCCTAGGATCTTCGCAATGATAGAGCCCGAGAGCGAGGATCGGCCAGCTGTTATCTCAGGTACGGTACTAGTTGATACGGTGCCCGCGTTTACATTGATAGATTCAGGAGCGTCGCACTCCTTTGTTGTCACTGCTTTTGTGGTAAAGGTGAATTTGTAGGCTAAACCCGCTAGTTGTGCATATGAAGTAAGGTTACTGTCCGGTGAGCGCATACTCTCCGATCAAGTGGTGTGCGATAGTGTCATATCAGTGGGGACCAGGAATATGCCTGCCGATTTGATCGTAGTGGGGATAACAGGCTATGACATGATATTGGGCATGTATTGGCTATTTCGGCATCACGCAACGATCGATTGCATGGTTGGGACTATTAATTTTAAACCCCCAGATGATGCGAAGCATTCGCTGCAGGCCATGAAACATAGGGGGAGACTATCCGTGATGGGACCCATCGAGGCTCGGAGGTTGCTAGTGGGTGAACATTTTTGTTTTCTTGCAACGATTCTAGACACTCAGCTTCCCGTGGAGACAAAACCACAAGGTATTGAGGTAGTTCGTGAATTCCCTGATGTGTTCTTGGATGACTTGCCCGGGTTGCCCCCAAACCAAAAAGTTGAATTTGCGATCGACACATATCCTGGTGCCGAGCCAATATTGAAGAACCCATATAGGTTGGCTCCTCCAGAATTAAAGGAATTAAAGAAGCAGCTGGAAGAACTACTGGAAATAGGATTCATACGCCCGAGTTTCTCACCATAGGGCACGCCAGTCTTATTTGTGAAGAAGAAAGACGGATCGTTTCGGACGTGTATTGACTACCGGGAGCTGAATAGGCTAACTATAAAGAATAAGTATCCATTGCCGGGGATAGATGACTTATTTGATCAACTACAAGAAGCTTGGATTTTCTCAAAGATATACTTGAAATCAGGGTATTACCAACTGAAGGTCAGATCCCAGGATATCCCGAAGACAGCTTTCTGGACTAGATAAGGGCATTTCGAATTTCTAGTAATGTCATTTGGACTGACAAATGCCCCAGTCGTTTTCATGGACCTAATGAATCAGGTATTCCAATAGTATCTAGATAGGTTCGTCATTGTGTTTATCGACGACATCCTGATTCACTCCCGTAGTGAGGAAGAGCATAAGGAGCATTTGAAGATTGTTCTGGAAACCCTGAAGCATCATCAATTGTACACGAAGTTCTCTAAGTGCGAGTTCTGGCTGGATAAGGTTAATTTCCTTGGACACGTGATTTCCGGCGGCAGAACATCGGTGGATCCAGCTAAGATACAATCGATCAATGAATGACATCGACCAAAGAGTGTCATTGAGATTCGAAGTTTTCTGGGGTTAGCGGGGTACTACAGGAAGTTTATTGAAGGATTCTCAAAGATTGCAGCACCCCTAACTCGTTTGACGCAAAAGAAAGTTAAGTATGTATGGACGGAGGACTGTGAGCACAGTTTCCATATGTTGAAGCAGAAATTGACTACCGCTTCAGTATTGACACTTTCGGCGATGGATGGGAAGTTCAGTATTTATTATGATTCTTACAGGATCAGATTAGGTTGTGTCTTGATGCAGGACAAAAAAGTGATCGCGTATGCTTCAAGGCAATTAAAACCCTATGAGCGGAATTATCCAACCTATGATTTGGAATTAGCGGCGGTTGTGTTCACACTAAAGATCTGTAGGCATTATCTTTATGGACAGCAGTGTGAGGTATACTCGTATCACAAAAGTTTGAAGTATATCTTCACTCATAAGAAGCTGAATATGAGGCAGAGGCCGTGGTTGGAGCTCGTGAAGGATTACGACCTGAAAATCAAGTACCACCCCGGCAAGGCCAATGTAGTGGCTAATGCATTAAGCTGGATTTCGACCTCAGTTTCAGCAATGCACGTTGAGATGTCTAAAGAATTGACAGCAGAATTTCAAAGATTTGATTTGGCTCAAATGCTGCGGTAGAATTAGCAGCCCTATCCCTGAAACCGATGATTCTGGAGGAAATTAAAGAAGCTCAACGGGGTGAGCCGAGATGCAACGAATTCAGGACGAGCAAGACATCTGACGATAGAACCGAATTTAGCTGTTTAAGCGATGGAACCCTGAAGTTTCGAAATAGGTGGTACGTTCGGAACAACGGTCAACTTCGAGAAGACATTTTGTCTGAAGCGCACTCCTCAAGGTTTTCTGTTCACCCCGGAAGCACCAAGATGTACAGAGACCTTAAGCAACATTATTGGTGGCCCGGCATGAAAAAGTATGTAGCAAAGTACGTGGAGATATGCTTAATCTGCCAGTAAATTAAGGCTGAACATCAGAGACCGGCTGAAAAATTGCAACCATTATCGATTCCAAAATGGAAATGGGACCAGATATCCATGGATTTTGTGGTTGGATTGCCCCGGACGGTAAAGGAATTTGATGCGGTGTGGGTGATTGTGTATCGTCTGACCAAATCTGCTCATTTCCTACCTGTAAAAATGACATTCAATATGGATCAATTCGCTAACCTGTATATCTAGAAGATAGTACGGCTGCACGGGGTTGTGATTTCAATTGTGGTTGACAGAGACCCGCAATTCACATCGAAATTTTGGAAGAGTTTGCACAAGGCGATGGGGACACGACTGAATTTCAGTACAGCCTTTCATCCTCAAACCGATGGGCAATCTGAGCGGACCATTCAGGTTTTAGAGGATATGCTTCGAGCCTGTGTGTTAGAGTTCCAGGGTTCGTAAAGTAAGTATTTGCGCTTGGTGGAATTCTCGTACAACAATAGCTATCAGGCTACGATAGGTATGGCCCCTTACGAAGGCTTATACGTAAGGAAGTGCAAATCACCCCTTTATTGGGATGAAGTTGGTGAATCTAGTTTGATTAGTCTCGAAATTGTGCAACAGACCATTGAGCAGATCAAGGTTATTCAGCAGCGGATATTGACAACTCAAAGTCGGCAAAACAGCTATGCCGATTAAAGGAGAAGGGAATTGGAATTTAAGGTTGAAGATGAAGTTTTTCTAAAGATTTCACCATTAAAAGGCGTAATACGATTCGTGAGAAAGTGTAAGCTGAGCCCGAGATACATTGAACCATTCCGGATTACAAAAAGGATTGGAACGACGGTGTACCAACTAGAACTGTCAGCTTCTATGGAAGGGGTTCACAATGTTTTCCACGTGTCGATGCTAAGAAAGTGTTTCAGAGATCATTCACACGTTGTGGTCCAGCAGCATATTGAGGTACAACCAACATTAGCATACGAAGAAAGACCAATGGAGATCTTAGATTATGCAGTGAAGACGCTACGCAACAGGGATGTTCTACTGGTAAAGGTATTGTGGCGCAACCACAATGTGGAATAGGCAACGTGAGAAAAACAACAGGATATGATGGAGAGTTATCCTGAAATGTTTCGGTAGCAAATTTTGAAAACAAAATTTTTTGTAAGGAGGAAGGGATGTAATACCCGGAAATGTTCCGTAAGGAAATTATATCAGATTTATGTAAATTTTAATCGGCGGAGTTTTAATCTGAATTAGTAATAGAAAATTTCGACCCCTACGTGAAAGATTATTTTAATGTTAATGGTGGAAAGAGAAATTTAAAAATCTAACTGGAATCGGACGAAATCACAGAATTTGTGAAACGGTTTAAGGTGAAGGGTAATTTGGTAATTATGAAATATAAAAAAAAAAAAGAAAAGAACTGAGAAGAACACATCGGTGTTCTTCACCCAGCAAACCCTCTCCCTCACTTCTCCTCTCCCGCGAGCGAGCCGGCATCCCCTTTTCCTCTGCGCTGCGATCGAGATTCTTCCACAAATATTCTGAAGTCACGGTAAGTTCTCGTTAGTTTTGCGTAGTTAGTTGATGTGTTAGTGTTATTGGTGACGAAAACCGGATTTGGCAAAAGTATAGGAGGAATTAGTGAAGACATAGGAGGATAATGCGGGAATTAAGTGTAGAGCTGATTTCTGTCCGTGTAATGGTGCTTAGGATAGAAATAACAGTAGATTATGAGAATTGGTGAGGAAGATTGAATGATTTATTGGCCGAGTACGTGAATTTTGGAACGGTGTCCGTTCGGCCACGTTCCGTTAAGTTAAGGACATCCAAATGGGAAATTGATGCAACCACGGGATACTAGGCATCCCCCGGAACCCGTAGTATTTTGTTTCGTCCAATTCGGACGAGTATTGGAGAAGTGATGTTATCCCGAATTCGGACGGAAATGGTGTGCAGTTTCAGGATTTTTGGAGAGTTTCGGTTTTTGTGTGAATTAGGACTTTTAATTCAGGGACTTATGAATTCGATGAATTAAAATTGATGGATGTGCAACTTTATAGGTATTCCAGTTAGAGCACCAAGTCGTGAAACACGAAAGGATTTCAAGAACGCAAGCTAAGTGTTGGAACGTGTGTGAATTGCCATCAGGCATACACCTTAGAATGGTAGGATTGCTTATTTGCTTGCTTGTTTGTTTGTTGTTTGAGTTGTACATTCGTGATTGTCGTGCATCATGGTTTTGAATTACAAAATATGAGTTTTGAACATGTTTTGAAATATGTATGTGAAACGTAACCAAATAAGAAAAGACTTGCCACGCATGGGTGAAAGCCTCCTCGTTAACGTGCTACTGAGAGAGCACTAGGGGTTCCCGTGGATGAAAATACGTAATGTGACACAGTTTACGAACGCCTCGTCGTTACCGTGTTATTGAGAGCACTATAGGGTTCAACGATTGATGTTAGGAGGAGGTTACGCATGGCCGTTCTGTGTAAGAACATGATGTGTGCCTCTAGCCTCGCTCCGTGGGTTATGGATTGGCCGTCCCGAGTGTGAAAGGGATGGGTGGTGGCCTGACTCACACCGGAAAAGTGGAAAATGAAAACAATGAAACGAAAAGAAAACAGGATTGAGTATAGAAACTATATGTGTAGGGGTTTGAGTTATCCTTTGATCTTCGAATTTATATTTCATACTTACTAAGCATTAAGCTTACGTTTTGTGTTCCTTGGTGTAGATGACGACGAGCTTTCGGGTGAGTTACTAGGTGACGACCAGGCCTAGATCGGAGTTGGCCGGAGATGTTGCATGCCGGTGTAGGAAAATATTGGGGTGACACGACCATGGCGAGTAAAAAGGGGGTAATTTTTGTATATGTTTTGAGTTGGATATAGTTGTGTAGGTTTTTGAGGAATTTTGGTGGTGTACAAAGAGTACAATGGATAATTAAACTAGGATATTGATGTTTTGAAGTTTACTTGAAGAAAGTATGTTTTTTTTAATCATAGGTGTTATTTCGTGAATTTGATCGAGGGAATATGTTCGTGTGTTTGGTTTTCTTTTGAACTGGTGCGATTTTTTTGATACTGGTGTGAAGTGTCGACCGAAGTCGAGAAGTGTCGATCGGTCTGTGTAAATGTAAGGGGAGTGTCGCCCGCGAGCCTCGACCTGTGACACGTAGAGCCAAAGTAGGTGTCGACCCCTAGTTACAGAGGTCGACCGATCCATGTAATAATGGTAGCGGTGTCGACCGCCGGGGACGACCTGCTCTGACAGAGAGGATTAAAGTGTCGACCTGTGGAAACGGGTGTCGACCCCTCCCTGTGGTGAGTATAAAAGTGTCGACTGGTGTTTCTATGTGTCGACCGATTAAAAGAACCGAGAGGGACGAAGTGTCGACCAGTGTTGCAGGTGTCGACCGATGAGAAAACCCGAGACGACTAAGGTGTCGACCGAGGCTTAAAGGTGTTGACGGGAAGTCTTTGTTTCATGTTTAACAAAATGAAATTTTACCCAAAGTGAATTTAAATCGAATTTCTACTGCAGAACTGTCAAAAATATTTTAAGAAACGACGTTTTAAATCTAGTAATAAAAATTTTAAATTTACACAAATTTTACGATACGAATGTAAGAATTTTGTATCGAAGCAGTAGCGAACCGGAAACGGGTGGGTTTTCGGGGTGTTACAAATTTAGTGCTAATGTGTTCGATGACTACTGTGGCATCCTTAACACGTTCTATTATGGCTAAATATATAATGTCGATATGCTTACTTTGACTTACACTTTTGTTATTTTTAGCCATAAAGATAACAACTAAATTGTCGCAATATATCTTCAACGGCTTATGAATAGAATACACGATTTTAACCTCTGAAATGAAACTCTTCTTCCATACATCATGTGAAGTAGCCTCAAAGTATGATACGAACTCAGCCTCCATAGTGGATGTGACAGTCAACGTTACAGCCAAAAATTTTATCGATTTAATTTATATATATATATATATATATACACGCATACTGTTTAGTCAGATTATTATTAAATATCATGAGAAATTATAGGAAAAATAATGAAATGCAAGTGGGTGTTGGTGTTGGAAAGAAAAAGAAAGAAAAGTGAAAAAAAAAAAAAAGAAGAAAAGAGAGTTTGAAAAGTCAAATGGAATAAAGAAATGAGAAAGAATAAAATTTCACGTGCAGTGTGTTGTGAAGGGTAATTTAGGAAGAAGACAATACTTTTTAGTTAGTTTGATCATATTTATCTTTAAAACATTATCATCTGAAATTTATCGCCCAGCACGCAACTATCTTCTTTATCTACTGAAAACCCTTCCCCGAAACTCTTCTCTTACTCTCAAAGTTTTCTAAATTTTTTAAGGTAAAACAGTTATATTGACGCAAGTTTGTTTGATAAATGAATGATATTAGATGAAATAAATGGGTTTTAATGAGTTTGATGAACCCTAACGTGTAATCCATGGAAATTGTTGGAGTTTCTCTATTTTTGAGTTGTTTTGGTGTTTAATTGGATTTGAATACTTGTTTGTAGATTTATATGAAGGAAATCATGGAATTGTACAATTTGGATAAAAAATGGTGAATTACAGGGCAGTTCGGCATTTTGTAACTTTAATCCATTGAATTGGTTTTATTTAATAAATTGAGTTAAGAATGTTAAAGTAGACAATTTAAGAAGTCCATGCCTTTGGAAATTTTGAATTTGCATATGTATAGATAAAGTTATGCGATTTTGAAATTCGTAGCGAATTTGAAGGAAATTCCAAGATTTAGGTTATTGGATACGTTTTGATGTACGTTGTTTGATTACTATGTTTTAGGTTTGCAAATAAAAAGGGAAGTTGATCAATTGCCTAATTTTGAGCTCAGGACACAAGGTAGGTGATGTTTCCATGCGTTTTGGCCAATTAGCCTACACCACAAAGAGTTAGCAAGTTGATGGATAAATAAAGAACTTGAAGACTTTAGTTTCGAGAGTTTTGGTTGGGTAGAAATTTTAAGTTGTGAGTTTATTATGATAAGTTATTGTTTATTGATGGATTTGTTTATCTGTTTATGTTACTTTACGCTTACAACCTTGAGGATATGTGTATGTAACATACATTCATGCATCATAGTTTTTCCAAATTATAGAAAACGGTTTTATGCATACATTTTCATGTAAACAGAATAAGAAGAATATGGTGCAGTAAAATACGTAAATAGTTATTGTGGGTAGGGAACTGAGTATGGTAGTTCCGTTAGAAGAACTGTTAGATATGTCATTCAACTTTCCTTAGAGCGAGTTGGTCGTTCCGCTAGAGGGACAATCAGTTAGGCCATCTATCCTCTAGAATTAGTACCCCAATAACTTATGTTACGTAAGAAATAAAGAACAAATTCAGTTGCATATTTTATGAACAGCATAGCATAATCATGAGCATGCATTCTTTATTTCACATCACTTATTGAGCGTTAGGTTCATTAGTTACTTTGTAGTGTAGGTGATATCATTACTGGTGAGGACGTTGATCCTCAAGATGGTTGACAGTGCAGTTGGTGGGGAATGTCCATGGAGCGTGCTTGTATCTGCTAGGGCGATTTTGACCTGTGGGCGGTTCTCTAAGTATTTTGGGTACAATGCATATATGTGTGTATATATATGTAGTTCTAAAGATTTGACAAAATAATTTTATAAATTATGAGGTTTATTTCCGAACTAGGTTAGTTTTGGATTGGTTAAATGAATAGGTCTAATTTTGAGATTTTAGTCTTTCGCTGCATTTTAGAAATTTTTTTTTCAAAAGTTTAAATGATATAATTAGATAGAAATGTATGATTTGATGATGAAAAAAATTAAGCGATATGGAAAAAGAGATACAGGGGGAAGAGAAGTGTTATCGCCTCAACAGCAGAGGAAGAACCGATGTATCGCCCTAGTGGGGGCGATGGAACGTCCCCAAGACAGTTTTATATCGCCCCATCCCCATCCAGAAGATGAGGCGATGTATCGCCCCAAAAGGGGCGATCAGTTGCCCTAGAAGGGGCAAAAAGTTCGTCCCTGGACGAACAATTGCCCAAATAGCAGTGGAGGGGGCGATTGTTCGCCCCAAGGGGCGATTGTTCGCCCCAAGGGGCGAGTGATCGTCCGGCACTGTTCACATGAACAGTGCCGAAAAGAAAAAAAAAAAGAAGTTTTTTTTAACAAAAATTTCATTCATGCTTTGTACGCAATTTCATAAAAGAAGCTCAGACGTTTTAAAGTGTTTTTAGTTAGTTTTAATATGTACAATAATTTTAAAAAAAAAAAATTCCTTATGAATTTTATGAAAAGTCAAGTTAGTAACGGCCAAATTACGGGGCGTTACAGTCAAGCTCTGTTTTGCACTTCTCTAAGACATAGTTCCACCGGCAAACATAAAAATGTTTCCTAATGTTGATTTACGAGAATCAACGAAACTAGCAAAATTTGAAACAAAGTAGCTAATCACACCCAAGCTATCAGTTCATCCATAGCCAACATGTAGTCTTTGATTTTTTGAAGGTACCGAAACACTTTCTTTGCAGCAGTCAAGTGGTCTTTACCTAAGTTATTCGGATGTCTCCTAACATTCCAACAACAAATGTAATGTCTGGCTTTGTGCAGACCTCAACATACATTAGGCTTCCAAACTACCAAAGCATAGAGAACGTTCTTCATTTTCTTCCTCTCAAGATCATTCTTTGGCATTGCTTCTCATGAAACTGTCATCTTTCACGAACAATATTTCATCTGAAATCTCTCTAAAATTTTATTGAAGTTTCTTGAGATAAACTTAAAGTTCTATGGAATCTTTCTAAATGAATCTTAATATTAATGACATAGGATGCATCACTCATGTCCTTCGTATCAAAGTTTTCAAAGAAAAATTGCTTCGCATCATGCAGTAAGTCTTTATCATTAGTTGCAAATAAAATATCGTCTGCATATGGAACTAAAAAACAAATCTTACTCCCACTGATCTTCTGGTATATAAATTGATCTATGATATTCTCTACAAAATCGAATGAATAGATAACATCATGAAACTTTAAATACCACTTACTGAGTTTTGTTTCAATATGTATATAGATTTTTTAAGTTTGCACACTAAATGCTCACAATCACTAGAGGAGAATCCTTCATGTTGTTTCATGTAAACCTCCTCCTCTAGCACTCCATTGAGAAAAAATCTCCTTATAATTGATTCCTTTCTTTTGAGTAAATCTTTTACCAATAAGTCTTGTTTTTTATCTTTCGATGTTGCCTAATGAGTCTTTCTTAGTTTAAAGACTCATTTACACCCTCAGAAAACTTAAGAAGATCTCAAACTCAGTTTGAATTCATAGAATTTATTTCATCTTTCATGAAATCATACCATAAACTTGATTCACTATAACTTATGGCTTGTAAAAACTCTTAGTATCATTTTCAGCTCCCACATTATAGTACGATTCCTGTAGGTACGTCACATAATCACTAACAATAGTAGATTTTCTTTCTCTAATATATCTCCGTAGTGTTGTTCCAAAATTTTCTTGAGAAATTTGTTGTTCAAATGGTTGATTAACAATTTTTAAAACTTCTTCAAGAATTTGATCTACAAGATTATTATCAGCAACTTGTAGAATTTCATTTATTGATTGTTTAATATTCGTTTAGACTCAAGGAGTGTTATGCCCAACAATCAATCTATGACTTGAATTTGAAGGTTGAACATCAATGTGATCTCTTTCAGAAATAATATCATAAAATCGATTACTCTCACTAATCAAGTCGATCTCGAGAAATTTTGCATTTGTTGATTCCACAATCCCAGTGCTGTGAGATGAACAATAAAATCTATAACACTTAAACCTTTCAGCATCTCCAATGAAATACTCACTAATGGTCATTGGGTCTAGTTTCTTTTCTTGTGGGTTATAAATCTTGACCTCAGACGAGCATCCCCAATTGCGTATATGTCGAAAACTCGGCTTCCAACCTTTCCATAGCTCAAATGGCATCATTTCAATAGTCTTGGTTAGAACGCAATTTAATGTATACGCAGTCGTCTTAAGAACATCAAACTATAAGAAATCAGGAAGCTACAGATACTCCTCACAATGTCCAATAATGTTCATTTCTTTTTTCCACCACATCATTCTGATATGGAGAACCAGACATGGGGTATTGAGCAACAATTTTGTGCTCTTGAAGAAATCTAGCAAACAAAGTAGATACTTATCCATCTTCAGTGTATCTACCATAATATTATTCATATTTATCAGTACTCACGATCTTAATTTGCTTACTACATTGTTTGTTTCTATACTTATGCCTTGAAAACCTTAAAGGTATCTAATGCTTCATTTTTATTATAAAGCAAAAAGATATACAAGTTGTAACAACCGAGTATAATATAGGTTAAATTATTATGTAGGCATGGTAATTTATAATTTAATTGTCAATCTAATGTAATGGCAAATGTTAGGTTAGAGTGAAAGGAAGTGAATAAGAAATTAAATGAGAGGAAAATTGGATGAAAACTAGTTTATAAAGTTGGTTTTTGAAGAATTAGTGGGAGGGTAAAGATAGAATTGTCGAATTATTTTATCCATGTTGCCAAACAACCCCAAATTCCTTTTCTTAATCTTTTCTCCTCATTTCCACAGCAGCATTCCTTTTCTTCTCCTTCTTCTTTCTCATTTTCCACGCAACACACACCCCTCCATTGCCCTCTCCTCTCTCATTTCATGAAGATTACAAGTGAGAGTTCATATGGTTTTCTTCTATGGGTTTATATCTTGACTAGTGGGGAAGATAATGCTTGATTTAGTTGTACATTTAGTAGGTTTAGTTTGGGGTTTCCTTGATTTTATTAGATGCACGAAATTGAGGATTCTATTGTTGAAGTTTCCTTCTTTTGGGATCCTAAATAAATGTGGTGATGGTTTTAATGGGAAGGGATATGATTTGGGCTTGAGGGTTGTGAAAATTATGGGGTTAGGCTAAAACAAGGGAAGCTCTGTTTGTTTAAAGATTCGGCTATGATGTTGTTGTTAGTATATTAAATGGACTTCGATGTTAGAAACTAGACATCCTAAGATTTCTATAGCCTTTTGAATCATCAAATTTAGACAAATATACGATTTTATATGAATTTTCAAAAATGAATGAAAAGCTGTGAAGAGATTTCCGGGCAGATTCGGGTTTTTAATTTTCTGCTATTCATTGAGTTTGATTTTGACAAATGAATTTCACCATGTTAAAGTAGACATCGTTAGGGTTACATAGCATTTTGAATCATTGAATTCAGACATATATACGATTCATTACGAATTTTGAATATATTGTGCAAAAAATTGAAAATTCTGTGAGCAGTTTTGTTTTTGGTTTCCTATTTAGATTCTGTTGTGTTGGATAAATGGTTGATTCCATATTAAAATAGATATTTTAAGGTTTTCGAAACATATTGAATCATTGAAAATGGATAAGAATTGAGAGAGTTATGATCGTTTGAAGTTTAGGCAATTTCAATGACAAATCTGAGTTTTATTGAGAAGTTAGTTTGAGTTATTGAGTTTGTTATGCTTAAGCTATTGTAAATTGATGGTTGAATGCATTGATTTAAACTTTGAATTGAATTGAAGTTGTTACGAGCCTATAATATAAATTGTTGAATTGTTTTGTGAAGTTGGGTTTGGTATTGGGAACAAATGAGTTGGTTATGTTATGATAATGTGATTTGTTAATAGTAAAGGAAAGTGAAATAATGAATGTTAATGATGATGTTTATGCTAATAGGATATCCAGTTGTAAGGTTAAGTGAACAAGTCGGATAAATTGCTAAAGACGTCAGGTAAGTAGAGTATGTGTGTTGCCTTCCGGCCTACATCATAGAATAGCAGGGTTTATTGCATGTTTATTGTATGTTATGTATGTCATGCATCATGATTTGAAAGAATACAAAAATGAATTTACATGTTTTATGACATGAACTGACATGAAATGACAGACAATGATTGAGTAGATTCTTTGAGGGAAGTCATTCGCCCATCAAATAAGTATAAGAATATGATGATTTGGGAAAAGTGATCTGCTTCCCATCTAGTACGAGGATCAGATCAGCTAACATAAACTATTAAGTAGATTCTTTGAAGAATGTAATCCGCCCCTCAAATGAACACGAGAATTGATGATTTGGGAAAACCGATCCGCTTCCCATGTAGTATGAGGATTAGACTATGTAACGAAACGAGAATAAGATGTGAATGTAGAAACTGCATATATAGGACTCATGTATTATTTTCATTTCATTTCATTTAGTGCTTTACTTACTTAGCATTAGGCTAATAAATAAATTCTGTGATGTAGGTGATGAGGAGATAGTCGGTGAGTTTTTAGACCACGCTCAGAACTAGAAGACAGTTATAGTAGTACACTCATGCGACAATCTGGACATCTATTACGGCGGTTTAACCATGGAGCATATATATAGATCTTGAGACATTTGGATATATAGCTGGATTTTCAAACGTTTTAATATTCACTTTTTGATGTTTATACATCTTTTGAAACTGTATGGGGATTTATTTTGATGGTAGTTTTTGGTTGATTTAAAGATGTAGGAGATTTTGGTTTTAAAAGATTTAAATATTATACTGCCCAAATTTTTAAAGAAAGTTGTTTTGGTTTTAATGACGGGATTTCCGAGCGTAGTTAGTTTTTCACTGCGAGTGTTTAATTGTTTTAAATATTTTTTTTGAGTCGATGAATGAAATTTTACACGAATTTCTAAGTATAATTTACGTAATTCAATATCAATCCAGATTCAGATAACTCGGGTTGATGTAGACTTAGTAGTCAGTACAGTGAACCGGGTTCAGATAACTCGGGGCACTACACAAGGATCGAGAGTAATCATCAATGAAAGAGATAAAGTATTTCAGACCATCTGAGTTTGTAACAGAACTACAAATATTTGAATGTATGATCTCTATATTTCTGAACTTCTCTTCGCATCTCTATATTTTTGAACTCCTCTTTGCACTCTTTACAGACTTGTTGATTTGCTTTCCCTTAATGCAATCCAATCAAGTGTTAAAATCAATAAAATTTAAAATACCAAGTACTATATCATCTACTACTCTCTTAATGGAGATGTGTCCCAATCTCCGGTGCCAAAACATAGAGGAATTTTCATCTATAACGCATTATTTCAAACAAGTATGAATATGCATAGCATTATGAATGGTATCATTTTCTAAATCATTAGACAAAAGACAATAAGACATTGGACCATTGCCAATAAGATTATATTAATAAAATAAACTAAAATTTGTATCTGAAAAACTAAAAGAAAAACTCAAACGTATAAGTCTAGAAATTGAAATTAAGTTTTTCGAAAAACTAGGAACGTACAAAGTCTTTTCTAGAATCAAATTAAAACCACTGCTAAGAACCAAACTGTATGTTCCAACAGTTTCTACATGTGAACGCATCTTGCTTTCTGAATAGATGCATTGTTCACTTTTCACTGCTTTCCGAATGTTTTGCATACCTTGCAAGGTATTCAAAATATGAATTGTATAATCAGAATCAATCCACCAAGTGTTATAAATAATATTAACCATATAAGATTCATAACAAATAAATGAGATTGATTTACCTTTTTCTTCAAGCCACTACTTAAATTTGTGGCAATTTTTTTTAATGTGTCTCTTCTTGTCACAATAGTAACACTTATGGTCTTTCTTGATTTCACTATTTTGGATTGATATTTGAACTTGCCCTTTATCTTTCTTTCTGGCTCAAGTCTTTTTCTTTCCATGAGATATCACGAATGCACTATCACCAATCTCCATTATCAACCTCTCTTTCTCTTGAACACGCATGGTCAGTAATTCATTGATTGACCATTTATCCTCATGTGTGTTATAAGATATCTTAAAAGAACCATATGACTGTGGAAGAGTGTTCAAAATATAATGCACCACGAAAGAATTAGACATTTCAACCTCAAGTGTCTTAAGTTGAGCCGCAATATCTCTCATGTGCATGATGTGGTCATGCACACTAGTTACTGAAGTGAATCTTAAGGATGAAAGTTTCCTAACGAGGGTACTGATAAATGCTTTATTTGAACTCTTATATTGCTCATCAATAACCTTCAGTAATGTCGCGACATCATTATGCTGATCGACAAAACCACGAATACCAGCAGCAATCTTGGTCTTTATGAAAATCACACTAATTAAATGTTCCCAACATTCATAAAGAGCAAGCTCATCAAGAGTGGGTCGATGTAATAGTTGGTTTGTCTTTCTTTATAACATAATCAATGTCAATACACCCCAAGTGAAGAAGAATTCTCTCCTTCCACATTTTGTAATTATCACCTCGCAATTGAAGAATATCACATTTAATATCAAAGTAGCTCAGAGAATGTATAGCAGTAAAAAATAAATTACACATGTTTAAAATTGAGACTTAAACTGTAAATTATGTTTTACCAGTATAAATCATTTTAAAAATATCATGAATCAAGTGACATTAAACTTACTTGTAGGTTAAAGTTTTAATTCAATAATATTCATAAAATTTTATAATAAAACTACTAAATTATTTTTTCTTTGTTAATACCAATGTGTAAATTAAGAACTATAATTTAATATTTTATCTTAATAAATTATAAAAATATAATATAAATTCTATGTGAGATAAAATTTATTAGAATAAATATCACAATATGATTTTTAAAGACTTAATATGCAATTTTAGATAATCAAAGATGTTGTGGCTACTTTTTAATTAAATAAAATTATATTAATCACTAGACATTTAAATTACCACAAACTTTATATAATAAAACCTAAAATATATATGCAAAACTAAAAACATTATTTATAACTCAAAATTAAAGCATTTAGATTAATACAGAATAAATTCAAAATACCAACACCTTACCATTGATGTGAAAAACAGGGACAACTGCTTTTCTTTTCTTTTTCCGAGTTAAGTCACTTATAAACCCTAACGATTAGAATACAATGGTGTATTTTTCCTGAAGAAATCATTTAGCTTAGGGGGACCTCTTTCTATTTTTCTTAAGTTATTATCTTCTTCCTCAAGGAGATAAATAGACAAAGAAATAGTTTCTTTTATGAAACTGAATGAGGGTGTGGAAGTGGGGAAACGAGTGGGCAGTTTCTTTGACAGAAACTGTCCAAAAACCAAACCAACAAATGGGAAAAACCAAATCCCTTTTGTTGGAAAAACCAGACCACTTTAACAATTTCCATATATATAAATAATTCATGATTTATGATTTGAGCATTCATTCTATGCATACATTTAATACATATAAACACTAATAATACATGTAATATGAACTATGGAAATCTTGTTATTAATCATACAAACTAAAACATGTAACATGATTAATTCTTTACCTAGACCTTATCTATTTATGTCCCAAAATATGCTAAAAGGATGGTTGGAATGGATTTAAAAATGAAATAAAACTATGATAAAAGGTTGTAAATAAATATAGTAATGCAAGCTCCCGTCAGTGGTTAGTGATTTTCTACACCTAACACAAGTGCACGTGTCACTAACAAAGTAATAAACAATAAGTAAAAGTCGAATCTACAAGAATATTATTAACTAAATTTAATTATTATAAAATAAAGATGAAATAATAAGAAAAATAGCGTGAGCGGTATAATAATATAAAATTAAAATTTACTCAAATGTGATAAATAAATTAATTAAAATAATTTAAAAAGATTATGATGATTAAAGCCTTGGTTAGTATCTATTTCCTTAGTAAATGCAAATTATTACCGATGCTACAGAAAGTTATAGTATTTTTCACTGAACAACAAAAGATAATGTTTTTTATAGTTCTCTCGAATTGCCTAAATAAATTCATATTAGAATTTCTTTTGATTTTTGAAAAAACAAAATTTAATCTGAATTTCTTTATAATCATATTCTCAATGTCAAACAAATTAATGTCAACTATTTTGTAACAATTTAATTTATTTAACCAATTATGCATTTCAAATTTCTATCTACCTCTCGATATAACAGAAACATGTAATATCAAATTTGTATATCGACACAATTCGAATTAAATAACAAACATTATGATAAATTATTAAATGAAAAAATAGTAACTTTCATATATCTCAATAAAGCACGAAACTACTACTTTCTCTGCTAACCAAGATTAAAAATCTATTCTAAAATCATGAGAATAAAATCTATAATAAAATTATTCATCAAAAGAAAAATAAAAAGTAGAAGAAAAATTGGTGGTCTTGATGCCCCTTTCCTCTTCTGGAGAAGTCTGCTAGTAGTCGACCCCCACGTCCAGAATAGAGAAGAGAGAAGAGAGATCTCCTTTTTGCCACTCCCCCTTCTCTCTCTTATCATCAGCCAAGAAAAATGTAATAATCTTTTCAAAATCAATTTTTTTCTTTATTGTTTCAGCTCATCTTCTCTCTCTTCATTGATTATAAAAACTTCTCCAGCAACTTTCTTATCTCTCCTTGATTCTATAGATTTATTCTTTCAATTGCTTTTCTCCTGGATTCTAGAGATTTATTCTGTAATAACTAGAAAATTTCAAATTTTAATTTTTATCTCTGAAATTTTTAAATTTAATCTCGGTCGGGGTTTTGAGAAATATTTCAACGGAAAATTTAAATTTTTAAGACTCAGAGCGTACTTTTACGATGGTGTTCAGAATTTAAAGTCGGGAGGTTGAGAAATTTACAAAATTTGAGAAGATTAAAACACGTGAGGGCAGTTTTGTAATTTGTTATTTATTTAAAATAAAAAAATAAATAAATAAATATATGGTGGAATGGCTTCGGGTGGAAGCCATTCCACCGAGTGTTGCACGGCCAAGAAAGGGGAGCGAGGGAGAGATCGGGGAGGAGAATTCGCCGACGACCGACCGTCGAGGAAGAGACGCCGGTGCTCAGAGTACTCCGGTGAGCTGAAGAGAGGAGCTGCCTTGCATTCCCGCGCTGAGAAATCGAAGGTGAGTTCTCCCCTGTTTTCTTTGGTTCTGTCGACCGAGCGTGGAAGCTCGGTTGTTCTTGAATTTCTGACAGTAGGACTCGATCGTTGGAGCATTTTAGAGTGTAGTGTGTGCGTGTGCTAGAGCCAGTGTGTGGCTCGACTCTCCCGCGACGAAACCGACCGGGAACAGGGAGTTTACCTTCGGTTTTGTCCTGCTCTGATGGCCGAGCGTGGGGCCTTTTTCCCTCTGCATTTTAGGGGATTATGGGATAAATTAGAAGGAATGAGGGAGGGGTTCAGGGTTCAATGAACCGATTGAGGAATTCTCGATTTTGGGGAGAAAAACCGTGAAGGATTTTGGTGCTGCCATGCTGTTTTCTAATTAGGAACTTTTCAAATTGTTAATGTGTGCATTGGTAGTTCGAAATGTGATTGTTTGATGAAGGAATTGGCTAGATTTGATCGAAGATGAATTTTCGGCTATTTTTTGTATAAAAACATATTCTGTTTTTTGCCGTTTTGGCTAGGCTTAGTTTGATCGTTTTAAATTCTGTTTTGTGAGTTAAAAATAGATTGTTAGAGGAACGTATGGCCGCTGGAATCGTTCGATTTCGATATGCGACGCAAAAGTTATGCGCGTCGGACGTTTATGTCGGATTTTGGTCCAAGTCGAATTAGTGAGCATTTTTCGTGGAATTTCGACGTGTGATAGTGGAGTAGCATGTCTGTTTTTGGTGCATAAACCTGAATTGAGTGAGTTTTGGTTGAAGAAAAACAAAGGTTGAAATTTTATAAAAAATGGCAGATTCTATTTTTGGCTTTTTTCGCCTGTCTGCTGCTTACCGTTTTAAAATTCGTCTTAGTATGTTGAACCAGGTTCCTAAGGGGACGTTTAGCCACTTGAATAGTTCGATTCCGTTGACGAACGCAAAAGTTATGCGCGTCCGAACTTTGGGCTGGTTTTCGGCCAAACCAAACCAATGGGCCATTTTAGTCGGAATTTCATGAGTGTAGTTAAGGAAGGTTATTTTTAGCTATTTGGTGGATTTTGAGAAAAATATTGATGAGTGGTTGTTTGTGTTTTAGGTTAAGACATTTTTAGGCGAAGCTGTGCATCGAGCGAGCTTAGGATGCCAGGTAAGTAGTACATGCATGTGTTTTGCCCAAGTAGGCCTACACTGTAGAACTTTAGGGTGTATGTGATTGATTGTGGGGTGCGTGCGTATTGTTTGACATGCATCATATTTTAAAAACGTGAACAAAAATGGTTTTGAGCATGTTTTGAGTATGTGGTGAGACGTGTGGCGGTGGTACCGCGGATCCCACTAGTGTGCGGGCCAGTGCTTCACCAGTCGCGGATTCCACTCGAGGGGTGGGCTGGCTGGGCCGTCATGCTGCGTGAATGTGTTGACAGTGAGGATATGGGCAGTGGTACCGCGGATCCTACTAGTGTGTGGGTCGGTGCAACACTAGTCGCGGATCCTACTCGACGGGTGGGCCGGCTGGGCTGTCGCGAAATGAGTGGGTGTGGCAACTGTGGCCCCGTGCTGAGGAGGCTGGGACGGGGGCGACATGTCAGGGTGTAGAGTGGCGCGAGGTACACCCTTACCCTGATGTGGTTGCCGTGTGGTGATGTGTGTGTGTAGCTTGTGGCCTCGTTGCTGGGGAGTCCGAGACGGTGGCGACGTGTCAGGGTGTAGGGTGGCGTGAGGTTCCTCCTTACCCTGGTGCGGCTGCACTACGCGTCACAGATGTGACAACATGAGTGTGAGTGTAGAGACTGCATGTGATAGGATTGCATTGTCGGCTTTTACTTTCATATCGCATTACTTACTGAGCATTAGGCTTATGTTGTTTGTTCTGTGGTGTAGCTGCTGACGATACTGCTGGTGAGCCTCGAGAGCCTAGTCCATAGGCGTAGGATAGTTGGCGGCGTGCGCCCGAGGCACCGGATGGCGGATTTTGTTAGGGCGACCCGACCCGTGGTGGTGGTGGGTGATAGTGGATTTATTATTTTATGTCAGGTACTTGTGTAGACAGCGGAGTTGTATAGACGTTGATTTTTTTGAGATTGTATAGAGGGGTTGTAGTGTTTTGGGGACACGTACGTATTGTTATATGTTAGAGTATGATATTACTCTATACTGGGGACTTTCTTCATTTGTATTTGATGAGTTTTTTGTTGTCCTTAAACTCTGATTATGTTATGGTGATTTCTCTGGATGATGGATAGATAGATTTTGTTAGTTTTGGTGAACTGTGTGCGGGGTTTTAAATTTTTAGGATAGCCAGTTTTTAGGCGTTACTCTGCCGAAATTTCGGGAGAGGGGTTGGGAGTCGAGAGGATATGAAATAGGTTGAGGTGTGTACAGTGAATGCTAGAGAAGTGTAGATGAGCGTGGAAGTGCGGCGTGATCGCAAGTGCGCGGGGCACGCGGCCCTGCGGGTACTCACGGGTCGTGCGACGCCAGGTGAAGGCGTGCACGCGGACGTGCTGTACAGCGGCAGGGTACGTGGGGCACGCGACGCTGTGAGCGTGCGCGAGACACAGTGACATTGAACTGGCACGTGCGGCACCACGAGGGTGCGCGCGGGGTGTCGAAGTGGGGACGTAAGTGCGCAGTACCGGATTGTGTAGTTCGAGGGGTGCGTTGGATTCTTTCCTAGGATTTCAAGTCTTACCGTTTTATCTTAAACTGTTTTAAATGGTTTTCTTTTCCGCCGCGCAGTTTTTATGTTAAGGACTTAAAGTTCCCTCTTCGGGACGCGAGTTATTTTCGAATCGAGTCGAAATTTTTTCATACTGACAAATGTTCTTTTGAAAATGATTTGAAAACGAAAGGGATATTAAATTGAGTGAGTTATGTCAAGTGTTAGTGTGTGTAATGTGTAGATGTACTGTAGCGCACCGGGAACGCGGCGTTTCTCAGGGTGTTACATATTCTTTCAATTATTTTTTCTTTTTCTTTTTCCGCTAGTAAATTTGTGGTCAAACGTGATAACAATAAAATTCAAATTAGTGATAATAATTTGATTTTTTCTGAAAATATACATAAAAATAATTAAATTCTTAAGATCTCTTATTGTCATAATAACCTTATCAATTTCTATAATTTTGACCTAATTCCTTTTATATTTACTCAAATCACATGAGTTTTAATAAATAAAAATAGTATAAAATAACTTTATTTTAATAGTTATCAAATACCCCCAAACTTGAACCATTACTCGTACTCGAGTGATGCAAAATAAAATCAATCTTAACGAATTTCCAAGGTAACATTAATAAATTTCATGCAATTTCTATAATGTTTCGAAACTTGTAATTTTATGAAGAATTCCAGTAGCACAATTAAAGTCAATTAACATAGAGTTATTTACCAATAAAATAATTTTTTAAAATGTGTGTGCGCTCAAACTCTCCTTCAACTTGCTAAGTTTAATTATTAAAATTAAACTTCATAGTTAATATTATATATTACTAATTTTTCAATATTTTTCTTAAGTTAATTAGATTTCAAAGGTTTTTTTTTCTTTTCTTTTTGTATTGATTTTCTCTTATCAGTCACAGTACCTTTTTTCACAATTGTCAACATTGGTCATGAAAGATTCCGATTACTCAGTAGTGTCACTTAAAGATACATATGCGCATAATACTATAGAGAAGTATATTCAAAAATATTGCAACGGAGTTTCTTCCAAAGTTCCTCTATTTAAATTATACTTATTGAGTATCCAAATTGCTCACTCGAAATTGAAAGTAGATTAGAAAATTGTAATTATTTTTTTTTTTCAATTTTTTTAGCAAAGAAGTATTTTATCTCTAATTTTCTTTAGTAAATATTACCTTGTTTTTATATAAATATAATTTTGAAATCTAATTAGGATAATATTACTAAGCAAACTAAAAATAAGTTTGTGTTTTATGAATAAAAATTAGATTAAAGAGAATAATGCTTAGTTAAATGTTATTAATGTATGATAATGAAATACTTCAACAAAATTACGAAGTTAGGAAAATTTTAATTTTTTTTCTATTTTTACAGTATTCAGTTTATACAGTTCTAGATACTTCACTTTTCTCCTACACCAAGCTAATACTCTTACCCATGTTAATACTTTACCCCCAAACTTAAAATTGACAGTGCCCATACTGTCAAACAAAACAAAATGCAAAACAAAAGTAGGAGCAAGTACTTTCCTGGAGTTTTAGTCTTCCTTTTCTGATTCAGATTCTGAGTGATTGAGCAGAGCAGTTTGGAAGTGAGGAAAGACTGGTCGTGGTTACGTGAATGGCCTTGTAAAATTTTAAACCATTGCTTTGTCTCTAACTTTGGTGTAGTGCCAGAATAACTTATTTTTTCGTTTGATGCTGAGGAGTTTTGTATTGATGTTTTAATGTTGGACCTTTTATTGGCTCATTCGTTGTTCCATCATGAGCAGAATTTCCTGTTGTTTTGTCAATTTATTGTCTACAAGCAATAAGCCTTCCATAATTTGCTGTTGAAAGATGGTGATCTCTGTCAATGCTGCAGCTCTGCCTGCAGCATTGGGATAATGTGGTTTTTTCTTCCTTGGTTTCTCATCTTCATCAGCTTCTTCTTCCCCTAGTTTGCTCAGCGCTATTCTCTTTACTGCTAAAGGAGTAATACCATACGCTGGGGCAAATTTCTCTTCATGATCTTCATAAATTACTCCAACATGTTCACATAAGCCTGTCATTAGAGAGGGAAAGAGAAATTGCCTATTTGGCCGCAATGCATTAGATATAAATTTCTATAGATAATCATTCCAATGTTAATGTGTTTCCGAATCAGAATATAGTAAAGTAAAATAGCATTATTCTTAGTCACATGTTGTCCGTGAGAGGAAGGTAATAAGTGACTTTTAATAAAGATATCATACTCTTGCCATTAGTAGGAGTGCAATCCGACGGAGTGAGAAGGATCCCGTTTTAGAGATAATTCATTCAATGTCAGGTTCATCCGAGCAATATTTCCTACTCCTTGGCACCTGTGACAACTCTTCACAAAAGTATTGACATCTTTAGAAAGAGTGGGTCAGTACAAACTTGATTGCAGAATTTTCGCAGCTGCGCTCGTACCTCTATAATGACCTCCATATGGTGTTTCATGGCATTGCTGTAGCATTGAATCCATTTCGTCCTCCAGAACGCATCTGCTCAACAGTTGGTCAGTACATTGTTTAAACAGGAAAGGTTCATTCCAAAAATATTGTTTTACATCTTTCAAAAACTTTTTCTTTGCTGATATTGCATGTCAAAAGGAATGATATCACTTACAATGTAGTTGACAAGATCTGCATACCACGGCACTGAAAATACCTCCATTTTTAACATTTGTTCATCTACAACTGTTTCTTTCATGCTTTCTTCATGTTGTTGTTCGCTCATATTTTCCAGACGAGATAAATGATTTGCAACTTGGTTTTCGCTGCCTTTCCTATCGCGAATTTCCAAATTGAATTCTTGAAGTAGTACCTAACGGATTAGTCTTGGTTTAGCATCTTTTTTCGTAACCAGATACTTGATGGCTGTTTGATCAGTGTATACGATCACCTCTGTTCCTATCAAATATGCTCTGAATTTATCAAAAGCAAATACTACTACAAGTAATTCTTTTTCTGTGGCTGTGTAGTTTTTCTAAATATCATTGAGTGTTTTGCTGGCATAGTAAATGCCATGAAATAGTTTCTCTCTTTTGTCTCAATACTACTCCCACTGCATAATCGCTGGCATCGCACATCAAAATAAATGGCATGAACTAGGCGGGTGCTTCTATCACAGGCGTAGTAATTAGTTTTTGCTTCAACACATTAAAGGCTTCCAAACAGTCTTTGTTAAAGTTGAATAAAGTATTCTGTTCCACTAATATGCATAAGGGTTTAGAGATTTTTTAGAAATTCTTGATGAAACGTCGATAAAATCCTCCATGGCCTAAGAAACTTCGAATCCCCTTTACTAACTTCGGTCGCGGTAAATTTTCAATGATGTCTATTTTCGCTTTATTCACTTCTAAACCTTTTTCTGAGACTCGATGCCCTCGAAAACCATAAAATGGCATTTCTCCCAATTGAGCACCAAGTTTATAATCTGGTATCTTTTCAAAACTTGCTCCAAGTTTTTCAAACATGTTTCGAAAGACTCTCCAACAATAGAGAAATCATCCATAAAAATCTCTAAATATTCTTCGACCATGTTTGCAAATATTGTCATCACGCAACGTAGAAACGTTGTTGCAGCATTGTACAATCCAAAAGGCATTCTCCGAAATGCAAAACTTTCATAAAGACATGTAAACGTAGTTTTCTCTTGATCTTCAGCAGCAATCATGATTTGATTATATCTTGAGTACTCATCAAGGAAACAATAAAATTGTTTGCCCGCCAAACTGTCTAGCATTTGATCAAGAAACGGTAGCAAGAAATGATCTTTACGTATGATCTAATTTAATTTTCGGTAATCCATGAACATTTTCCATCCTGTTTGTAATGCCCCAAAAACCCTCCCATTTTTGGTTCGCCACTGCTCCGATACCATATTCTTACATTCATATCGTAAAATTTATGTAAATTTTAAAATTTTATTCCTCGATTTAAAACCACGTTTCTGAAAATGATTTTGACAAGTCTGCAGCGGAAATTCGATTAAATTCACTTTGAATAAAATTTCATTTTGTTAAACATGAAGCAAAGACTTCCGGTCGACACCTATAAGCACCGGTCGACACCGGAAACACCGATCGACACTTTGTCCCTCTCGGGTCTTTTCATTGGTCGACACATGGAAACACCGGTAAACACTTTTATGCTCACCACAGAGAGGGTCGACACTCGTCTACACGGGTCGACACTTTAATCCTCTCTGCCTGCGCTGCTCATTCCCCGCGGTCGACATCGCTACCATTTTTACATGTACCGGTCGACACCTGCAACCAGTGGTCGACACCTGCTTCGGCTCTACCTGTCACAGGTCGAGCCTCGCGCACGACACTCACCTTACATTTACTCTGACCGGTCGACACCTCACACCACTATCAGTAAAATCGCACCAGTTCAAAAGAAAACCAAACGCACGAACATATTCCCTCGATCAAATTCACGAAATAACACCTATAATTTAAAAAACATACTTTATTCAACTAAACTTAAAAACATCAATATCCTACTTCTATTATCCATTGTACTCTTTGTACACCACCTAAATTCCTCAAAAATCTACACAACTCTATTCGACTCAAAACACATACAAAAATTACCCCCTTTTACCCGCCATGGTCACATCGCCCCAACATTTTTCTGCACCGGCATGCGACATCTCCCGCCAACTCTGATCTATGCCTGTTCATCACCTAGCAACTCACCAGATAGCTCGTCGTCACCTATATCAAGGAACACAAAACGTAAGCCTAATGCTTATCAAGTATGGAAATGTGAATTTAAAATCAATGCATAACTCAACCCCTACTCATGCAGTTTCTATACTCAACTCCGTTTTCGTTTCGTTTTGTTATTTTTATCTTTCACTTTTCCGTGTGAGTCAGGCTCGCACCCATCCCTTCTACATCGGGATGGCCAACCCACGGATCGAGGCTAGAGGCACACATCATGTTCGCACACGGAACAGCCCTACGTAACCTCCTCCTAACATCAATCGTTGAACCCTCTACTGCTCTCAATAGCACGTTAACGATGAGCCGTTCGCAAACCATGTCATATTACGTACTTTCATCCATGGGAACCCCCTAGTACTCTCTCAGTAGCACGTTAACGACGAGGCGTTCACCCATGCGTGGCAAGTTTTTTCTTATCTGATTACGTTTCACATACACATTTCAAAACATACTTAAAACTCGTATTTCGTAATTTAAAACCATAATGCATGACAATCACGAATGCACGACTCAAACAATAAAACAAACCAGCAAACAAACAAATAATCCTACCATTCCAAAGTGTAGCCTGAAGGCAAATCGCATACGTTCCACCTCTTACCTGGCGTTCTTGAAATCCTTTCGCATTTCGTAACTTGGTGCTTTAACCTGAAAGTCCTAATCCACATCAAAACCAAAACTCTCCGTAAACCCGAAATCCTGCACAAATTTTCGTCTAACTTAGGAAATTCACAACTTCTTCAATACTCGTCCGAATTGGACGATACAAAATACTACGGGTTTCGGAGGATGCCTAGTATCCCGTTGTTGCATCCATTTCCCATTCGGATGCTCACAACTTAACCGAACGTGGCTGAATGGACACCGTTCCAAACTTCCACGTACTCGGCCAATAAATCACCCAATCTTCCTCACCAATTCTCATAATCTACTTCTATTTCTATCCTGAGCACCATCACGCGGACAGAAATCACCTCTACACTCAATTTCTCACACTACCCTCTTAGGGTTTCCACCAACTTGCCCTAACTCTTGCCAAACCCAGTTTTCGCCACTAACAACACTAACACGCATACACTAATTACGTAAAACTAACAAAAACTTACCGTGACTTCAGAAGATTCGTGGAAGAAACTCGATTGCAGTGCAGAGGAAAGGGGAACGCCGGCTTGCTCGCGGAAGAAGAGGAGTGAGGGAGAGGGTTTGCTAGGAGAAGAACACCGATGGTGTTCTTCTCAGTTTTTTTTTTTTAAATGTATTATTTCACAATTACCAAATTACCCTCCACCATTAACCGTTTCACAATTCCGTGATTTCATCCGATTCCAGTTAGATTCTTAAATTTTTCTTTCCACTATTAGTTTTAAAATAATCTTTTACTCAAATGCAGAAATTTTTCGTTATTAATTTGGACCAAAACACCACCGATTACAAATTACAAAATTCGAAACTAGTTTAAACAGAAATTCTTGGCATTACATCCCTCCCTCCTTACAAAAATTTTGTCCTCAAAATTTACTATCTAAACATTTCAGAATAACGCTCCATCATATCCTGTTGTCGTTCCCACGTCGGCTCTTCCACATTGTGGTTGCGCTATAATACCTTTGCCAGTGGAATATACTTGTTGCGTACCGTCTTCACCGCATAATCCAAAATCTCCACTGGCCTTTTTTCGTACGTCAAGTTTGTCTTTACTTTGATCTCTTGTTGAACCACAACGTGTGACGGATACTTGAGACACTTTCTTAGCATCAATACGTGAAAAACATTGTGAACCTCTTCCATGGAAACTGGCAGTTCTAGTCGATACGAAGCTCTTCCAATTCTTTTTGTGATCGGGAATGGTCCAATGTATCTTGGGCTCAACTTACCCTTCCTCCTAAATCTCATTACACTTTTAAATGGTGAAACTTTCAGAAAAACTTCATCTCCTACTTCAAATTCCAATTCCCTTCTTCTTCCATCGACGTAACTCTTTTGTAGACTTTGAGCTGTCAATATCCGCTGCTGAATAACTTTGATCTTTTCAGTGGTTTGTTGCACAATTTCGGGACCAATCAAGCTAGCTTCCCTGACTTCATCCCAATAGAGTGGTGATCTGCACTTCCTTCCATATAAGGCTTCGTAAGGGGCCATACCTATCGTAGTCTGATACATATTGTTGTACAAGAATTCCACCAAGGGCAAATACTTGTTCCACGAACTCTGGAACTCTAACACAAGCTCAAAGCATATCCTCTAAAACCTAAATAGTGCGCTCAGACTGCCCATCGGTTTGAGGATGAAAAGCCGTACTGGAATTCAGTCGTGTCACCATTGCTTTGTGCAGACTCTTCCAAAATTTCGATGTAAAACGCGGGTCCCTGTCTGACACAATTGAAATTGGAACCACCCTGTGTGGCCTTACTATCTCTTGAATATACAGGTTAGCAAATTGGTCCATGTTGAATGTCATCTTCACCAGTAGGAAATGGGTGGATTTGGTCAGACGATCCACAATTACCCACACTGCATCTAACCCTTTTGCCGTCCGGGGCAATCCAACCACAAAATCCATGGATATCTGGTACCACTTCCATTCTGGAATCGGTAATGGTTGCAACTTTCCACCCGGTCTCTGATATTCAGCCGTAATTTACTGGCAGATTAGGCATGTCTCCACGTACTTTGCTACTAACGTTTTCATGTCAGGCCACCAATAATGTTGTTTAAGGTCTCTATACATTTTGGTACTTCTGGGATGAACAAGGAACCTTGAGGAGTGCGCTTCAGACAAAATGTCTTCCCGAAGTTGACCGTCATTCGGAACGTACCACCTATTCCGAAACTTCAAGGTTCCATCGCTTGAAAAGCTAAATTCGGTTCTGTCGTTAGATGTCATGCTCGTCTTGAATTCGTTGTATCTTGGGTCATTCTGTTGAGCTCCTTTAATTTCCTCCAGAATCGACAGCTTCATAGATAAGGTTGACAATTGCGCTGTCGCATTTGAGACTAGCTCCAAATTAAATCTCTGAAATTCCGCACTCAATTCCTTAGACATCTCGACATTCATTACTGACTTTGACGTCGAAATTCGGCTGCATCGGCCACTATATTGGCTTTGCCGGTATGGTATTTGATCTCCAAATCGTAGTTCTTCACAAACTCCAACCACCGTCTCTGCCTCATGTTCAGTTCCTTTTGAGTAAAGATATACTTCATACTTTTATGATCCGAGTATACCTCGCACTGTTGTCCGTAAAGATAGTGCCTGCAGATCGTTAGCGCAAAAACAACCGGCGCTAACTCCAAATCATGGGTTGGATAATTCTGCTCGTACGGCTTTAATTGCCTAGAAGCATAAGCGATCACCCTTCCGTTTTGCATCAAAACACAACCCAATCCAATTGTAGAAGCATCACAGTAAATATTAAACTTCTCGTCCATCACCGGAAGTGTCAATACTTGAGCTGTAGTCAATCTCTGTTTCAGCATCTGGAAACTGTGCTCACAGTCCTCCGTCCATATATATTTGATTTCTTTTCGCGTCAGATGAGTTAGGTGTGCTACAATCTTTGAAAATCATTCAATAAACTTCCTGTAGTAACCTGCTAACCCCAGAAAGCTTCGAATCTCCCTGATGCTCCTTGGCTGTGGTCATTCATTGATCGACTGTATTTTATTCGGATCCACCGATATTCCTCCACCAGAAATCACATGTCCGAGGAAATAGATCTTATCTGGCTAGAATTCGCACTTAGAGAACTTCGCGTACAGCCAATGCTGCTTCAAAGTTTCCAGAACCACCTTCAAACGTACCTTATGCTCCTCTTCGCTACGGGAGTAAACCAAGATATCGTCAATAAATACAATAACAAACTTATCTAGATACTCTTGGAACACCCGATTCATTAGGTCCATGAAAACAGCCGGGGCATTTGTCAGTCCAAATGACATTACTAGAAACTCGTAATGCCCGTATCTAGTCCAGAAAGCGGTCTTCGGGATATCCTAGAATCTGACCTTTAGTTGGTAATACCCTGATCTCAAATCTATCTTCGAGAAAATCTGAGCTCCTTGCAGTTGATCAAATAAGTCATCTATCCTCGGCAGTGGATACTTATTCTTTACAGTCAACTTGTTCAACTCCCGATAGTCAATACACATCCGAAGCGATCCGTCTTTCTTTTACACAAATAGGACTGGCGCGCCCAATGGCGAGAAGCTCGGGCATATGAATCCTTTCTCCAATAGCTCTTCCAACTGCTTCTTCAATTTCTTTAATTCTGGAGGAGCCAACCTATACGGGTTCTTCGATATTCGCTCGGCACCAGGATATGTATCGATCACAAATTCAACTTCTCGGTCTGGGGGCAACCCAGGCAAGTTGTCCAAAAACACCTCAGGGAATTCACGAACCACATAAATATCTGGTGGCTTTTTCTCCACGGGAAGTTGAGTGTCTAGAATCGTTACAAGAAAACAAAAATGCTCACCCATTATTAATCTCCGAGCCTCGATGGTTGCCATTACGGATAGCTTCCCCACGTACTTCATGGCTTGCAATGAATGCTTCAAACCATCTAGGGGTTGGAAATTAACAGTCTCAGCCCTACAATCGATCGTTGCGTAATGCCGAAATAGCCAATCCATGCCCAATATCACGTCATAGCCCGTTATCCCCACCACAATCAAATCGGCAGGCATACTCCTGGTCCCCATTGATATGACACTGTCGCGTACTATTTGATCAGAGTGCATGTGCTCACCGGATGGCAACCTCACTTCATATGTACACCCGGCGGGTTTAGTCCACAAGTTCACCTTCACCACAAAAGTCATGGCAACAAAGGAGTGCAACGCTCCCGAATCTATCAACGTAAATGCAGGCACCGTATCAACTAGTACCGTAACTGTAATAACAGTTGGCCGATCCTCGCTCTCATGCTCTATCATAGCGAAGATTCTAGTCGTCATCTTGATCGGACCTTTCTTTGCTACTGTTCAATCTGTAGATATGTGGCCAGTTTCATTGCAAATGAAACACCAATTGACCCTCGGCTTTGTGCAATTACGAGAAATGTGACCAGCTTCATTGCAATTGTAACATCTGCCTGCAAATTGTCCACACTCTCCCGGGTGGCTATTCAAGTACTTGGGACACTGCGGATACTTACTCTGTATTTAGGACTTCTTGCCTCCCCTCGAATTGTACACCGCACCACCTGACCTCTTGGTTCCTGAGGAAAATCCCCCCCTGCTTGTCTGTGGCGTGATCTCCTTAAAGAATCTCTTGGTTGCCTCTGCTGGCCTCACATACTTGGCCTCTGCTCCCTCTACTGCCAGTGCCTTGGCCACAACTCGTGCACATGGCACACCCTCAGTTCCAGAAATGGTTACGCCCCTATATATCTCCAGCTTCAATCCTTGCACAAATTGCAATACGTTTTCTTCTTCACTGCTCACCAATTGGCTTGCAAATTTGGACAATGACTCAAACTGCCTAACATATTCGGCTACTGGCCCAATCTACTTTAACTGTAGGAACTCCAATCTTTTTGTAGCTTGAACTGTCCGGTTGAAATACTTGTCATAAAACATTTCCTTGAATGTCTTCCAGGTCAAGTCCCTAGCATCTACGGTGGCCTCTACCGTCTTCCACCAGCTCTGAGTATCATTTGAGAGGTGAAATGTCGCACACTTAACTATATTTCCCTCCTCCACATCGGCATACTTAAACATGTTTTCAATGGTGCGGATCCACCTTTCTACAACTGTAGGGTCTGTCAGATGACCCTCAAACATCAGAGGCTTCAATCTTCTGAATCTCTCTCCACTATAGCCCGCCCCATGGCTTCATTGTCCTTGACTTAACTGCATTCTCAACTG
Source organism: Begonia peltatifolia (assembly GCA_022433055.1). NCBI lineage: Eukaryota > Viridiplantae > Streptophyta > Magnoliopsida > Cucurbitales > Begoniaceae > Begonia > Begonia peltatifolia. Next base: position 4,067,609 of record CM039523.1, read on the forward strand.
TTGGAACTGCCTGTCAACCAATTCAGTCAACCATCTAATCGTGACCGAGTTGTCATCACCTTCTAGCTCTACTCCCTTTCTCGAAACTCTAGGTCGTCCCAGTCGTCTATCTATTTCAGTTAATTCCTGTACGAGGTTAGCATAGTCTAGCCTTAGTCATAATCTAACTAAAATAAATAACTACTTACAGTTGGTGGAGCACGTTGCATGGCGGTCGGTAAATGTTAGGTAATCCTTTAAACGACATGACCATAATGGCTCTGATACCAACTCCTATAACGCCCCGAAAATCCTCCCGTTTCCGGTTCGCTACTGCTCCGATACCATATTCTTACATTCGTATCGTAAAATTTATGTAAATTTTAAACTTTTATTCCTCAATTTAAAACGACGTTTCTGAAAATGATTTTGACAACTCTGCAGCGGAAATTTGATTAAATTCACTTTGGATAAAATTCTATTTTGTTAAACATGAAACAAAGACTTCCAATCAACACCTATAAGCATCGGTCGACACCTAAGTCTTCTCGAGTTTTCTCATCAGTCGACACTTTGTCGCTCTCGGGTCTTTTCATCGGTCGACATATGGAAACACCGGTCGACACTTTTATGCTCACCACAGAGAGGGGTCGACACCCGTCTCCACAGGTCGACATTTGCCCGCGCAGATCATTTTCCGCGGTTGACACTGCTACCATTTTTACATGGACCAATTGACACCTGCAACCAAGGGTCAACACCTGCTTCGACTTTGCCAGTCACAGGTCGAGCCTCGCGCTCGACACTCACCTTACATTTACTCTGACCGGTTGACACCTCTCGACTTCGGTCGACACCTCACACCAGTATCAGTAGAATCACACCAGTTCAAAAGAAAACCAAACGCAGGAACATATTCCCTCAATCAAATTCACGAAATAACACCTAAAATTTAAAAACATACTTTCTTCAAGTAAACTTCAAAACATTAATATCCTACTTCAATTATCCATTGTACTCTTTGTACACCACCTAAATTCCTCAAAAATCTATACAACTCTATCCGACTCAAAACACATACAAAAATTACCCCCTTTTACCTGCCATGGTCGCATCGCCCTAACATTTTCTTGCACCGGCATGCAACCACGCCCGCCAACTCTGATCTAGGCCGCTCATCACCTAGCAACTCACCAAATAGCTCATCGTCACCTATACCAAGGAACACAAAACGTAAGCCTAATACTTATCAAGTATGGAAATGTGAATTTAAAAACCAATGCATAACTCAACCTCTACTCATGCAGTTTCTATACTCAACTCCCTTTTCGTTTCGTTTCATTATTTTTATCTTTCACTTTTTCGTGTGAGTCAAGCTCGCACCCATCCCTTCCACACTCGGGACGGCCAATCCATAACCAACAGAGTGAGACTAGAGGCACACAACATGTTTGTACACTGAATGGCCACACGTAACCTCCTCCTAACATCAATCGTTGAACCCTCTAGTGCTCTCAATAGCTCGTTAACGACGAGGCGTTCGCAAACCGTGTCATATTACGTACTTTCATCCATGGTAACCCCCTATTACTCTCTTAGTAGCACGTTAACGACGATGTGTTCACCCATGCGTAGCAAGTCTTTTCTTATCTGGTTACGTTTCAAATACACATTTCAAAACATGCTTAAAACTCGTATTTTGTAATTCAAAACCATGATGCATGACAATCACGAATGCACGACTCAAACAACAAAACAAACCAACAAGCAAACAAACAATCATACCATTCCAAGGTGCAGGCCTGAAGGCAAATCGCATACGTTCCACCTCTTACCTGGCGTTCTTGAAATCTTTTCGCGTTTCGTAACTTGGTGCTATAACTGGAATACCTATAAAATTATACATCCGTCAAATTCTAACTCGTCAAATTGATAATTCCTTAACTTGAAAGTCCTAATCCACATCAAAACCAAAACTCTCCGCTAAACCCAAAATCCCGCACAAATTTTTGTCTAACTTAGGAAATTCACAACTTATTCAATACTCGTCCGAATTGGACGATACAAAATACTACGGGTTTCGGAGGATGCCTAGTATCCGGTGGTTGCATCTATTTCTCATTCGGATGCTGACAACTTAACCGAACGTGGCCGAACGGACACCGTTCCAAACTTCCACGTACTCGGTCAATAAATCACCCAATCTTCCTCACCAATTCTCATAATCTACTCCTATTTCTATCCTAAGCACCATCATACGGACAGAAATTAGCTCTACACTCAATTTCTCACATTACCCTCTTAGGTTTTCCACCAACTTGCCCTAACCCTTGCCAAACCCGGTTTTCGTTGGAATCAACTCATTCTTTTCATTAGATATAATTGTTATCCCACCTTTCTTTGGAACACATTGAACTGGGATAATCCAAGAGCTATCTGAAATTGGGTAAATAATTTCAGTATCTAACCATTTAAAAATTTCCTTCTTCACAACGTATTTCATTACTGGATTCAATCTTCTCTGTTGCTCTATAGATGCACTGTATCCTTCTTCTAGGAGTATATTGTGCATACAAATACTATGACTAATTCCTTTAATGTCTCTAGTTATCCATGCCAAAGCTTGTTTATAAGTTCTCAGTACTTGAAGTAATTTTTCCTCTTGCATTGATGTCAAAGTAGCCAAAATAACAACAGGGAGGGTTTCCTTGAGTTCTAAAAATGCATATTTGAGGTTAGAGGGTAGTTATTTAAGCTTCAGTGTTGGCGCGTCTTCAATAGATGGCGTAAGAGATTCTGGCTTATCTGCTGTTCTCACTAGTGTTTCAAATTATTTTCTATAGTCCCGGGAAATCTACTTTGTTTCTTCTGTTTTCGTTCTTTCTGATATAATAAAATAATCTTCTTCGTCATAAGGATACTTCATGGCTTTTAAAACATTGAAGGTAACGTATTGATCATTCATCCTCATGGTGAGTTCCCTTTTTTGAACATCAATTAATGTTATTCCCGTGGCTAAGAATGGTCTTCTCAATATGATTTACACTTCATGGTATGCTTCGTAATCCAAAATAATGAAGTCTGCTAGGAATATAAATTTATTTATCTTTACGAGTATGTCTTCTATCTTCCCTTAAGGATAAGTTAATAAGCAATCAGCAAGTTGCAAAGTAACCACAGTAGATCAAGCTTCTCTTATTCCCAGTTTCTTGAAGATGGACACAGGCATTAGATTAGTGTTTGCTCCTAAATCACACAAAGTTTTCCCAAAATAATTGTTGTCGATCGTGCATGGAATGGTGAAGCTACTTAGATCTTTCAATTTAGGTGGAATCTTATTCTGTAATATATAACTTATTTCTTCAGTCATGGCTACCGTTTCAAATTCTCCCAGTCTACTTTTCTTGGACAAAATGTCCTTCATAAACTTTGCATAGTTGGACATTTATTCTAGTGCTTCCTTCAAGGGTACATTAATGTAAAGTTGTTTAAGAATGTCAAGGAATCTTTTAAATTGCTTGTCTTGGTTGTGTTTCTACGATCTTTAAGGGAATGGTGGTGGTGGCCTCTGGATTTTCAATTCACCTTGTTGATGCGGCGGTGTAGTTACAACATCAGTCACTAGGTTACACTTTTCTTATTCATCTAAATCCTTTTGTTCAACCAACTCATCTTATTTCTTTAATTTTTTGTCCTCTTTTGTTTCTATGGAATCTCAAGTTTCCTTCCATTCCTCAATACAATGGTATTGCAATGCTCTTTTTTTGGTCTTTGCGGTACTTCCGTATCACTTGGTAACTCCCCCAATTCCTTGTATTCATGGATTAAGCTAGCTGTCTCATTTGAGTTTCAATATTTTTTATAGACGCAGCCAAAATTTGTAGAATTACGTCTGTTTTGGAGACATATTCTCTGGCAAAACCTTCTGATTTCTCTTGAGGCATCATACTATGAGTTGTTTACGGGAATCCTTGAGAGTAGTTTTCTTTAAGTCTGCTTGGTGTTATAGCATTCTGCTGCTAAGAATTCCACTGAAAGTTTGGATATTGTTTCTAGTCAGGATTATATGTATGAGAATAGGGATTGTTGTTGATGTTGTATCCCACATAATTTGCAAATTCTGGTTTAGTGGGACATAAATTATTAATTGTGGTATTCTCCACAGAAAATACACGATACTTCTCTCGTAGTTGGCTTTGACGATTTGTTCATCAATTTGATAGTGTTTTCTAGCATGACAATTTTTGCATTCAATGCAGAAACTTCATCAAAATTATAAACTCCATATGCTCGCTTTGTATAGTAAACTCTTTCTGAAGGCCATTGTTAATTATTAACTGTCATTCTTTCCAACAAATAATAAGCTTCATTAAAAGATTTTGATATAAGAGTTTCGTTTGCTGCAGTATCGATGATTGATCTGGTGTGGCCATTAAGTCCATCATAAAATGTTTTCAGCTGAATCCAATGTAGTATTTCATGACTAGTGCACTGTCTTAACAATTCCTTGAATCTATCTCAAGCTTCATAAAGTGATTCACCATCCCTCTATTGACAACTTGTGATTTCATTTCTTATTTTGGCATTCTTAACTAGTGAATGATATTTCATGATGAATTTCTTGACTAAATCTCCTTATGTAGTGATAGTATTTGCTAGAATACTGTTTAACTAATCTCGTGCTCTTTCTCTTAAGGAATATGGGAAAAGTTTGAGTCTTAACGCTTCAGCTGAAACTCTAAGAAAATTAAATGAATCACTCACTTCAATAAAAACCTTGACATCTGATGAGAGTTGTCCGATACTAATCTACTAAACTGCCTAACTGTTCATGACTGGTTTTAACTCAAATCGGATAGCATGTAAATTTAGTCTCACAATACAGGGATTCAGATCATCAAGCGTGGGAATAGTAAAATTCTAAATAGGTCGATCTCAGTCATCAATGATACGATCAGGATTATTTCTTATTTCTTCATGGTTGGCTATATTGTCTTCTTCAATAAATGTAGCTGTTATTGTCTTCTTCTTGCTCGAAATATCTGCTCAATCTCTAGATCGTATTGAGCAAGATCTTGATTGTCTTCGTCAGGCATCAAGCAAATGGTACCTAAAGAACAGTGAACAAAACATAAAAAAATTTATAACAAAATAAAATAATTAATAAATATTCCTGGCAACGGCACCAAAAACTTGTTAGTGATTTTCTACACCTAACGTAAGTGCACGTATCGGTAGATCCCATGAAGATACTATTAACTAAATTTAATTGCTATAAAATGATATAAAATAAAAATGAAATAATAAGAAAAATAACATTAGCGGTAGAATAATAATATAAAATTAAAATTTACTCAGATATATAAAAGAAATAAATTAAAATAATTTAATAATATTACGATGATGAAAGTCTTGGTTATGATCGATTTTCTCGTTACATGCAAATTATTATTGATTCTACAGAAATCTGTAGCATTTTCCACTGAATAGCAAGAACTAATATTTTCTAAAGTTCTCTTGAATTGCCTAGTTAAATTCATTTTAGAATTTCTTTCGATTTTTGAAAAGCTAAAACTTAATCTGAATTTATTTATAATTTTATTCTCAATGCTAAACAAATTAATGTCAACTGTTTTGTACAAATTTAATTTATTTAACCAATCATACATCTCAAATTTTTACTTCTCAATATAACAGAAACATGTAATATCAAATTTGTCCGTTGACACAATTCGAATTAAACAACAAACATCATGATAAATTATTCAATGGAAAAATAACAACTTTCATAGCTCTCAATAAAGCATGTAACGAGTACTTTCTCTACTAACCAAGATTAAAAATCTATCCGAAAGTCATGACAATAAAATCCAAAATAAAATTATTCATCAAAAGAAAAATAAAGAATAGAAGAAGAATTTGTGGTCTTGATGCCCCTCTATTCTTTTGGATAAATCTGCTAGCAGCCAGCCCCCAAGTCCAGAATAGAGGGGAAAGAAGAGAGATCTCCTTTTTGCCACTTCCCCTTCTCTCTCTTGTCACCACCCAAGAAAAACATGGTAATCCTTTCAAAATCAATTTTTTTTTTTATTGTTTCAGCCCACCGCCTCTCTCTTCTAGAAAATTCTCCAATAACTTCCCTATCTTGATACACTTTGGATCCCGATGATCGAGTCGTAAATTAAGGTAAGTTCACCTATTATTATTTTTCTAACAAAATGTGTTAATAGCGTAGGTGACTTCCTCATAAAAGTTTGGAATGGTCAAAGGCAAGAATCAAAAGCTGTTGGACGCTCATTCAAGCATTTTCTCAAGCAGCTATCGTGCATAGATGAAGAATCATCAAAGGGTAATTACAAGCCCGAGAAGAGACTAGACCATACTTAAATCAAGCCAAAAAGAAGAAAAACCAATGCAATAGAAGCCTAAGCCCAATAAAAGAAATGACCAATTGAAACCCACAATTGAAGCCACAAGTGAAGGACTCACGATGAAGCCTTGTTAAAAGACTCACAACGAACCTTCGGCAGAAGGACTCACGATGCAGTAGCACGCATCTGGTCATGAGTGGAATCAACGTCGAAGACAGCGCACCAGCAGAGGAACAACCTACTCGGTCGTCGATGCACCAACGACTAATTTTCACAAACGGCTAATTCCTTTCCAGTTTTGTTATTTCCTTTTCTGTTTTTCTTTCCGGATATGCCACATGGGCCCATTACATGATCCCAAGCCCGAGCTCATAATTTAACTAACTTATATTCTTACACACTTGTATCTTTTGCAGCTGACGATTCATGCGAAGGCTTGGAAGACACATTAGGCGACTTGAAGTAAGAGATCAAAGCTATGTACGTGAACCAACCAAAATATCTCATCACTTTGAAGATCAAGAGAGGTGTAACACCCCGAGAACCCACACGTCCCCGGTGCGCTACAGTGCATCTACACACTACACACACACACTAACACTTGACACAACTAACTCAATTCAATACCCCTTTCGTTTTCAAATCGTTTTCAAAAGCACATTTGTGAGTATGAAAATTTTTCGACTCGATTCAAAAAAACAACTCGCGTCCCGAAGAGGAAACACGAAGTCCTCAACATAAGACTACGCAGCGGAAAAGAAAACCATTTAAAACAATTTGAGATAAAACGGTAAGACTTGAAATCCTAGGAAAGAACCCCACGCTCCCCACGAACTACCCAGTCCGGTCCCAAGCACTCACGTCCCCACTCCGACACCCCGCGTACACCACCGCGGTGCCACAGGTGCCAACCCAACGTCGCTGTATCTCGCGCACGCTCACAGCGCCGCGTGCCCCACGCACCCTGCCTCTGTACAGCACGTCCGCGCGCACGCCCTCACCCGGCGCCGCATGACCCATGTGCACCCACAGGGCCGCGTGCCCCGCGCACCTGCGATCACGCCGCACATCCACACTCATATGAACTCCTCTAGCATTCATCATACACATACCTTGACCTATTTCGTATCCTCTCGAACCTCAACCCCTCTCCCGAAATTTCGGCAGAGTACCGCCTAAAAACTGACTACCCCAAAATTTAACCCTGCACACAATTCACCAAAATCCAACAATATTTACCTATCCATCATCCAGAGAAATCATTCCAACCCAAATCAGAGTAAGAAGGCGACGAAAATCCGTCAAATACAAATGAAGAAAGTCTCCAGTATAGAGAAATAACTTACTCTAACATGGAAAATATCCGCGTACGTTACCAAAATCACACGCACTCCATATACACCTATACACTGACGCATATACAACAATCAATCCCATCCTCCGTACATAACCACCGCAAAACACAAACCGACCAGGCCACAACCTACCATATCCACGGGTCGGGTCGCCCTAACAAAAGTCCGCCATCCGGTGCCACAGTCGCATGCCGCCAACCATCCTACGCCTCAGGACTAGGCACTCGAGGCTCACCAGCGGTATCGTCAGCACCTACACCACAGAACACACAACATAAGCCTAACGCTCAGTAAGTAATGCGATATGAAAGTAAAAGCCGACAATGCAATCCTATCACATGCAGTCTCTACACTCACACTCATGTTGTCACATCTGTGACGCGTAGTGCAGCCGCACCAGGGTAAGGAGGAACCTCACGCCACCCTACACCCTAACACGTCGCCACCGTCCCGGACTCCCCAGCAACGAGGCCCACAAGCTACACCCACGCATCACCACACGGCAACCACATCAGGGTAAGGGTGTACCTCGCGCCACTCTACACCCTGACACGTCGCCCCTGTCCCAGCCTCCCCAGCACGGGGCCACAGTTGCCACACACACACGTTTCGCGACAGCCCAGCCGGCCCACCCCTCGAGTAGGATCCGCGACTGGTGTTGCACCGGCCCACACACTAGTAGGATCCGCGGTACCACTGCCCATATCCTCACCGTCAACACATTCACGCCGCATGACGGCCCAGCCGGCCCACCCCTCGAGTAGGATCCGCGACTGGTGAAGCACCGGCCCACACACTAGCGGGATCCGCGGTACCACCGCCACACGTCTCACCTCATACATCAAAGCATGCTAAAAATCATTTTCGTTCCCGTTTCTAAAAAAATATTATGCATGTCATACAATACGCACACACACCGCAATCAATCGCATAAACACTAAAGTTCTACAGTGTAGGCCCACTTGGGCAAAACACATGCATGCACTACTTACCTGGCGTCCTAAGCTCGCTCGATACACAGCTTCGCCAACAGGAAGCCTCAACCTAAAACACAACCAATTTCTCATCAGTATTTCTCCTAACATTTACCAATTAGCTAAAAAAATAACCTTATCTAACTACACTCATTAAATTCCAACTAAAACGGTCCATTGGTTTGGTTTGGCCGAATACCAGCTCAACGTTCGGATGCGCATAACTTTTGCGTCCGTCAACGGAATCAAACGATTCAAGTGGCTAAACGTTCCCTTAGGAACCTAGTTTAACATCCCAAGACGGATTTTAAATCGGTAGGCCGCGGATAGGCGAAAAATGCCAATAACCGAATCTGCCATTTTTATTAAAATTTCACATTTTCACTTCCCTTCAACCAAAACTCACTCTCAACTAGTTATATGCATCAAAATGGCTATGCTACTCTCACACGTCAAATTTCCACGAAAAACGGTCACTAATTTGACTTAAATAAAAATCCCGCATAAACTTCCGACGCGCATAACTTTTGCGTCGAATATCGAAATCGAACGATTCCAGTGGCCACACGCTCTTCTAACAACCTACTTTAACCCACAAAGACAGAATTTGGAATGATCAACTTAAGCCTAGCCAAAACAGCCAAAAACAGAATCTGTTTTTATACGAAAAATAGCCGAAATCTCAACTTCGGGCAAATCCCGCAAGTTCTCTGCACCGAACACTCACATTTCGCCTATTAAGCACAATCTAACCTGAAAATCAGAAATTCAAACACAAAGTCTGAATTTTGGCTCAACCTTCACCCTCGGCCTCCCTCCCTCTCACCGGTCTCCTGCTGTCCACTTGCTAATCTACACACTCACCCTCTCAATCCCCTCACATTTGCAGCCAAATTTAAAGAGAGAAAAAAAAACGAAGAGGAGCTGAACCTCAGTCTCGGTTCATACGGACAGGACAGCAGAGGGAGAGGACTTACCAAGTGGTGGCGTCCAGCACTCGGGTGGGAGAAGGACTCCAGCAACAAGTCTGGTCGTTGGCGGCAGAATTTGCCGGAAACCAGCCCCTTGTGGTCGTCGGCCGAACACTCGGCTTTCACTTCGGGAACTCGAGTTGCTGGAACCGAACGGCTCCGGTTCGTCGGAATAGCAGCCCCTGCTCGCAACTCACACCTCACACTCGCGCTCGTCGGCCGTCACAGCTCCGACTCCAGCACACGATCGCCCTGCTCCCGGTCGTCTTCTCTCTCGGGTGCACAGAGGAAACAACCGAATGGCTTCCTCGCGAAGCCATTTGGGTGTTTCACAAATTTTTTTTTTTTTTTTTAAATAAATACAAATTACCAAATTGCCCCCACGTACTTCAATCGTCCGAAATTTCGTAACTTCCCGACCTCCAGGCTTTAAATTCTGAAAACCAATCGCAAAAGTAGGCCTCGAGCCTTATAATTTAAATATTTCCCGTTGAAATATTTCTCAAAACTCCGACAGGGATTAAACTAAAAATTCCAAAAATAAAAATATAAAATTCGAAATTCCCGGGTTATTACAGAGGCGATCATAATGCTCATATGGGAATTTGTCTTCCCAAGCCTTGATATTTTGTAACTTTTATTTTCGAACTTATTGAGCAAACGTTGATCTTTTTTTTTGTTAAACTTATTATATGCATGCATGTTAGATATTTAGAGCTAGATAAATGGTAAGCTAGAGGTGGCTTGGTTAAAGGGTTTAGCCCATTTAAAGATAGGCTTGCAAGGAAGCCCAATTTTGGCTCAACCCACTCTAAACCTTAGCCCAGCCCACCAATAGGTCTATAAATCATGGCTATTGGTGATTGTAAACTTTTTGGTTGATTTCTAAGGAGCATTCACAGGTTTCTTTTCATTGGAAGAAGCTTGCAGTAAGAACACCAAGGAAAGCTCGGTCGAACCTCAACCGCGGGATTGCGCTCCCAAAACCTCCCTTCTAGCTCGGTAGCTTGAAAGAGTTGCTAGCCATCTTCTTCTCCTTTCTTTCTAAATTGGAAAACAGTAGGAAGTGGCCACAAAACCATGTCCTTGAATAGAGTTTTCTTCCTTGGAAGAAAACTTCTGCCGAAAGCTTTATCGAGCACTCATCGGCCAATTCTCAAAAATCATCCCCGCTAGTTTTCATCCTAACGAATTTGGACCATGTATTTCACCAGTACACACCTCACTCACAACACTAACTTCACCTAAATTTTCATTTCATTCCAAGTATTTTTCTTATTTGTTCATTGTCTTTTTTTTTATTTTTAGCCGACCAAGGAACAACGATCCTATTCAACGTTCTGTAGCTTGCTTGCAAGCAAGGATCGAAACATTTCCTCTACTAGACTCAATCTCCATAGGCTATAAAAGCCTTGCTCCGATCACTTATAATACAACTTTTGAGAAATATTTGGAATTTATAGAAGCTTGACCTTCGATTAGTGGAGTAATCTTTTCGTGAGTCCTCGGCGCCCTCCTTGCCGGTGCGTAACATCCGGCCGAGCCAAGATTGTACTTTCATGGAACAATACATGGAGTACTCTTAGCCTTTCTTTCTTTTCAAAAGAAGGATGGTTCAAAACCGAGTCTTCAAGCTATGAACTACTCGTACACGAGGATGCTTCTCACCCAAAGGTGCTGGATTCTTTTGGCCCAGCTGAGGGCACATTGACTACGCCATCCTCCACTGTCGTCCTCTTCTGTGGAAGAAACAATGGACGAGAGGGACTTTTCATCTTGTTGCTGTAGTTCTCTTCGTCCGTGAAGGAGTTTTCCCGACGAAGCGCTAATCTGACGTCTACCGGCCGACAAGGACCCCCCTTCAATCCAAACGACGTTCTCCAAGGAATTTACGTTAAGTAAAATCCTCAACCACCTCACATCGACTAGTAACATCATTTCTTATCTTCATCGCCATTTTCTGTTTTCTATTTCCATTTTTTATCTCTGTTAATGAGTGTTCTCAGTTAAAAACGAGAACAAGTTAGCTAATCTTTTTGTTGCTTCTGCAAGCGAATTGTCCCTATTTAGCGAGAGGTTTGCAAGGTCGAATCATATCATATCTCTCATTGATTCTAGAGATTTATTATTTCAATTATTGTTTCTCTTTTGGTCATTCAAATAAAAATTCGATTTTTTCTTTTTACTTTTTCGGTAATAAATCTACAAGCAAACGTGATAACAAGATAATTCAAATTAGTAATAATAATCCGATTTTTTCTGAAAATATATATAAAAATAATCAAATTCTTAATATCTTTTAGTGTCACAATGATTTTCTTAATTTCTATAATTTTGATTTATTTTTTTATATTTAATTAAATCACACAAATTTTAATAAATAAAAATAATATCAGATAACTTTATTTTAAAAGTTATCATATCTAAATGGATTTTTGATTCAGAGAGTCATTCTTCAATGAATAATGAAGCGGACTCCCACTACTATACAACCGATTCTTAATCTAGAGAGACATTCTTTAATTAACAGTGAAGTGGGTCTCATTTCTAAAGCAGATTCTCGGTCCAAATCCTCAATAATCTCTATTAAAGAATATTAATCTGCTTATATTCAATAATTAAGTTCAAACTTCAATCCATAATAAGCCAATATCATCGTTTTTATCAAATATGATATAATTACATACCATATTCAACAACACAAAAAATTATGATTTCTTTCTATCACTCTATCTCTAAAGATCTTAGAATGAATTTACCATTTTATCCTTTTTGCCTTTAAAATGTATCATTTTACCCTTCATCTTTTAATCATTCACAAAAATATCATGATTTATTATATTTAAACGTACTTAACTTAAATTAATTAATTTATATTAATCTTAACTTAATTAGCAAGATTAACTTAATTAAACACAATTAATTAACTTCAAGTACCCTCTAATTACACTTTAATCATATACTTAATTATTAATCTGCACCACCTCATTGATTTTTTCAATTTAATACATGTCTACGTACTTTAAGATGTAGAAATATTTATTCTTTCATAAGTTTCTTCAAATTCTCACTTTAAAATTCGATTTAAAGTAATTTTCTAACTCAATGAAATTTAGAATTAAATATCGCTCAATTAACTTCGATCTTGCATAACTTTTGTCGCATATGTCAAATTGTTTTCTTTCTAAGGCATTTTCATTTATTTATCTAATTTAACACGGTAAATTTTTAGAATTGTTCGACTACCATAACAATTTTTATAGAATTTACATTCTCACGTGCTCTGATAAATAATTTTTATTTTTATTATAAAAGTGTTTTACATCACTTCTTATCTTATTTAGTTATTTTATTTGCAATTATTACGTTGATTTAACCCAAACCATGAGAGTAGATTGATTTAATCATTTATAAATTTTGGAAAAACAAACTTACTTGTCCCTCTTCTTCAGTTCAACTATAACTTTGTTTTTTTGTTTTTTTTTTGTTAATTCTATTTTCACAACCTAATCTCACTCCTTAATTCTACACTCCCACCTCTCACCTCTCACCTGTCACCTACTTGCCATCCAAGTGGCTTCCAAGTCATCTGACACATCGAGTCATCAGACACGTCGGATGTTATTTTAATAAATAAATAAATAATTGTCTTTTACCTTTTCTTCACCCCTCCTTCCTTTCTACACTGAAATATTTACGAGATATAAAGAGACAATTACTTGGAGTGTATATGACAATGACAATGACAACCAAAAGAAGAAAGAGGCTTGAATCATATAGCTTAATCCAGAACCACCCTCAAATCTTCTGCAAAATTCCCAAAAATATCCAATCCTGGTACGCAGATGAACAAGTTAATTTCACATTGAAAGATGTTTAGTTGAATACTTTTGTTGTAATAGACGAAATATCACATGTAACATATTATTTTAAGATTCTATCCAAATTCATAGAGAAAAGAATTGAGCCCGATCCCAAGGTATAATATGACAAACTGGCTACGTGTAGAAATATGAAATATAGCTACACTCGAGAAATACGAATATGTGACCCCGATTTTCTGAGAAAAATAAGTTATTTTTGCATATGCAGGTTTCAGACCTTTGTCCCCTTCGCCTCATTGTACAAGCGATCGATGTCCTCCTGCAGACAAAATCAACAATCCCGTTTACTTTTCATGCAAATCGGCAGACCATATTCATCGACTCTAAATGTAATGTCGAGTCTCGGAAATAATGTCACTGGGAGGGAGGAAAAAGTTGATAAATCATACCTTGTATTGTTTGAGCAGTTTTGGCCTCTTCAATTTGAATGTAGGAGTTATCAAATCCCTCTCCATGTCAAACGGATTTGCTTCCAAGTGAATCGCTTTTAGCATTTCGAAACCTCGAAGCTGCAAAAATTCCAAAAATCAGTCGATGAAATGTCTTCCCACAGAGCTTGCAAATAATTAGAATATGCTTCATATATACCTTGTGTTTCTGTCCAACAGCGTTGAGCTCGTCTAATATATACTTTCTTGCCTTAGAGTTCTCACATAAAGACTTGAAATCTCCTGTGATGTTATGGCTCAGCGTCCAGTCCTCCAGAGCCTTACGATCCGGGACAACAACAGCAACTAGAAACGATTCAAAACTGTTCCCATATACCCAAATCTGAGTACCATAAACATTTTCAGCACTTTTCAATCACAAATAGAGTGTAATAATAATAGTAGCAATTACAAAAAGTCATCAAATGATAGATATAATGATGCATTCAGAGTTCAAAATGCAGCCTACCGCAGTAATCAGAGAGCATCTTGAGTACACGTTCTCAATGTTTTCCACGGCGACGTACTCCCCTTGAGACAACTTAAATATATTCTTCTTCCGGTCAATGATTTTCATCGCTCCATTCGGTTGCCATTCTCCGATATCACCTGTCAGTGAGATTAAGTAATTATGTGCTTGCCTATATCACAATTTTATCAATGGTTCAAACATCTGATGATTGAAATTAATTTTCTCAATCTGTTTTTTTTTTTTAAAGTTATCCTTGTTCTTTGAGAATTGTCCGGCATTACCTGTATGAAACCATCCATCAAGCAGAACATCTTCGGTCAGATCTTTCCGTTTATGATAGCCTGAAAAAAGTGTATTTCCCCTCAGGCAAATCTCTCCTCGTGGGACATCCGAAAGCGCATCGTAACCCATATCAGGCACCGACTCGAGCCTTGCTTCGATCGTTGTAATTGGAACACCGACAGTTCCCATCATCGAAAAGACATTGGCTAAGGATGTAAAACTTCCTCCACAACTTTCAGTGAGGCCTATAAATTAAAAAGAACAAATCAAATATCGCTTATATCAAATTAAGTTAATACTCAAGAATTTATCAATTTAATCGTACCATATCCTTGTGACAAGGTGGCACAACTGGTGACCCTCAAAAATTCCTCAACGTGCTTTGGTAAAGGTGCAGCCCCTGATAACAAGATTCGAACTCTTCCACCTAATCCTTCTCTTATCTTTCATAAAGATTGCGTTTTTAATACATGAAGCATAAATTTCCAGTGAAAGAAATGGCTGATGCTATGTAATCTTACCTTCTGAAATACAAGTCTATCCAAAAGAGGCGAAGCTTTATCTTGAGGAAAACCCTTCTCTAGATTTCCCAACTTGCTGTTGCCAGACCATTTGTTAATCGCACAAATACCCGCAGACAAAAAAATTTTATTATCCAAAGCCAGAGTTTTACTCACTGATTAAATGCATATTGGAATAGAAGCTTCCTTACTGCAGAGCCAGATGAAATTTTGCTCATTGTACCTTAGAACACAAAAAATATACAGATAAGATTATTTATCCAATTCAGAATTGAAACTCAGTCAGAAAAATCTAAATGGAACAGGTAGTATACCATTATATATGCGATCATAGACTCGAGGAACCCCACAAAAGATTGTTGGCTTAAATTCTTGAATATCTTCCACCAAAAATCTGATATCCTGCAAGTTTTATATCAAGGAAACATGTTTAGAACATGCATTTAAAATGTCGACAGAATAGACTTCAACACGACGAATATGAAATAATCATCGACGAATCCTAAATCTTACGCCTTGCCAAAATCCAATAGATGATCCCTTGTAAATGCAATAGCTTTCTATAATCTGATCATAGATATGGGCCAAAGGAAGGAATGAAAAGTAGGAATCATCTTCCGTGCCCTATCATGAGAAGACAGAACGTCAAGTCTGTAGTATTCTGCTATAAATTACTACGGCCTACATTAGTTTCAAAATGCACCCATAAACAGAGATTCAGTTTGAATCTTTTGTGTTTTTCAACCATTAACATCCCAAATCTCATCATTATAAGCATTTCAGTCCAATTCATCTTCACAGCAATAACAACAATCTAGAAATCTATTCGCGTACAAAAGTAAACAAGCTTCCATATTAACAATAGTTTGCATATGCAAAATTGAGACATTGTCCATTTGAATTGAAGACGATAAAATGTTATCTTTTTAATTTAATTGTCTGAATGGAATTATCGTATTAATGGACTGCCATTAGAAGATGTTAATCAATCATTCAACTTCAAAATTATAACCTTATCTCTGACCCCTTACCACTTTATCAGTAAGCAAAAGTAGGTGATCCACAGACAAAACTTCAGCCGTTATAGCACCATTACTAAGGATAACACCTTTTGGCTCTCCAGTTGTCCCACTCGTATACATTATTGTGTTAATGTCGGTTCTCTGCTTTGCAGGTAGTTCGCAATCCAAACTTCCCTGTGGCAAAGTTGATATTTTAGTTGTCCTTCTAACATCTATTAGCACCTTCAAATTGCGTGACATCTTCTTACCAGAGAAGAAAACTCCTCCCAAGAAAAGCAAGAAACCCCGACCTCTTCAGCTTCCTTCTTTTGCGTGCTAGAGACATTGGCAAAGCTGACGATAGCTGCACCAAAAAGATAAACGATGGTTATCAATAATCACTTTGTGATAATGCTGAACACACATCGATGGCCACAGCATTTTTAACCTACTTTGCAGATGAGTAGAACACCTTTCCAGGCATGACAGAACCTGCACAAAATTTTACTTGTGAAGTGAATTAATTCGAGGAGAATCAGACTTCATACACCTGAATAAGTCCAAACTCAATAAACTTTATCCCTTGTTATTTCTAAATTCTCAGAGATGTACATAAGCAGATAGATTTATTTTATTGAAAACCGAGGCGCATACAATGAACAAATATAAAATTCACACAGTTAGAACCTCAAAACTAAATTAACAGAGAGAAAGGAAATAAAATCAGTTTAAAATCAAATAGAAGAAAAATAATAATAATTCTTCTACATTATCTAAACTTTGGAGCATCTATCAAGTTATTGTGCAGCTAAACATATCATCAAGGCATTGTTCAATATCAATGAATAATTTAAATAATAATCTATTGTATGTTCAATCTGATAGGATGGATTTGGAAACATACAGCAGGAAGTTTGTTTTCTTGAATGAAAGCAATGGAAACTTCGGCATGGTTAATGATGAATTCCACGGCATTTGCACCTGTGACATGTAAAAGCATATAATGATCAAAGCCAAGACAGATATTCTCGCTTTAAAGTTCAGAGAGTGCAGGAAGAAGAAAGAGAAAAACTTGTTCAGCGCCTTTCTTTAATTATTTATTTGTTTCTTTTTATACCCAACAATAGTATTATTGGAAAAAAGAAGAAGAAGAAAGACGGTAAAAACTTACCAAGAGAGTCATAAAGCGGCACATATGTGATTGCATGGCTATTACAGGCCTGTAAGAAATCAAAAAAATCATATCAATACATCACTCCCAAGTCATTCTTCAATGTCAGATACTTAAAGTATTGTTTATTTCCCAAAGATAATCTACCGATGAAGGGAGTATCAGTGTTAGAAGGAATATATAAATGAATAAAAAAATTTCAACCCACAAGCTTAAACCTGAAACCTTAGTTATAATCGTTTGATCCCAGCCTCCAAAAATTGGTAGGGAAATTTGGTTTTCCAAGGGGACGCTGACGTTTAGGAAATGAGGTGAGTAGTTTGGATTGGAGGAGGTTGAGGGGAAAGCCAAAAAATGTGTTGAGGCAACATTTGCCTGAATTGTATTAAGTTGAATGAGGAGTGCTGCTTATCTAGATGAAGTACATATAAGTGAACAATCAACTGTAAATTTCCTCAATCAAAGGCTCATCGGGACGACTAGTAATGGAAGTAACAAAGGCATTATTATAGTCACTGCCCAGTCCTTCAAAGAGACATATCAAGTGATCTTTCTCAGAAACTTATTTTCTCATTGAAGCAAGACTGTTGCAAATAGAGTTTCTGCAAATTAGTAAGTCCCAGCAAGACTTATCTTCTATAAAAACTTCTTTAGTTCGCTTAACATAAAATTTGAAAAAACCATTTTCCATAAATTACTAATTCAAAATCGTAAATGGACGAACAAATTTGGCAGCATTGTAGCAGAATGGAGTCATGATCATTTGAAAAATCTAACGTAAATGACAAGTCAAGAAGAAAAGAATAGCTATAAAATGCATAACATGGTTTATACCTCCATTGCAATTATCCATTCGGGGCAGTTTGAACCATAAATACCACAACGATGTCCCTGAAAAAAGAGTGGGATCATCATTTAATTGAGGTTATACAATATAAAATTCTACTATGAAACAGAAAAAAAAATGCAGACTTACAGAATTAACTCCTCGGCTCCTCATGGCCGAACCCATTCGCAGGGATGCGTCGTAAACCTCCTGATATGTAAGCCAAACATATGGACCAGCCTACAGATTTTCATTCAAATTTCCAAATATCTTAAGTTTCAAGCCAAGGGTTTTCATGGGTTCCTCTTAAGACAAGAAACTTTACCTTGGAATCGACGATCCGACGACGACCCAGCATCCGGTTGCTAGGGTTTCTCTTGACGGAGTCACTACAAGTGGTAAAACCATATTGCTCAGAGCCATTACACCCACCAAGGATCTACAGAGTTGACTGAATAAAAGCAAAACTCCAGACCAGTTGTTTTCTTGGTGGGTTTTGGTCAACAAGGAACAAGTTAATCGTCACGATATTTCAGTCTCCAATCGTTGTTTTGTTTTGGTCGTAAAAAGAGTGAGAAGAATCATTGACAGGGATGAACAAAATGCCACTCAAAAATGGCACCTTAGACACTCATTACTTACTCCAGATCGAAAAAGTTTGTTTTATACGTTATTTCTAGATGGGTTTTCCGTTTTATTCAATTTTGTTCCTTGCTCCAAATAATTGACTTGGACAAGAAATTCTATCCGTATTACATGTATGCTCATTGACTTCCAACATTCTAAGCATCAAGCACAAGTCAATAGAATTGTTCAATTGTTACTCTACGTAAAGGAGTCAACTCGGTTAGTTTAACTGCAGAGATAAGCCGAGTTGGCTTTCGAGTCAAAATATACAGGTGCTAACAAGTATATGCCGAAAGCAAAAGACATTATCATATGAAGCCAAACCTGAAGAACTGCCAAGGGGACTCTAACCCAGCGGGCACCTCAAGCAGACCCTCTTTTGCGTAGATACTTCTGTAAACAGGCCCAACCGACGGCTTTCCGTCGCCGGCTGGTCTTGATTCCTCCACCTTCACTACATACTCCATCGACATTGTCCACCAACTTAACAAATATCAAAATACTTGATCAACTTAATACGGATCTGATAAGCTTACGGATCTGATAAGCTTACTTTGCAACACTTCTGCTACTGTTTTTGTTTTTTAAATAACTCAAGCTTAAAAGAGGTGGCTAAAGTTGGTTGGGCTTGAAAGCATTAAATTCTAGGAAGAATCATGCCTCCCCCCAGCAATGAAAATAAAACGCATTTACAGCGATATTGTCTTGGTAGTGGTTTTTATGAGGGGTAGGTTGAAAGCAGAAGGGTGTAGGTGAGTTAGCGAGGCTCCATTAATAGTGGCAGATGGGAGAAGAGTACACTGGCGTTGCCCATTAAAGCTACTTCCTTCAAGCTTTTCCATATGAACTCTGCATTTCTTCTTCATGCATCTTCGTTTATTTATATATTGCTTCAATCATTTTGATCTCAAGCCTTGGATTTCCACTCTTTGCCTCATCTAATTTAGTTGCCTATTAATGGAATCCCAATATATATATTCCAATATAGATGATATTATATTAAGAATAGTTCTATATTTATTATATTAATTATATTTTAGTTAAACGTTGTTGAATATTTTAAAATAATAAAATAAAAAATTATACGTGGCATTAATATTCATACTTGTATAAATGGTTGATTATTTTGTCATTTTATTATTTAGTCGTAATGGAGGCGTAGAAAGGATAAAAGATTAAAAAAGAAAGGATAAATTTGAAATACATGATTTGACTCGCAAAAATTGCATGCAAGGCAATTAATACGCATATCTGATTGGCCACATGGCAGTCTCTCAATGGCCACCAGCTCTTTCCGAAGGTTTCTGGTCCTTTGTTCCCTTTAGGAGTCAAGTTGGTGTTTGACTTTGTTATTTGGTTTAGTTTTCACGATAGCTGTTGCTGCTGTTGTTATTATTATTATTATTATTATTATTATTATTATTATTATTATTTTAATATATTTAATAATAACTTTATTGCATTTACTAAAATAAAGTTATTATTAACATTTATCTTTGATAAGGTGACATGAATTATGTGTTACTCAATTATTGGTTCATACAATTTATTATTTTAAGTATATATAATATACAATAATGGTTTTGTGAGTGAAAAAATTACTCGCAATTAAAATGTATTTTTAAAATATTTGAATTGTCAAAGAAAAAAATAAAAAAGGGCAAACTAGACGTTGGATAATGAACTAATTTTTTAAACAAAACAAGCTTCAATTTAGAGTTTAACCTAAAATAATAAATATTTAATTTTTTTAACGAAATACTCAATTTAAGAAGATTAGCACAGTAATTAGACAAACCAACACCCTAATCTTGTTAAGTAGCAAATGTAGAATTTCAGGCTATTTACTGAACCCATTTGATTTGATTTAATTACCACTTAGAAAAAAGAAAAAAAAAAAAAAAAAAGTAATTCATTGATTAATCTCTCTGTATGAGTATGCGTGTGATGATCTCCAATTCTCAACAAGCACAAAATGGCAAAAAGCAAGTAGGGGAGGACGTTGAAGGAACTACCTTTTCAACCTCGGCTTCAACGCGAACAGAGAGAGAGAGAGAGAGCTGCTCTGCTGAATCTCTTCAGTCTTCTACGACTATCTCTGATTTTGGCCATCGAATCAAAATCCTCCCAACTCTTCCTCTACTTTCCTAGCATCCAAACGCCATTAACTTCCACCATTTTCCCTGCGTCCAAACACCATCAATGTCCTAGCTTCGGAGCACTCACCAGAACCAAAATGCTCATTTATGAGTACCCATTTAGAGTTTGACGAGAGCAGGAGAGAGAGGGAGAGAGAGACTCATGTCATACAGTAAACAGCATCTGCTGCGTGTCGTCAATTTTGATCATTAAATGCCCTCTCCCCACTCCCAATTAATGAGCCTCTAACAAAAAATTGGCAGACACGTCTCATTAAAACTCCCTCATCTCTCTCCATTTCTCATGCATAAGACCCAGCCCTCCATTAATGGCCCTCACCTCCCTCCCCCCGAGATCACATCATTCTCCGTCACCGCTTCATCTCCGACCGTCCATACCCCACCACCACCCCCACTTTCTCCTTTTTTCACCAGTCGATTTTCTCCACGTGTCCTACTCCTCTCGCCTCCTTCTATCTTCTATTGAACCTCTCCGGTGACAGCAGGGCCTCCGGATCCCCGCACCTGAGTCGGCTCGAGGAGAACCCCGCCGCTCCTCCCCCCGCGCCGAATGATCTCAGAAATATCGGGCTCGTCATTGACTTGCTCCGCCGCGATGACCCTCCGCCGCCGCTTGCTCCGCCTGAGTACCGGGCGCTTGACTCCGATAGCGGGAAGAATCCCCTTCTTCTAAAGAACGGCGATTTCATTCCCCTGTAATATCTGAAAGAGAATACTCTAGCCTTCGTTAAAGATCCGAACGGCGATGGTCTTTTGCTCCAGAAACTTCCACGACGGTACCGCCAAGGAGACGCTGTCGCCGGCTCTAACACCATTCTCTCTGACGCCAAGCTCCGTTCAAACCCGAACGAATACGAACGCTTCAACAAGAAATCCCGAGTGTTAATCCGATCCTCAGAGTTCCGATGCTGTGGTTCTTCAATGCACGGCGTGATCTCTGACTCTGTAGTTTGAAATTCCGGAGGAGCCTCAGCGAGAGGCTCCAGGACGATGTTCCGCAAGAAAGTTTCATCGAGGCTCGGCCTTATTCTGGCCGCCATCATCGGCATGAATGGAGATTCTGGCCGGAATATCACAGCACGGCATAGTGGGCAGTTAGCGTGGGACCGGAGCCATATATCTATGCAATCTACATGAAACGTGTGAGAACACACAGGAAGCGTACGTACGTAGTCGTCCTCTTCAAACTCGAGGAGACAAACAGCGCAGTCACGGCTCTCACGGCGAGTCTTCGCCGTATAAATGGAAAGAGGAATGGTCTTAATCACAGACTCATCCAGTCCATACGGCGAGAAAACCGGAAAGGCATCCGCCGATTCGAAGAACGGAGAGTCAAATGGCAGAGAGTCCAAATCTCCTTCTGAGGAAGATGGGAGGTAAGACCTAGACCGGCGGCGACGGCGACGCCAGCGTCTCCAGCGGCGATGAGGGCGGCGGAGGAGTTGCAGGATAGGAGGAATGATGTGGCGGGAGATGAGGCGGGAGTAGGTGACGATTAAGAAAGCGGTGGCGACGACGACGACCATGGCGATCAATGGGGGGCTGAAGTCGATGGGCAATTTGGACGGAGGAGATGAGGATTGGTGGAGGAATTGGGTGGTGGTGATTGGAGAAGGAGCTGGGGCCCATTGATGGAGTGGTGGATCAGGTGCCGCCATTAGAATGATCAGTATGGTGGTTGATGGTCGCCCCCTGCTTGTTTGGTTTCAGAAAGAAGAAGAGGAAGAAGAAGAGCAAGAGCCAAGAGCTTTGGGCGGTGGGCAAACGTTTAATGCTCCCTACAATTTCCACTCTTCGTCCAATTCTTCGTGCGACCTGTCGTCCTCATTCCAATTAGGACGACACGTCACTACTAAGCTTCTTTTCTCTGCACACGACACCAGCTGTTCCCACAGCAAAGATGGAGACATACCCGCCACGTCACCGATGATCGTTGAGGGGTTAATTCTGCGTTGACAATGTACTTTAAACCCGGGCTTCTCATTGGGTGTGGGATCCGAAGTGGTGGCCCACTGCAGCAGTAGAATCTTGAATGGGGGGAAAAATAGGATGAAGAAGGGAATATATACGTAAAAAAGCAAAGGCTGAGAGGAGAAGAGTGGAATTAAGAAAGTCAAAAATAAGTGAATAAATAAATGGAGGCTCTATGGTTTGAGCTGTCATGATGTGAAGTTTTGAGATGGAGCACTAAAATAGTTGCACAAACAAATTAGAATATAAAATAATATTTTTATTACAAGGATTTGAGTTGATCTTATCTTCACAGGAGAAATTCCACTCGTGTTGGTGGTTCAAGGGTTCAGTCACATATACTAATTGATCAAGCAAAGGCATACATAATTCTTCTTTAATATTTTATGGGAAGAATGACCACTTGACCACCTATGAAGGATGAACACTTGAACCACTCGGAATTAACAAATTATCATAACCCAACTCAAAGATGCATAGAATTGATCCCAAGAAATGGAGAATGAACACTCTAACCATTGGGAAATAACAAATCCTCCTCAAGGTTCTATGAAGTCTTGGTACTTGCACCACTCACATCATTTAACAAGTGTTCAAGTCTTGGTATAGGAAACCTATACTTAATGTTGCTTGATTGATGCATCGGTTATCAACACACATTATAGTATAACCATCTTTTTGGACACCAACGAAGTAAGAATGACGTAAGGGCTAAGTGAGCCTCGGATGTACCCTTTTTCAAGTACCTCAGTGACTTGATTGTGCAATTCTTTTGGTGTGCTCTAACTTAAATCTATGTGAGGGATTGTTTTGTAGAATCATCCCCGATAAAAAAAAAATAAATAAAATCAATTTAATGCACTATGTCACACAAAGGAGGAAGGAATTCTTTGAAAAACACATCTTGATATTGCTTACTAATTGTCTTAACTTGCTCTGGTATCGCTTTCACATCAAGTCTATCCCTAAATATTACCAGCTCAATGGACCAAAAGTCACCAAAGATTTACTCAACTCAGTATGTCACATGAACAAAGACTCTTGTCTTTCTTTTCTTTCTTTGCTTCATGGTCCAATGCAACTTGATCCATCTAAGATGAGCAAGTTTGATTCTCTTGTTAGCATATAGAAGTTGGCGAAGCCGTCATGTAAGGCTCTCCAATCATATTGTCATGGTTTACCAAGCAAAATGTGTCTAGCACTCACTGACACTACATTACAAATCACATCATTTTTTATATTTACCTATGAAAAATGGAACCTTTACTTGCTTTTGACACTTTGAGATCTTACTTGTCATTGAGCCAACTCAACTTAAGAAGTTAGGTGCAAGGTTGTTTTCAAGCCAAATTTATTCACCAAATTCATCAAGGGTACATTAACACGACTACCTCCAAAAATTGCTAGTGACACACCTTATCATTTATTAAGTATTAGCTATGGAAGATATTCTCCATTTGACAGGTTTTATCTCGATTTCACTAAGTGAAAGTCCTTCGAATAACCATAAGAATATGTTCTTCTTCAGCATAGAGAACACCTTCTCTTGATGATCGCTCCTTTTTTGGTTGGTATTAATATCTCATCCTCACTTTCAATTTTTTTCATGTCTTCCCTTATGATCATCACTCTTTGGTCTGGACACTGAGAAGCAATATGGTCATATCCAAGACACTTGAAATATTTGATCTTTTTAGTCATACGCTAAAAGGTAAGATGTCATCTAAAAAACTATTCCATTGAACATATTCTCCTTTGGATGCAATAATAGCGACATGGACTAAATGTCCTATCTGAGCTAAAGAACTTATTCCAAATAGCCCTGACAAATGAAAATTGAGACGAGGTTAGGCATTTTTAAACCACAAAACACTCAATTTCCATTTCGATTGTAGGTGTAACCAACTCGCTATTAAGGATGTGGAAGAAAAAAATAATAGAAAAATAACTTGCTTGGTTGAGGCTGGCATGAAATTAGAGCTTTTGAGGTTAGCTGAGTGTTGAATAGTTTGGAGGCTCTCTTATGCTGGCTTTCGACTTCCAATGTGTATTGAATTACATCATCCAAATGAATATATAGTTGCAACTTCACAACATTTCCAATCTCGTTGTGTAGCCCCTTAATGAACATAGCAATGACTTGTTCTTTTGGCTATGCTATTGCACTTCTAATATTGAGAGTTTTTAACTTGGTCACATCTACATTGAGCGACACTTGCCTTAAACTTTGCATTTTGAAGAAAAAGCTCTTGTTTACAATCGCTTGGCAGCAATCTCTTCGATATCAAATTCTTTATCATATTGTAACTGAGAATTTCACTCTCACCATCATACTTTCTTTGAATTTTCAAACTTTCCCACCAAAGATTAACATAATGAGTGAACTCCAAGGAAGCCACTTGGATTTTTTTACTCTCTGAGCAATATTAGTAATCAGAAATTGTTTCCACCTTTTACATGCAATGATGTGTCATGGATTAGTCACTCCTAAAACATTAGATGGAATTTTCTAACCAATTTTTACGTTTATTTTTTGTAAGAGGATCGTATAATGAAGCCATCAAAAATATAAAATCATGTGGACAATACTTTGTGGTCATTATCTTGTTGAGGCACAAATAGAAGATCAAACACTCGTCGAAGTATTATTCAACTTTCCAAAAATCTGCCTCATACTGACCCCCGAGAAGTATTTGAAATATTTGGCAGTTGTACTTATCTGTTTTGGAAAAATAAGCTTAATAAAGATTGTAGTTGACATCTCAAGATTTCTAGAATGTACTGAATCGTGAAATTTAGACATTGTTTGCTTGGTCAACTAGTCACAATACAAATAAGCGTTTCTCACAAGGAAGTTCGAGTCCAAGACCAATATGAGTTCATCTTTCCTTTTTTAGAGAAGATGTTAGCATTTTAACTTTAGCTTATGTTTATATGTTGTTAATCTTTTTCTAAATATTATGTTGGTAAGACCATCTTAAGTTAAGAGGAAACCATAAAGTAATTAGTTTTCTCATTTGACCTATCACTCATTTTCCCATCTTTTCTTCTTTTAGAATTTTTACTTGTTTTGTAAAAATTATAGGTGAAAACTCTAATTCTCTTGGAGGTTTTATTTATACCCACATTAGGGGTCGTAATCTTCAACACATTGAGAATGAAAAACTAAAGTTATCTTTGAAAAACCTTAAATTCCCAAGCTTAAGAAGTCGCATCTCCTCGGTGAGCAACATTCGATCGAGTTTGTGTGTTTTCGGCTTCCACCTTTGTGAATGTAGTGGAATTCATTTTATTGCCTCTTTCTCTACTTCTTCTTTGAAGGTATAACATTCAACAAGGGTGAACAAAGCTCACTTTACTGCAAGTTGGAGAGCTCTTTTTCAAAGAGAGCCAAAGACCTGAGAAGGTGTCTCTTTATCATTTTCCAACCAATGAGCACTTCTTTATCCATATCTTCTCATTCTCTTCGATTCACCACCTCTGTTTTGGACACAATCACCCTCACACATACAGCTTTAACATGCATAATAATCGCATCCATTCAGTTTCACACAAGAGAGTTATGCCTCTCAGAAATTGATGCATTATTCTCGGCCAGAGCAGTAATCCGAGCTCCGGCTGACTCAAGTATTTTAATCATAACTTTTTTCCCTATCGACTTCGATCATGTTATTTCGAGGGCACATTTCCAACATCTAGAGCTATTAAAATTTCAGCCTTAAAATCTAAGTAAAACTTAAGTTGTTGCTGTTCAAAATCGTTGTCTGTTTCCAACAAAACAGCACAAGTCCAATTTTCTTGTGCATTGAAGTTCACCCATTTTGAGGCACGTCATTCAATCAAGAAACTCATCTTCATTAGTAAAAGCCTTAAAAATAGGAATGAAAAGTTTCATATGCCTCAAATCATCAAAAGATTTATTAGTATACCTCTACTATGCACTTCTTCAAACTCGCCTTCATCTTCCTCAACTTCTTCAATTATTGCTTCCATTTCTTCCCTTCCTCTTCTAACACCACCTCATATTCAAACCCCTCACATTCTGGTTCATTAGTATTTAGATATTTTGAGTCATGTTGATAATTTCAACCTTGAATTCATTGATTTTTCCTTGAGTGATTGACTTGGCTTTCTTCAATAAAAGTTTGTTCAGTGATTGAGCAATAGAGTTTTGATTTTTGAGAGGCCACATCCTCACTTCTTTTCATTATTCTTGGGATGAAAATGCACCAACAAAGAGGAATCAACCGGGTTGAAATCAAGCTATGATACCAGACGATGCATAAACACAATGAAAAGTGGGAAAATAATCCATTTAAGGAAATTTTGGCCTTTATTCGTGATAAAATAGAACAAACAGACAAATTTTGGCATACTCCTTGAAGACAGAGATTTGCTATGAATAGCGGAAAAATCCTTAAAATTTTACTAGAAAATCCTAAGTAAAAATAGAGATATGATTGAAAGATTACAAGTAGGGCAGTAAGTTGTTTAATATAAACTTATATTCTAAAGGCTACATCGAAATCAAAATAGAACTCCAACTTAATAACTCAATTTTTTATAGTTTTGCTAAAAAATTTACTTCAAGGGATTAAAGTGAGAAAGTTGCAATAGGGACCTAACTTGTTTAAGTTTTACAAATGAACAAGATATCTAAAACGATACAACTGATGGCATCAAACGATTGAAATGTGGGTTTTGCAATGAAGTAAGATACAACTAAAGGTTAGCAGGTTTTCTTTGTTCAAAAGTGCCTTCAAACATCCTTAAAGGGAGCTCAAAATGAGGGCAATTGTTTCAAAAAAGAACTTGCAAAAATGACCTCACAAAACAAGTTACATACTACTCTAGCTATTAACTCCAACACTTTATTTTCAATCATCTTTTTTTTTCAGTTGTATTACGATATTTTCTCGTACATGTTTCTACTTCGAGTAAGAGACATTAGGCTCCTAAATGACGATATGCTTCGACATTTTTTCATCTTTAATACTAGGTGGCTCCTCCAAGCTTTCTTGTATCTTCTTTTCTCCAAAATAAAGAGAATTATAGCAGTTGGTTAGCTTGTAACCATGTAATAGGTCTACGTGGCTCATCAATAAACCTACAAACTAAAAGGTTATAAGTTGTGAATAGATATATAAATTCAAAGGAGTTGAAAAAACAAGATTCAATGCTAGTTTAGTAGAAAAGGTTTCTTATAAAAGAAAGGAATTGATTTCTATTAAACAAAAAATGTGCCGTCCTTGAAGAGTAAGAAAAGGTTCTACTGATACCCTAAGATTAATCAAAGAGAAGAATGACGCTCGATAACCATTGTAGGTTTGAATAATACTCGAAAACTCAATCATTTATAAATATAAGGCTTTTTGAGAAATGAACCTTTAAAGAGGAGTCGTGGCTTGTGAACGTAGGCGGTTGAGCCACGTTAACAAAGTGTTTGCACTCTCTTTCCATATCTCTTTATTGTTATTATTATTTAACTGCATATTTAGAAATAATTTGATATATAAGAGAGAAAACATATTATTTAAGATAGCAAACGATTAAGTTATTAATCATAAGAAAAAGTTTAGAAAATCTAATCCACCCCTCTTCGTAGGTTAATGTTGTTCCTACAATTGGTATCAGAGCAGGTGTTTAAATTTTGTTGTCATTAAAAAAAATTGAAATTTTTCTTTAAAATTTTATACATAGTTCATGTGTAGAAAGACAATTTGTATCTAGATCACCTTTTTTCATGGTAACAATTATGTTTATTGAAAATATGGAATGAGAATATGTGTGCAATCATATGATAAAGAATAGACCTTATGTTACTATAAAAATTTAAGATGATAGAAATGGACCCAAATTGCCTTTTTCGTTTGATAGAAAGAACATAAGAAAATTATGTTTAAACGCTAAGATAATTAACATATTTTATTGTGCTCTTAATAAAGATTAATTTAATAGAGTTTAAGAGTGTGATAATGCATGTACAATTTGACATTTATTTGAAGTTGCACGTGAAAACACAAATTAAGAAAAGAGAAGGAACTCAAATGCTTCAAATATAAGAAGTCAGGGCGTTATAAAGTCAATTGCTCTCAAGCTAAGAAGGTATCAAAGGCATTTTAAAAAAAGCTATGAAAGACGGCATGAGATTATAGCGATGAAGACACATCATTTGAAAATAAAGTAAAGACAAACATGTACTTCATAATGATAGTGATTTTTATGAAAGATATTATGAAGATGAACTATTAAATGCTTTTTGTTTGAAAAATTTGATTTGTTTAAATCTAAATATAAATTGTTGAATAAAGAGAATGCAAATTTAGCAAGGTATATGATAGGAGATTCCTCAAAGTTTACCTCCATCACCAAAAGAAAAGAAAATATAACATTTGGAAGGAATTAAAAAGGCAAAGATATTAACAATGAAAGTAATGTTTAAAAGCCCTTATTGAAAATGTTTTATTGATTGATGGCTTGAAATATAATTTATCGAGTATTACTCAACTACGTGATAAAGATATAAGATGATTTTGAATCAAAAGTTTGCAAATTTGAGGATAGCTCATGCAGAAAGATTTTATTTTTGAATCGTAGACTTTCTATGTTTGGTTAAGTTTGAACTTGAGATATATTTATTTTGATGATTCTTCTTGTTTTGAGATACTTTTAGATTTTATTGCTTTTAACTTTGTTTGTGTTTTTCTCCCTTATATTTACAATGATATTTCGTGAGAAAAAATATCTGTCTATCTGTACAAGGTTACTATTGAATTATGCATGAATTCTTTTTTATAATGACTAAGAAAATTCTATCTAATTTTTTTTTAATATATAAAAAAAATAGAAGAGTACATAAGGAGGAATATTTTTATGGAAAGAAAAGAGAGCCTTAAGATTAAAAAAACAAATTGGCATATATTAAGGGAGATTAAACTGTTAGTTTATTTATATACTCCGATCCATTTCGCTTTAATACATTCTTTTTTTGTCATATATTTTATTCTCTCTAATATTAACTAATCTTTTTTATGATGACAAAGGGAGAGAGAATTATACATGGGAGATTACAAAAATCTTAGAAGGTTTTGTCATCTTTAAAAAATGAAAGATTGTTACCTTAATAGAAATTAAGTTTAATTGTTTTTATGATGAACATGATTAATCAAATAATTAATTCCAAGTTGATTATTATTTAATGATGTAGTTACATATTTTGATGTGCATAAGTTGAGTATGAATTGTATTATTGACATTGAATACATTTCTTTAGTTATATCGAAGTTGATAATGAATATTATTGTTTTGACAATTCGATTATAAATTGCCTATTGCATATAGAATTTTATGAATTATGTATGAGGAAGAGAATAAAATATGAAAATAATGTATTCAAAGAAAATTTAAATTAATCCCTTGTTAATTCTTCTCTAATGCATGAACTAAAGAAGTGATAGTAAGTTACCATAACTTTGAATAGATGTAGTGATGTTAAACGAGCGGGCTGACTCGAACGAGCTGATCTCGGCCATCCGAGCTCGCGAGCTCGTCGATAACCAGGTCAACAAGCCTACTCGTGAGCTGGACCTCGTGGCTGAGTCACCCTGGCCAGTGGCCCCTGAGGCGTCTCCAATGCCGAAATTCAATCGTCCGATGAGGGTAGAGTCGTCGCGGATGAGGGCGATCAATCGGTGATACCTCTACGATAGTGTCATCTACTAAAATTACGTAAAGGGAGGGGTGATCAATTGCAGTTTTCCTGCAATCGATCGAGGATGGCATGACAGAGGTAGAGGCTATCAATTGCCCCACCAACCTCACTAGGAGCGATCAATCGCCCCTACTATGACATTGTCAAATGACAATGTCACCAGTCACCGGGTTGGTTGCTCAGGTAGGGGTAATTGATCGCCCAACGAACCATACTAGGGGCGATCAATCGCCTCAGGATTTCCAACAATTATCAAACCGTTGCTGAGAAGATTGGCCCAGAATTTCCAGCGGTCTGATGAACGTTGCTGAAAAACCTAAATTAATTCTCAGAAACGGTAACAATACCGTTGCTCTCAGAGCTCTGAGTCGCTGAGATTCTCAGCAACGGTACTATGACTGTTGGAGCAGGGACCTGCTCTCTCTTCTCCTCTAAATTTTTTTTATAAATTCTTCCGCCTCTCTTCATTTTGTTTTACCTCAATCTCTCTCATTTCTCTCAATCAATTTGTACTCAATTTGCTATCAATCCATTGGTGATCTCAATTCTTTCTTCAATTTGGTTCAAGAAAATAAAATTTAGTTTATCTTTTTACGTATATTTACCTAATTTTTAATTATATTTATAGCTATACTAATTTAAATTTTGTTAAATTAATTTTTTTTAGGTTTCGTACAAGTGAGTTGATCAATCATCAACCTCTACAAGATTTTGTTGGACATTGTGGTATTATTTTCTCATTTAAAATTTATTTTTAGTTATGGATCCACGTGATTATAATATTAATGATAATATTGAAGAAATTAGGAAAATAAATGCTTCATTTTCACTAGTACAATCATCTGCAGAAACATCAACATCTACTTCATCATCTCAAAGAAAAGTAAACAAAACCTCTGAAGTATGTAAATATTTTGTAATGAAAGATATTAAAATTAGTGAAAAAGTAGAATCTAGAGTTCAATGTAAATATTGTATTAAAAATTATGCATATGTTTCCGGTAGTTCAACTACTTCACTAAATAGGCATCATCAAAAGTGCCACTTAAACAAGCAAGTTAGAAACCCTACACAAAGATTATTAAATGCTAGTGGTAATGACATTTTTTTTATATTGACAAAATAAAATGAGAGAATGAATAGCAAAACTTGTAGCACAATGTGAGTTGCCTTTAGCGTTCATCGATATGATGAATTTGAAAAATTTATGAAACAGTATGCTACTACTAATTTTAAACGTATTCATAGAAGTACAACTACAATGGATATTATTAAAATGTTTAATAATATGAAAAATGAATTAATTTCATTTTCAAAAGCCCGTTCAATGTTTATTTGTATTGTGTA
Organism: Begonia peltatifolia; assembly: GCA_022433055.1. Lineage (NCBI taxonomy): Eukaryota > Viridiplantae > Streptophyta > Magnoliopsida > Cucurbitales > Begoniaceae > Begonia > Begonia peltatifolia. Next base: position 4,099,659 of record CM039523.1, read on the forward strand.
TGATTAATGGAGTGCACGTAATTATATAGGCTATGTAGTTGTAGCATTTTATTTTATTGATGAATCTTGACAATTAAATAAAAGAATTTTAAAATTTCGTAATTGTGAATATCCCCACACTGGTATTACAATTTATAGATATATTGGTACGATATTGCAAGAATATTCTATTCGATATAGAATATTTACATTTGATAATGCTAGTGCTAACGATACTGTTATTTCTCATTTAAAAAGTTATTTTCAATTAGATACTACTACGATTCTCTTTTCCATATGAGATGTGTATTCTATATTTTAAATTTAGTTATTAAAAATGACATGACATATATTTTACCTCATATTAAATCAATTAGATCCATCATTTCTTATATAATTGGATCTAATTAAAGACAACAAGAATATAAAGATTTTTGTAAAGTTGTCCAACTTAAACCACAAAAATTAAAAATCGATGTAGATAATAGATGGAATTCTATTTATTTAATTTTAGAAAATGCTAGGTCATATTAGCAAGTTATTTGTACTTTTATCAGTGAAAAAACACAAAGTATTAATCTTGATAAATATAGTTGCAAAGTAGCTAATATATTTATTGATTTTTTAAAATCACTTTATAATGCAACAAATGAATGTTCGAAAATTTATTATTACACTTCTCATCTTATTCTTCCAATTTTTATATGTTTAACGAGTAATTTTAGACAATATCGACATATAGATAAATTTAAAGATCTACTTAATAAAATAGAAACAAAATTTTAAAAATATTGGTTTGACATTCCTCTTATTTTTTGTTATACATGTATAATGAATCCTAAATATAAGTTAAAAACAGTACATCTCATTGTTAATAAAATTTCTAATAATTTACAAACTCATTCTTTGTTTTCTATGAATCAAATATCACATAGAATTACTATTTTATATTATTGTAATGAATCTAAATATTCTAACGTTAATCATTCACATGTTTCTTCACATGTTAGCTCAAGTAGTGGTGGTGGAAATATTGTAACTTTACAATTTGGTATTCATGATATTTGGAATTAATTATATACTGATGCTTACTCTAATTCTATACGAAATAAACTAAAAATTTATTTTGACACTCGATATCTATTTTCTCGTGAAAAAAATTTTGATATTTTAAATTGGTGGAAAATATTTTCCACCACATATTTTATTCTGTCTATAATGGCACGTGATCTACTAACACCTTCGGTCTCTACCGTAACATTGGAGTCTGCTTTTAGTGTAAGTGGATGTGTCTACGATGAACGCTGAGTACGACTTGCACCCGATCTCGTAGAAGCACTCATTTTCATGAAGGATTACAACGACGTCATTACGAGAAACCAACAACGAGAAAACGAAATACTCAAAGACTTCAAAAATTTGGACGTTGAAAATTAACATTGTAATTTAAAATTTGAATTATTTTTTCATTTTGTAATTTTTTTTAACATTTTCCACATGATTGATAAGGTGTCAACCTAGTTGGAATGTATTTTATTTGTAGTGATACAAATGTATAATGAAGATTATATTTTTTATATATTTGTTTTTTTAGCGAGAGCCAATCAATCTCTCAAGTTGGGCAGTTGATCGGCTCTTGCTCAGTTCAAAACCGAGCAAGAGCCGATCAATCGGCCCACTTGAGGCGATAGATTGGCTCTCGTTCTGTTTAAAACCAAACGAGAGCCGATCAATCGCCCCACTTGGGGCGATGGATCGACTCTCCTTCTGTTCAAAACCGAGCGAGAGCCGATCAATCTCCCAACTTGGGGCGATGAATCGGCCCTCGCTCGGTTTTAAAGCGAGCGATAGCTGTCACAGTCTCACTCACTCAGCCCTCACCCCTCCTTATCAATCCCGATTCCCGATCAATCGCCCCATCGAAAGCTACCAGACAAAACTCAATGCCGAAAATCGACAAAGCTCCTGTAAATCTTCACAGTGCCTCCTGTCAATCTCTCCACAATTTCAACCTCCAAATCCTCCGCCGAAACTCAGTAAATCTCACCAATCCTACCAGGTTATATTTCTTCCGTAATTTGATAATTTAATTGATAGAGCTATAGAATTTGGGTTGTATAACTGCATTGTTTGATTTTTATTTTGATTTTGATCGGTGAAGTTGGTTTGAGATACAAAATAATTGTGAGATAATTTTATAACTATGTACACAAGTTGTTCGATAAAATGTCTATGAGAATTCGAAGTTTTAAAAATTGATAATTTTATTTTGGTGATTAGTAACTAATAAATTGTGTAACTTACGGGATAAAAGCATGCCGCCAAAATATTTGAAAGCTTTTTCAAGCTCAAGCTCAGCTATACTCGGCCAAATCGATTACTCTTTCATCAACTCTGAGGCAAAGAAATTTTTCATGGATTTCATGAACAAAAATAAATCTATTATATGCGAAATCCAATTTCAACCAGATGAGTCTGATTGAGATATTTTAATCATGTTTAGGCAACGAGGATTGCAAAATCTTGCTGTATTAGGTGGTGATGCGAACGTAAGTGGCGTTCGAGAATTCTACGCAAATCTTATGGCATCAAATTCAAATAGCGCCGTTAAAGTTCGCAACAAGATCATTCACTTCTCAGCTGAGATCATTAATGCTAAGCTTGGTTTAGATAACTTAGATGTAGATAACTATCACACCATGATAAAAGAGGAGTCAGATTATGGGATGATCATAGAAGAAATGAGCCACCGAGGTTCATAGTGAGTTTACTTAAACGTCAACCCAACTCAAACAATACACTTGATATTAAGTTGTCTCAACTACTATGCTCAAGCTTGGTGCAAGTTCATCAGAGGAAATTTGATACCGACGTCCCAGAATTCTGAGCTAACTGAAGAGTGGATGGTACTCCTGTATTGCATTCTCACCATTCGCTCTATAAACGTCGGGTGAATTATCTACAATAATATCAGCATGTTGTAAGGGTTCAACTACTACTGGCCATATCCACCTTATCCTCATCACGCACTTATGCGCTGCAGAGCATGTCCCTATGAGCTCAGCAGACGAGCTTTGGATCCAGCAAAAGTTTTATGTATTCTCAAATATTTCAAGAATAGCTAAGTGGTCGTACGGCGAAGTTAGAAATAATGGATTGAGATTCATTGAGCATGCTGCTGATACTGAAATTCCTCCTCAGCTAATGCCCTTGCCTCGTATCCGGCACAACAAAGATGGTGGTACGACGAGTGCACAATGTAACATATCGCTGACAAAAAGAGAGCGCGTCGAGGCTCGTCGAAAATAGCGATATGAAAACCAATCAACTATGTCTCCTAATCAAGGTGCCTCTTCATCATTTGTCGTGCCACCTCGCTATTACTCAACTAACGATGTTGGGCAAATATTAGAAAATCTTACGATCTAACACGGCCAAATGTTTGCCAATGTGGCTGCTCAACAAACTAGTTTTGAACACGATGTAAGACAAAGGCTAGAAAATATTTCTGATCAACAAAGACAGTTATCACGAGATCACACCTGCATCGAACATTGGTTGACATATATGCAAAACCATTCAGTAGAGAAGACAAACTTTTTTGCACGATATGTGAAAGCATTAAATGCTTATTATGACCATTTAGATCTAGCAAACCCAAGTTTACCTATCTTCCTGGAGCAAGTACGGAGGCCATACCACCCCTCCATAGGAGGGTGACGACAATGATTAGCCCGATACATCATTAGTTACGCTATTTTTCATTGACTTTTTAGTTTATTTTACGCATTGAGAACCATATTTATTTTAAGTTTAGGTGATTTTAGCTTACCTTATGAATTTGCTGTATTTTGTGATATATTTTAGTTATACAATCTAAAATTTTATTTATGTAAATTCGGCTCGTTACGCTCGTTGGGCCAGCTCGGTTCGGCTCGTTAGACTCGTGACTTACGAGCCGCATCGAGTTTGAAATTTTTTAGGGTCGGCTCGTTAGTCTTGGCAGACTCGTTAAGCTCAGTTCGTTAGGCTCGTCAAGCTTGACAGCCTTGTTGAGCCTTGTCTTGATTAGCTCGACTCGACTCGACTCGACTCACTCAATTAACATCTCTAAATAGATGTAGTCACCATAAAAAATGAGAAGATGGTTTGCAAATATGTATTAAGCTTAATTGTTTAATAATTGATGTAATTAATTAAATACTAATTCTAAGTTAATGGTAATTATGTGCCAATAAATATCGTTATATATATTTATACTCTTATTGAAAATATCCTTGTCAATAGGTAATTAGTGTTTCTAATGTGTTACTTTCGAGTCTATGCAAAAATGGTATAAATTCATATATGGGTGCCCTAAGATGAGCTGTAGAAGTCGGCTACTAAGTCATGTGCAAAATAAAAGATTTCGCAGATGCCTAGAAACGAAAAATGAACATTTGCAGCGAATGCCCAAAGCGAGCTGTAGTAGTCTAGTCCCAAAATAATATTATAAAAGTTAAAGTTATAGATGAAATATACGAACGTGGGCGTCCGCAATGGACACCAAGAGAATCTCACAGAATTCTTGTTCAAAGAACAAAAATTTAAATTGATACTTCTGTGGACGTCTGCCTGCAACTTGACCTGCAGATATACATCACCCCATTAATATATCTAATGACAATATCACAGACTCCCCGGTGAATAGAATAGCCTGATCGCTGCTCTAGAATTTTGAAAGACACTATATATACAAGCTCACTCCGCTATTCACTAAAGAAGAGCCAATTACATCAAAGTGCTACCTATTTCATTTTTTTATTTTTAGCTTTCATTCCTTAACTCAAAATCTAACCTCTCATCTTTCTAAATTTGAGATTGTATCTCTTAAGAGATTAGGTTCAATTGACACTCGTAAGATTAATCAAGCAAAAGAACGATGTCACGTAACAGTTGTAAAGTTTGATTGATACCAAGAAGCTCAATCATTTATAACTAAAAAGACTATTGGAAAAAAAAAAAAAAAATAGCCAAAGAAGCACCATGGAACGTGGACGTAGACAAGATAGGTCAAACGCGTTAATAAATTGTTTGCACGCTTTTTTCTCGTCTCTGTATTGTTGTTATTGTTTGATTGCTATTTAAAAATAACTTGATATATAAGATTAAAATGATATAGTTTAAGATAGCAAACGAAAAGTTTAAGAGGCGCACGTGAGAAAGAACAATGACGGTCTACAAACCAGTTAACATGTAATGAAAAGTTTAAAAAAAAACACTCAGAATGTGTTTATGGATTTTCACCTCCAGACATAGCCCAACTATTATATCGCATGTAAGAATAAAACCCATTCACCAGCCAAAAACAATTTTGGTTCAAAATGTAATATGAAATATTATGCAGGGAGAAAAAAATGTAAAAAAAAACAGTGTGCTTGTAGTTTAAAAACTAACAAGTCAAACAAAACATGTTGCATGATGTATCCGAAAATAATGATTTTCAAATCTATGATGTATGTGTGAATATAATAAAAAAAACTCATGCTTCAACGAATATTTACTTTCCTACCAATGAAAAGACACCCTCGGATGCCAGTTCAAAATCTAAATTGCCAAAACCTAACAAAAAAATTGATGTCAAAATCTCTTTCAAAACACTTGAGAATAATGGATAGATTCTATGCTAAGAATAGAAACCCATATTTAAAACAAAATTACAAGCTTGAATAATACTCTCATAAAATAAACCAAAATATAGCCTAGAAAAGGCCTTGGGAATGGCCCTAAACAAGGCCCGAGCAACGAGCAAAAGAGTAGCTTAAACAAGGCCATGGAATGGCCAAAAGTAGGGCCTAAAACACCTTGTACTGCGTTGCTCAACATGGAACCAAACAATGTGGAGCTAGCAAGATGGTGTCACGACTACTAAGGCATAACGTCATGGCATGTCGCTCATTGCAGTCGTTGTGCATGCGGCTTCGCTCGTAGGAATCCCCAGTGTGACACATGTTCGCCACAACGCGTTCATGAAGCATATCACTTAGTGCTTCGACTTAGAACCGATTTGGATGCAGTGTGATGCATTTTTGCCAATTTAGAGTTCCAAATCCTTATATCCTGATTATTTTTATAAAAACTTAAAATCGAAGTTTTTAAGTAAAACACAAAAATAAAAAAGTCAAGGAAACTATCGAAACAAAGGCTTAGATTCGATGTATCCTCAAAGAAAGTCTCTAGAACTCGAAGATTAATGTATCAGTGGCACATTGGAACGATAGTTTCCTCTCCTCTCCGATTTGCTCCCTCTCCCTCGTGTTATCTCTCTTTGCCAGACAAAAGGAGAGCCAACCCCTCCTTTTATAAAAAATTTATTTTTCATATATAAAAATTATATATAATATAAAATAAATTCTTAAATGTTGATTAGTTGAAAATCTAAATAGTATCTGAAACCTAATCGAAGGTAATTTGATTAGCCAAACCCCGTTCTGGATTTTTAATCATTACGTAATTTTTAATTTTTTTTTTTTCCAGATTGATAAGCTGATGAGAAATTACACGTGTCCGAACAGTTGTCGGTTATAATTTTAGCCAACGCAGAGCATTTTCATTGCAAAAAAATATATTAGAAAATTTATTAATATAAAATTTAATAGATTTCATAGCAAACAACAAATTTAAATGCAAACTTCAGATACCGCGATCCAACTTAAAATATTTTGCTTGTTTGACTGATGGTGGGTTTCCTTTCACCTAATTAACAAAAGCATTTCATCATAAAAATCACTAAAATCCAACTTAATTATACGAATCAAGGTGCAACTACGTTCAAAGTCAAAGAAAAATTAGAAAAAGACAAAAAAAAGAAAAAAACAAATGCACAGAGGACGCATAAAATTGCAAAACCCATCAGCTCGCACGCGCACTTGATTCACCTGTGCGCCCAGCGCTCTCCTAACGGCCTCCTTCCAAATATCAAATTTTCTACTTTCTAACTTTATGTCTAGTCAAATTTCCTTAATCTTGTATTGGAACTATATTTTTCTAAAATATTTAGAGATAATTTGATTAATTTTAGTATTTGTTTTAGGATATTTAAACACAAAATTTGTAACTTTTCGAAAACAATTATAATTAATGATATTTTATTAAAGTTCATGCTCTTTGAGTGATTCTTCCTGGAAAAATTTTCTTTTTGATTTTTTGTGAAAAACTAGGTATTTTTCAAGTCAAAGTTTAAGAGATCACTTGATAACTTTAGTTCTTACTAAACAATTTAGTTTGGGTCACGCTGCTCTTACTTGATAACTATGATTTCATCATCAAGGTTCGATTAGAATAAAGTTCTTCATAATTGATTTAAAGCCGTTCATAAGTTTTTATTTTGCGTTGTTGAAGGGTCACAGGTTTAATATACACGTGGTTTTCATCATTTTATATCAGAGAAAAAGCTCCTAAATTCAAGAGCTATCTTTATTTTTTCAATCAATCTTTTCTTCACCCGAATTTCTTTTAAAAAATTCTTCATGATAAAAAAATTATCAATTTTTCTTTTGTTCTTGAAGTTTAAAATTGTTATCTTTGAATTTCGATTCTTGTTCTTAAAGTTTTGAATTTCTTTCTTGAAATTTTGATTCTTGATCTTAAGGCTTCGAATTTACTGTTGAAATCTCAATTCTCGTTCTTAAAAGTTTGAAGTTCATTGTTGAAATTTTGATTCTCGTACTTAAGTTTTAAATTTTATTCTTAAAATTTCGATTCTTATTCTTAAAGCTTCGATTACTATTCTTGAAATATCTAATTCTTATTCTTGAAATATTTGATTATCATTCTTAATATATTCTAACATTTTTTATGAAAATTTTTTATTATTGTCCTTGGAGTATTCAATTCCTATCATTGAAATTTGATTAGAAAAAAAATAAATAAATTTTAGTTTATAGTTAATATAAAATATTAATTTAATTATAATGATAAATGTCTCTTATTCACATTATTTAATATACTTTTCTTGACATAGAAAAATATATATATGTAAAAACATTACGTCTTTTGATTCTCGTTCTTAAATTCCGTTGATTTCTTTAATAGTTCTTGTAATATCGTTGATAGTATATCTTTCTTCATCAATACTTTGTTAATTTTCTTCGTTGTTTATTACAAAGTTTCTTCATTGATGGTCCTTATTCCTTTTAAAATTACTTGATTTTACTAATATTGGAGATTGAAATTTTTACCTTGAAAGTTTGATCTTGTTTTGTTTGTTGAATATTTTCTCTTGATTAAGTTTTTTACATAAAGAGCAAAAAGGGAAATCTGAGAGGTAAAAGACAAAAGAGTGAAAATTAGTTTGTAAAAGTAATACCATGAGTAGTGAAGGTGAACATTCTGGTATTGATAAAAGATGTTTATGATGACTATACAAGATCAATTTAAGGCAATAGAATGTAATCCCTAACGACATCAAGTACGAAAAAAGTGAAGCATCAATGACATATGAACATGAGGAATCATTTGTAAATGATAATTATGTAAGAGAAAAAGGATTTGAAGCAAATTGAGAAGATGGAAAACTAAACACCAACAAATTGATAATATTCCATTTTCAAGATAAAACTGATTCCAAGTTATATTTGGAATGATAAAAAAAAGTCGAGAATATGTTTGATTGTCATAATTTCACGGAGGAGAAAACGATTGAGCTGCCACGATGGAGTTTACGGACTATGCAAACATATGGTGGAATCAATTAGTGAACCAGAGGAGATACGGTGAGCAACTCATTCACACATAGGAGGACATAAATGTAACTATGTAAAATAGATCTATTCTTAACCACTATTATCGAGACTTGTGTCGAAGGTTGCAAGAATTGACACAAGGATTCAAAAATGTGGAAGAATATTACAAAGAGATGGAAGTAATCATGATAAGGGCTAACATGGAGGAGGATATCGAAGCCACAATGACATGATTTATTAGAATGTTAAATCGAGACGTTGCTGATATAGTTGATTTACAACACTATGTGGACATGGAGGAGTTGTTGCACAAGTCGATCAAGATCGAGCGACAACTAAAGACAAAAAGGAAGTTTCATGGGAGGAATGAGACGCAAAAACCCAAGGAACAATTAGAGGAGAAGCTTGCGACCCCAATCCCTACCATTTTTATAGGTAAGACCGAAACCTTTACGCCAAATAAGACTCATGTCATTAAATACTTTAGATGTCAAGGATTCTGAAACCCCCCGAGAAACTCCGCGTTCTCGGTGCGCTACAGTACGTCTACATACTACACGCACACTAACACTTGACATAACTCACTCAATTTAATACCCCTTTCGTTTTCAAATCATTTTCAAAAGAACATTTGTGAGTATGAAAAATTTTCGACTCGATTCGAAAATAACTCGCGTCCCGAAGAGGGAACACGAAATCCTTAATATAAAAATATGCAGCGGAAAAGAAAACCATTTAAAACAGTTTAAGATAAAACGGTAAGACTTAGAATCTTAGGAAAGAATCCAACGCACCCCTTGAACTACTCAACCTGGTACCGCGCACTCATGTCCACACTTCGACACCCCGCGAGCACCCTCGCAGTGCCGCACGTACCATCTCTACGTCACTGTGTCTCGCGCACGCTCAAAGCGCCGCGTGCCCCACGCACCCTGTCGCTGTACAGCACGTTCGTGCGCATGCCCTCACCCGGCGTCGCACGACCCGTGAGTACCCGCAGGGCCGTGTGCCCCGCGCACCTGCGATCACGCCGCACTTCTACACTCATCTATACTTCTCTAGCATTCACTGTACACACCTCAACCTATTTCATATTCTCTCGACTCTCAACCTCTCTCCCGAAATTTCGGCAGAGTAACGGCTAAAAACTGATTATCCCAAAATTTAAAACCCTGCACACAGTTCACCAAAACTAGCAGTATATATCTATCCATCATCCAGAGAAATCACCATAACCAAATCAGAGTATGAAGACAACGAAAAAAAAATCACCAAATACAATTGAAGAAAGTTCACAATATAAAGCGATACTATACTCTAACTTGTAAAATATCTGCGTACGTCATCAAAATCACACGCACTCCATATACCTATACACTGACGCATATACAACTCATGTCATCGACTGTACATAATCACCACAAAAGAAAGAAAACCTCCAAAACCAACCATGCCACAACCTACCAACTCCACGGGTCGGGTCGCCCTAACAAAAATCCACCATCCGGTGCTGTGGTCGCACGCCGCCAACCATCCTACTCTGAACTAGGCACTCGAGGCTCACCAGCAGTATCGTCAGCACCTACACCACAGAACACACAACATAAGCCTAACGCTCAGTAAGTAGTGCGATATGAAAGTAAAAGCCGACAATGCAATCCTGACACATACAGTCTCTACACTCACACTCATGTTGTCACATCTGCGACGCGTAGTGCAGCCGCACCAGGGTAAGGAGGAACCTCACGCCACCCTACACCCTGACACGTCGCCACCGTCCCGGACTCCCCAGCAACGAGGCCCACAAGCTACACACAAGCATCATCACACGGCAACCACATCAGGGTAAGGGTGTACCTCGCGCCACTCTACACCCTGACACGTCGCCCCCGTTCCAGCCTCCCCAGCACGGGGCCACAGTTTCCACACACACACATTTCACGACAGCCCAGCCGGCCCACTCCTCGAGTAGGATCCGCGACTGGTGTTGCACCGGCCCACACACTAGTAGAATCCGCTGTACCACTGCCCATATCCTCACCGTCAACACATTCACGCCGCATGACGGCCCAGCCGGCCCACCCCTCGAGTGGAATCCGCGACTGGTGAAGCACCGGCCCGCACACTAGCGGGATCCGCGGTACCACCTCCACACGTCTCACCACATACGCAAAACATGCTAAAAACTATTTTCATTCACGTTTTTAAAATATGATGTATGTCAAGCAATACGCACGCACACCACAATCAACAACATAAAATCCTAAAGTTCTACGGTGTAGGCCCACTTGAGCAAAACACATGCTTGCACTACTTACCTGGCGTCCTAAGCTCGCTCGACGCACAGTTTCGCCAAAAGAAAGCCTCAACCTAAAACACAACCAATCTCCCATCAGTATTTATCTCAAAATTCACCAAATAGCTAAAAATAACCTTCCTTAACTACACTCATGAAATTCCAACTAAAACGGTCCATTGGTTTGGTTTGGCCGAAAACCAGCCCAACATTCGGATGCGCATAACTTTTGCGTCCGTCAACGAAATCGAACCATTCAAGTGGCTAAACGTCCCCTTAGGAACTTAGTTTAACATACTAAGACGGATTTTAAAACGGTAAGCCGCAGACAGGCGAAAAACGTCAAAAACCAAATCTGCCATTTTTTTTTATAAAATTTCAACATTTGTTTTTCTTCAATCAAAACTCACTCGCCACTAGTTATACGCATCAAAATGTTTTTTTAAAAACTCACGTGAATAGTAAAAAAATGTTTTTTTTTAGTTTTAAGGGATAATTTAAACAAATGATTCTCTTCCGAATACAAACGTTTCCGCTACGAATTTAAATGATTTCAAAAATGTCTAAACGTTTAAATTGATTTAAATATAAGAATTTATAGAGAAGTCAGTGAGTCGCGGTCTGAGGGCTCTACAATTTTTGGGTTGTAACAAATTTTGCTGAAAAAACGTTGTATTTAGACCACCTTGCTTGTTGTTTGAATTAGGTGACTCTGGGACTGAATCAACTGATGATCACGTGTTGTATTTATTCATTGTTTCTTTTGTTTTGTGATTTTTAGTATATCATTGTGAAAATTGGATGTTTGATAGCTTTTTAAGGTTTTACCCAGTTTTGATTTATCTTATGACTAATTCTAGTGTTGTTGTTCGAAAGGAAAAAATAAAGACATTTGATGTTTGAAATTATTTTAATATTGTTAACGATGGCGATGAAGAAATTTCAAAACTAAATATAATTACTGTGGAAATTAGTGGATAGCGAGAATATTTAATTCTTTTAGTGTATATTCGATTATTTTATATTTCGATTTTTATTTAATTAAATTATGTCATGTACTATTTATTTTTTTTATCTTTTATTGTGTCTTTGACTTTGATATTTTACATCTATCTTGTTATACGTTACAAAAAAGAAAATTTTTAAATAGTAATTTGCAGACAAATTTAAAAAAATGGGAGGACTAGAACCGAGAACAGAAATCTAGTCCGGTCATGAAAAACATTTTGGGTTTATGGATGAAAAATTTAAAAATCAAATTTTAGTGGTTCGGTGATAATCTCTCTAAAAACCAGACTGTCCCGACCACGATCATTCTTAAGAAATAACGACTCGGACAATCCGAGTTACCTTTATCATTCACTCATAGTACAGTGTTTGAAAAATTTATATTATATTAATCTAATTTAAAAATATTTATACGCTCAGCTCATTAGGCTCGGCTTATTAAACTCGTTGGACCAGCTCGGTTCAGCTCGACTTGTTAACCTCGTGGCTCGCGAGCCAGCTCGGGTTGAAAATTTGTTTAGATCAGTTTATTAGGTTTGGTTCTTTAGGCTCGACATACTGAGTGAGCCAAGCCTTTTTAAATTCGATTCGGCTCAATCGACTCATTTCATATCTATCATTTGCACAGCCATGTAACAAGAATAAAGAAGAAAACAGAAGTACGCATAGATGTAGATGAAGGAAAGTCCCAATAAGTAAATAAGTCGAAAAGTAAAATATAAATATTTAAAATAATATATTTTTATTATTATTTATTTCTTTTTAATTATTTTAATTGTCTAATCAAAAAAATTTTATATTGATTTTAGAAATTTTTTTTTTAATTTTTTTCAAAGGGTTATCTGCTAATTTTCTTATAACATTAAGGATTTTAATTTCTTTCAATCATTTAAAATTATTTTAATTTTCTAATCATATTTTTTTATATTTGTTTTAATAATTTTACGGGTTAAAAATATGTTAAACTCGAAGTTCTTTTTAAAATAAACCATAAATTATAAATCTTGACAACTAAAATTTTAAAATATGAAAATCTAACAAATTAAATCTTGTCGGATGACCGATCACCTCCTTATCATTGTTTATGAATAGAATGGGTGACCGAATTCAAAGGAATGGGGGACCGTTCTGTCCAATGTTGACGTGACACTGGACCATGTGAAACAGGATTGAGACCCATGTTCCACATGTGTTCCATATGGGGTGAGAACGAGGAATCCCCATCCAAAGAATGACCCCCAGTTCTCAGGCTCCACCGTTCTCAGGAGCCTATTTTTGGGAGTTCTCAGCCTAGAACGAGGGGTCACGACCCCCACAACGAACCTTTATTCTGGGCTGAGAACAGGGTCATTATCCCCTAAAAAGACTCTTTTCTTAAAATTGCACTCTATCGGGGGGTTGATCCCCGACACTATATGAGTCTTCAGCTTCATTTTCACTCAACTCGCAAAAAAAACCCTAACACCTCTACCATTTTTTGTTCCTACAAATTTTCTCTGTAGAAGCAACTCGATAGAGTCTGATTCGAGTAGATCAGTTGATTTAGATGACACAACAACTCATGATACCAATATGGATTGGTATTCGTACTTCACACCCATATATAGTAAGTTTCGGGCATTCGATCACGTAGAAAGTAATGAAAAATAGATGTACAATCGATGTCAAAAACTCTAGACGATGAACTTAGAATACCGATCGACTCGGAGAATGATGAGGTGGAAAGCATACCGCTAAGCGAAGAAATTTTGATGAGATTTTATTTGGGTAAAAAATATAGTTCTTTAAATACAATTAGAGAAGAAATAGTGGAATACACTTTGAATAATGATTATGTGATCAAATTCAATAAAATTGCAGGCTTCGAAAATGCAAAATAAATTTACGTTTCAAATAAGAAGTTTCAACGATTCTAACAATTGTTCAAGAAAAATTGAGAATTGACACGTTACCGCAAAATTGGTGGCAAATCATTATTTGGATAGACTCAAAAGTTAATCTACGTGACAAATTCCTTCCATTATCGAGACGATGATGAATGATTTGAATTTCAACATTACACCAAGTCTTGTCAGAAGAGCAAGAAATGAAGCTCAAAAACTTAATAAAGAAAAGAGCGACGAACAATACGAGTTATTATGGTTGTATGTAGAAGAAATACATAGGTAAAATCCGGGTAGCACATTGCGCATACACTCTTACTTGGTGGGCTCTGATAATAATGAGTCATGTGTATTCCAAAGAATGTACTTGTGTAGATCTATTATCGTGCCATGTCCAATTACTTACAATCGTTAGTATTGATGACAACGATATAATATATTTCGTTGTTGTTGCTAATGTGAAATTAGAGTGTATGAACTCGTGGATGAGGTTTTTACAAATATTGAAGAGACCTACAGATTGAATCCGAATATGGATGGACATTTGTTTCAGATCGACAAAGGTATAATGTATTTTTAATTGTTATTTGAAATATTCGTCTTTGTTGTATTAGTTATATTATTTTATATTGACTCTGTTGTTCTTTCAAATATCAGCAGTTGTTGTCTGCTGTGCAGCAGAATTATCGTTAGCCGACCATTGCTACTGCCTTTGGCATGTGTACTCAAATTTCAAAAATCAATTTCGAAGCAGAATATACAGAGATGCAATGTAGAATGCAGCCAGAACAACCACAACTTATCATTTAGAGAGAGAAATGAGGAACTTATATATAAGATTAACCTGGATGCTCACACATATCTTCGAGGCACATACCCTAGATATTGGGTTAATCATGCGTTTTCTTTTATTCCAAACTGTGAACTGAGATTAAATAATTTATGCGAGTCATTTAATGCAGTTCTATTATCAGTTAGGGACAAATCGATTCTGACCATATTCGAAATGATCTGAAAGTGCTTGATGAGTAAGATTGTGAAAAAATATGAGAAATTAGTCTCATCAACATACATTTTGTATCCCCAAATATGAAAAAAGCTTGTGAAACTTGAACGTGTAACTCGAAATTAGAGCCATTTGTTTGCTGGAGATTCTCGTTTTGAGATCAGCAACGACAACGAACAATATGTTGTTAACATTAATGCAGGTGCGTGCAACTATAATAGATGGGAGCTTATTAGAATCCCGTGTGTTCATTACATTCTTTGCATTCGTTTCATGAGACTAGTACCAGAAAATTACGTCCATCAATACTATCATTGGACAACGTATCTGCAAATTTACTCATACTTCATTCGTCTCATTAGTGGCCAACACGTGTGGCCGCCCGTAAAAAATATGAATAAAATTCTTTCGCCTAAAAGAAAATGCCAATCTGATAGGCTGAAGAGAAGTGCGAGATGTCGATGAGCTGCCAAGAATAACAATTACTAAGAGGAGGTCAACAATGTCGTGTGGTATATATCGGCGTTAGAAGTATAATAGTCGCACTTGTCCTGACATAAAATCCACTTTAGGTGCTACAGGCGTTTGTTCTACTTCAGCTTTGGAAAACACATTTATGAGTTTTTACATATTTATCGGGATAGTTATATTTCAACACATTTCGATCATAATACTGTTGTCATTATATACAGGTATATTTTCTAATATTATTTTCATTATGTGCAGTGATCTTCTACACACGGCTCACGTAAAAATTTATGACTATTATTGTTGTAATTTATGTAGTTATTATAATATGTCATGTATAGATTTATTGTAATATTTAATTAATAGATTTATTATTATGTGTAAGGTATGTATTTGTTGTAACTTATAATTAATTGATTTATTATTATGTGTAAAGTTGAAAAATTAAGCAGAGTTTCATTTGTTTTATGATTATCTCATAACTAGCTTTAAACAATTAATACATTCAAATCACAATTTTATAATCAACTGCCAGATTAAGATATAAGCATTAAATTAAAGTACAACCAAAGTAGAACCAAAGTAAAGTACAACGATACAAATATAAAGTGAAGTACATAAAATAAAACACAATACATAAACTCTACGATGGTGGGAGATCGTGTCATCGTTCTTCATCCAATTCATCATGGTTTGCCTCAGTTCTTTTTTTGGAACTCTATCATCTCTTTGTAGAACTCCATTATCTCTCTATGTCTCATTATGAGCTTCTCGACTCTGCCTACGAGAAACTCGATCCTCTGGTCCATTCTATGCAATTGACTAGCCATTGCACATCTCGAGAGGTGGAGGCCTCTATAAGAAGATCCCGAGAGGTGGAGACTCCCCAATCGCTTTTGAAGGGCCAAGTTCCATCAACTTTAATAAGGCATATCCAAATCAAATAGAGCCTATTAAACACATCACTGTATCTCTGTGCTCTCATCAGCTCTCCAATCGGTAACCGAGCCCTAGCTCACTTGACAATCTTTTAGATCAATGTATCGTACGAGAGGTTTTTGTTGCATATCCAACTGATCTCCAGCATGTGACATAATATGATGAAGCCGAAGTTGAACAATTTGATGTTGTAGAGCTTCTCCATGACATAGAAATCCATGCAACTCACGAGATCTCTATGTCCATCCCGAGATAGAAGGGTGTGAGTTATCACATTGTTAATAACCCGAGCTCTAACATTGAAATCCTTCGATTTTAGCTTGACGAACCTTGTTATGTCGAGATTGTGGTGAATTTGCCTTAAGAACTCGTCCTTTTTCTGTTATGAAAAAAACAGTTTTTGGAAGCATGATAGTATCGCTCCAAGTCAACCTCTTCTGAGTCAAATCTAAGCAATGGGTTAATCGTGTCTTGAGGGATGACGATCTTCGTACCAAAGATGTACATCTTCATCCAGCCAATTCTTCCAGTAGATGTCAAGTTCGCATAAAACCAGCGAACAACTTTGTTGCAACTATCGCTCAGCAGACCATACACCCCGTGCGTGGTGATTTGATCAAACATCTCCTTGATTACCAAAGACTACTAACCTGTGAAGTTGACGATCTTCAAATGAGTCAATGAGCGTCTTCCTATATCTTGCTCAAACTGGTCTTTGCATAACTGGTTTCGAAATTCCATCGACAAATATCCAGTTCGCGGTGCTTGATCTGGAACACCTTTTAACGATGGTGCCTGAAAAGTCGGGCCATTATGTGATACCGTTGGCTGAGTAGATGGAGCACAGTCGGACAAGCAACTTTGTGATGGACCTGCTTA
Organism: Begonia peltatifolia; assembly: GCA_022433055.1. Lineage (NCBI taxonomy): Eukaryota > Viridiplantae > Streptophyta > Magnoliopsida > Cucurbitales > Begoniaceae > Begonia > Begonia peltatifolia. Next base: position 4,116,840 of record CM039523.1, read on the forward strand.
GGATGGGGCATCCTTTTGTTTAAATATTAACTTAGAACCCATTTGAGTAAAATTTGCGATTTTTGTTGAGAATTTAGGGTTTGGGGATTTTGAAGATTTTTAGCTCAAATTTGTGAGATTTTTTGGACGATATTACTAGGAAACAAATAAGTATGAAGAAATCAACACGGTGGAGAGTGAAATCGTTGGATTTTGGGTTAGAATCACAGGGGGCTAAGAGAAAAAATTGAGATTTCAGCAAAGTAGAGGATGAAGGGTGGGTTGATCTCTTATATACTGTCGGGGATCGGCCCCCCGATGGAGAACACTGACCCCCTCATTCTTAGCCTTAATTTTGAGAACGGGGTCAGTGCCCCTCGTCGTGGGACCGATCCCCCGAAATATTTTTCAAGATCTACCCCTCAATAAAGGGCTTGACCCCCCGTTCTCAGAGACCGACTGGTAACTGAGGGGTGCAGATTCCTCGTTATTACTCTGAAAAAATGAGATCTTGAGAACGGAGGGTCGAGGTGGAGGGTGGGGACCCGACCCCCGTTCTCACCCTAAGTGAAACGCATTTGAAACGGGGGGTCTCCACCCCCACCTTAACCCCTTGTTAGAACGGGGGGTGGTTCTGTGGGCGGGGACTCTCCATTTTCACCTCACGTGGAAAAGGGAGTTTTCACCCCTAGCTCGACCCTCGTTTCATATGGTCTAGTGCCACCTCAGCAAACGGTCTTCTGTTTCTTTGACATCGCCCCGTCGTGTTCATGAACAGTGATGGAGGGTGACGAGTTATTTGATAAAGTTTGAAGGTTAGATTTTTCTAATTTAAAATTTGAGTGGTCAGAGATTATAATTTAAATTTTTTTAGTACGGGGTTTATCATGTTTTTTACCATAATTTTTAAATTTTCATCCTATTCTTAAAAGAGGCCATCTGATCATTTCTTCTATTTCCTGTCTTTTCCCATCTTTTGCTTCCGTGCATTTGCATCATTTGTTCATGGGGAAAGACGATTGTAGAGTGGTCTTATCGTAACTCGACTTTCCTTCACTCTCTCCCTTGACGTTGTGTTTTCTTCTTTTCCCTGGTATTCTGTCTTCTTCTTCCTCTCTTCGCGTCCCGATTCCTTGTTTCCGTTGTTTGTGGTCGGCGTCTTCTCCTTTTGTGTTTTGTTTTCTTCTTCTCTTGTATTCTCTATTTTTTCTCTCTTCGCATACGCTGGAAGATCTTCCTTATTTTGTTGAAAGGATTTTTGAACAGCGTAGATTATAATTTCTCTACTCTTATTTTTTTTTATAGTGTTTTGTTTTAATAAAATTTGTCCTTTCTTCTCATTGCAGACTGGTATCATCATTTCTTCTTCTCCCTTCAATGAAGCTCGTCTCAGGTTGTTTTTTTGTTCTCTTCTGGATGTGTCCTGGGATTTCTTCTCCAATATCAGGTACGATTTTTTTCACCCTCTATTTTTTTCTCTCTTCTCAGTATGGTGTTTGTATTTCTTCTCTCTATGCCTCTAAACTCTTTTCTCTTTGCGGTGCTTCTTCTTGCTCTCTCTTTCTCGGTGTCGCTAGGGGTCTTATTAGGTCGCTGGTGTGCCGTTTCTTGTCCCGTTTCAGGTTCCATTTCTTCTCCTTCTGTTTGTCTTTTCTCTCTTCTCGCTCGTTTGTTGCTTCCGAGTGACTTCGGTTTTTTTGTTTCTTTTCTCTCTTCCAGAGATGTCTTTACACATATTTAAATTCAAGTGTACGGATTTTTACACGTACGTCACGGGCCTAACTTTTTTCCCCAAACTAGCGCCTCGTGATGGCAGCTAAGCCACTCACTTAGCTCAACCAACGCTCCTCGGAACGGCCAATTCCGTCTTAGTCAAAGATATTCTTTGAAATTTTGCTCAAGTATCGCCGAGTAGCTCAAGCCAAGATGACGAGAGACGAGACACCATGTTTTTACGAGAATCCTCTCTCAACATTTTATTTACTCAACAAAAGAAAACATTACAACTTCAGCTGTAACGAAGCAAAGGACCCACCCATCTTATGGTCTAAGTGTCTTGCAAGTTTTCTATTTATAAAGCCTACAAAACCGTTTGTCTAGGCCATGCATGGCCTGACTGAAACTGCCACGTGTCTATCGTAACTTTCATGCAGCCCTCTGGTTGTATGCACGCTAACTGCTTGTTTATCAGTTGTGTCTTTCTCGGTTGCGTGTGCATGCATGCTAGCTTCCTCTGCATCGCTTGTGTGCGCCCTGCCTATGCTTGCAGCCCAGACCCAGCTCCTTGTATGCACTCTGCTGACTGCTCGAGCTAGTATCTTGCGTGCACTCTGTTAACTGCCCGCGCCAGGATCTTTGTGTGCACTGCTGGACTGCCCCTCTCTAGCACATGGCTTTCATTCGTGTGTGCCCATTCGTCGGCCCCGAATCTTGAACCATGCGGTGTGCTCGGCCCAGCCTTGCACATCCATGAGCTTGTTCGCCCACGACTAGTCCATTTCAATCGTGCTAAGTGCCCCACTCACTTGGCCCACTAGTGCCACTCTCGGCCACTAGGGGTTGTGCGCCCCGACGCCCAACTGCACACGCTCAGCACCTCAGGTACGCCGTGTGCCTGATAACTGTCCACGCTCCGCGCATCAGTTACTCAGGGTGTTTGCTGATCGTGTGTCACGTAAGTGCCGAACTGACACATCCAACACCTACTAGTCTGCCATTCTTGCTTGTCTTGCCAGCTCGCCCGAGATTGACGGAGTTTGTCTTAACTCCTCGTCAAGACCTTGTCCCGCCTGACCTATGTGGCCTTAATCGTGCGCAGGCCCATGGCCACCCGAGGTGTGCTCGGCCCTGCGTTGCACTTTTGCCCACTTGGCATCTTCCTCGGCCATCCCGCCCATCTGGTGCGCCTCACATATGAGAGATAACTTGCCTACGTCTGCCTTGCACTCAACCCACTCAGTGCCATCCTCGGCCACCGAGTGCTGCGCACCTTAGCCACGCTCCGTGTGCAACATATCTAACTCATGTTGTGCCACCAGTCCACATTTGCCACAACGTTTAACCCACTCGAAGCCCTCCTCAGCCACCAGCACTTAGCGTCATTTGGTCAATCTCAGTTATGCGCGGCCTAGCCTTGCATACTTATAAGCTAGTACCTCAGACTAGCTTGTCTTGATGCGCCCAGGCACTCCGTGTCCTGCCCATCAAGGGTTAATGGGCGTGACAACATATACATATACATACTTGTGAATTGTATTATTTATTACGTGTAACAACTTGATAAATTTTTTACCTTGTGATGAAAGTTGTTATTGTTGATTTAAAAATTGTGTTAATTGAGATTTTTGGGGCGAGTAGATTGTGTTCAGTTTATTTTACAGTCCCACATATGCTCATTTGTTTATCTCAATTTATTCCTATTTGCACTAGCTACGATCAATCAATTATCTTAATCTTACCATGTTCTGCTTTTGAAAGATTTTGTATGTTTATTTCATTCTGTGTTTGCTCCTTCTGTTTGCCTGTTACTTAACACTCTTCCGCTGTATGTGCTTTAGGCGTATACTTATTTTGTATTAGCTAGGTAACAAGAGTGGTTTGAAATGGGAGATAAATATATGCTCACTGTATTCTTGATGACTGCTATTTCTTGATAAGTTATGATCAACCTAAAGAAGTCGTCAAGAAAACGTGTTGAGTTTTAGTCTTAATCTCAATCATGAAATGCCACATTTTAAGGCTTTTAAATGTCAACAGAGAGCATTATATCCCAAAATACATGATTTTGAGGTTACTAAGCAATCTTCCAGTTCTTTTCTCACAGTTAAATTAAGAGCACATGACATCCATTTATAATTTTAAGCAGGAGTAAAGCCTTAGACTATTGAAATCTTACAACGCCATTTATAAATTTTGTGAGCATTTCATCTTGACGTGTGCATCTTATAAATCTAACATACTGTACATTATCACATATTGCCTTTTGTTTTCAATATAGCAAATGACTACGTGTTTATTATTATTAGTTTTACCTATAATTGCATTTTATGTTCAAAATATTGTTTATCCAATATTCTGAAAATGAAAGCCAATAAAGCCTATCAAATCACTTGGTTTAGTAGATGACAAAAGTCTGTTCAGTCCAGTTAACAAGGGAAAAATTTTGTAAACATTGGAAAACCTTAGAGTAACCATGCGTTGTATGTTCAGAGCTAAGAGACCCATGGCAACATGGCTTATTGCCCCCAGTTTCATTGCTTTTTACATTTTTTTCATCCCATTTTGTTCCTTGTTTCAATGACGAGTTTGTGTTAAAATAGCACAAAGGGTAATGAATATGCAAGTTCTCTTACATGGATAGTGTCATACTCCTCTCGTTTGAGGCAATATAATATTCCTGGTTCTTTTTGTGCACTTGTTATTGTGTCTGCGGCAGTCTTACTCTCTGTCAATGTATATGTTTTGCCTTTTGTAGCCTGTGTTATTTATTATTTTCCTAACATTTTAGCTGTCCCAAGGACTATATTGTTGAGGTCACTCTTGGTTCTTCGTTCACCGTGATGCATAGCTTTTTGTTGATCCATCTTTGTAGATTTAGTTGCTTTTTGGTGAGGCGAATTATTTTTATGATTTGTGTTTTCAATATGATTCCAACTATCTCTGTATATATTCTACAATAAAATATTACTGTCTTGGAGTATTCATGATAAGAAAATTTCGCACGAGATTATTTTACTTTGCGATTTTTTATATCATTTTTCCTTTTGAAGTTTCTGAATGCAAATTAATTTTCTCTGTATTGAGTTTTTGTTTTCACTCCTTTTCTTTCTCACTCTTTTATTTTTTTAAATATTAATCCTTTTTATGTTGAGCTACTTCATCAAGATAGAAGAAAATAGAAGTATTTACAGATGACCATCAAGAGCATTGACTCGTTAGAAAATAATACGGATTCATATATCATCCGCTTTAGGCAATGGGTTAGTGTATTTAAAAAGTTTGTTGCGATTGAATGTTTAAATCAAGTAGAGTTTCCTTTAAGACTATTTTTCAAGAGACTTGATTTTATGTAAATCTTCTGCTCTTTGAGTTTTGGTGTCAAAAGAGAATTTAAAATAACTTCATTTTATTTTTTCCTTTTTTGTTCAAAGTTTACATATTTCTATGCAAGTACACTGTGAAAGTGGCCTCGAATGTACTTGTGTTAATGTACAATTGCACAATCTGTTTTGTTTTTTATTGGCTGCAACTTTTGTTATAGGGTAAAATTGAATTTAAACCTTAAAGTATTGGTTTTTTTAAGAAAAATCTTTGAAATAAAATTTGGAACAATTCAAATATTAAACTATAAAAAAAATGATAATTTAAATCTTGCCGGTCTTTACTTTACACTCGTGATCAATTATTTGATCACGGGCCAGTCGATCGGTTGACCGGTCAGTGCCCGTGATCAATTATTGATCACGGGCCGTGACATTTAGTGAGACCAGTTGATTGGTCCGTGAGATCGGTCGATCGTTCTCCTCTCCTATTTAAAGAGATGTTCTCTATTTTCAAATCACAGCTATCGAAAACTCTAAAATTTTTCCACTATTTTCTTGCTCCGGTAAAATTTCTCTTGGAGTAGTCAAAATTTTTCTTTATCGTTTAGCGGCGACAATGGATTCTAATTCAAGTAGATTTGTTGATTTAGACGAGACATCAACTTGTGATGTCGATATGGATTGGTATTTATACACCACGCCTGCATATGGTGATTTACAAGCTTTTGATCACTTAGATGCAAATGAAGAAATAGAAGTGCATTTGACTTCCAGAACTTTAGACGATAAACTTCGAACACTGGTCGGCTCAGATGATGATGAGGTGAAAAACATACCATACTGGTAAGAGAACAAATCTCAATGAGATTTTTTTGGATAGAACATATAGTTCTTTAAACGATATTAGAGAAGAAATTGTCAACTATTCTTTTAAAAATAGTTATGATATAAAATTCACCGGTTGAGTGTAAAAATAGATGTGAGTGGCGGCTGCATGTCTCAAAGATGCAAGACGAACGTACGTTTCAAATAAAGAGTTTGATCGCTTCTCACAAGTGTTTAAGGAAAATTAAGAATCGCCACGATACAGTAAAATAGGTGGCGAATTATTATTTAGAAAGGTTCAAAAGTCAACTTACGTAAAAAATCTCTTCCATTATCAAGACAGTGATGAAGAAATTGACTGTCAACGTTAATTCCAGTGTTGGCAAAAGAGCAAAAAGGGTGAGTCGAACACTAAATGAAGTCAAAGGTGATGAACAGTACAAACTACTGTGGTCTTATGCACTAGAAATACATAGATCAAATCTGAATAACACATTAAAAATACATACTTATGAGATGCTTTCTAATTCATTGGTATGTCAAAAAATGTATATGTGCACGGATGCTTACAAGACCGGTTTGTTGTAGTATGGTCGCCTTATTATCTGTTTGGATGATTGTCATATGAATGGCCCGTGTCCTGGCCAATTATTTACAGTCATCAGTGTTGATGCCAATGATGAAATATACCTCGTTGCTGTACCAACGTTGAAAAAGAGTGCACAGACATATGGACGCGGTTTTTGCAATAGTTGAAGCGAGACGTAGACACTGGATCTGGAGACGGATAAACAATTATTTCAGATCGACAAAAGATATAATACATTTTCAATTGTTATTTATAAATAGGGTCATTGTGGTAATTATATTGTTTTATGTTGACTCTGTTTTTCTTTTGAAATATTATGATTTGGTGAAGGTTGCAGAAAATGAATGTAAAGAAATTGACACTGCTACTGCCTGCGGCATACGTACGCAAATTTTAAATGTCAATTTCGGGACAGAGCATACAGAGATGTAATGTGCAATGTGGTCAGGACAACCACAAATTATCATTTTGAAATTGAAATGAGAAAATTACATAAACTTAACTGGATGCCCACGCATGGCTTCGAGAAGAAGAGCCTAGATATTCGGCTAGTCATGTCTTCTCTTCGATCCCCAAGTGCAAAATGGTTCGAATAATTTGTGCAAGTCATTTAATGCAGTTATATTACTTGTCAGGGACAAGCCAATCTTGATCATGTTCAATCTTGACCATGTTTGAGATGATCAAAAAGTATTTGATGACTTGCATTGTGAAAAAATTTGAGAAGTTGGTCCAATCAATAGACTTTTTGTATCTCCCGATAAGGAAAAAGCTTGTTAATCTAGAAAGTGCTGCTCGAAATTGGAGCTCTATCTTTGCGGTATAGTAACGATTTGCGGTCAACAATGGCTACAAACAATACGTTTTCGACATGAAAGCTTATGCGTGTAACTGTAACAGGTCGAAGCTTGCTGGAATCTCGTGTGTACATTTCATTCCTTGCATTCATTTTCTGAGAGTGACATTGAAAAATTACATGCATCAATACTATCACCGGGAGACTTATATGCAGATGTACTCATAGTTTATTCAATCTGTGAGCGGCCACTAAATATGGCTGCACATGCCCAGTCTGAAGGAACTCATTTCGCCCAGAAGATATCGTTAACCTGGTAGGCCGAATAAGACAAGAGTGCGAGATGTCGATGAACCGTTTAGTTCGACAATTAGTAAGAAGAACTCAAAGATGTTGTGTCGTATATGTTGGTAGTAAGAGCATAATAGCTGCATTTGTGCTCACAAGGAATCTGCTTCAAGCACTACTTGACAAGACACGTTTATGGGGTTTCACTCATTTGATGGGACACAAGTACAGTTCGACTCACTCGCTCATAAACACACTGTCATTTTTTTTAATATAGTTTTCATTATATGCAGGAATTTGTGACGCGGGCTGAGAAAGAAATAATTGACTATTGTAATTTATGTTTGAAAATTAAAATAAAGATGAATTATTAAGTATTTGTGTAATATTTATTTTATTTTCATGTAATTTTAACAGTTATTCAAATTATAATTATTTATTTTAATTTCTTTAAATAATATTTATTTATTTTAGATTATTCAAAATTATAATTATACATTTATTTTAATTTATATAATTATTCAAACTAAAACTATTGCAAAAAAACACTCTACTATAAAATAATTTAAAAACATTAATTAATATAACTAATTTAAAAAATAATTAAAATATATAAAATTTATCGACGAGAAGTAAAGTGCATGAAATGAAATACAAAAGTTAATTTAAACTATGTCGGTGGGCTATCGTCGTCTTGGTCATTGTTCGTAATTCAATCCTTGATCTGCCCATCCATCTCTTTATAGGACTGAATTAGATAGTTTTGTGTCTCAGTCGTTTTTCTCTGGTCCACGGAACGCTCATTGACTCTACCTATGAGAACTTGTATCTCTTGCTGCTACCTCTGCTGCATCTCATAAATTTGCTGCTGATACATCTGTTGCAAATGTTGCACTATGTCTCATCCACTACTCTCCTGGGGACCAATGATGGCAATATGACCTCCATCAACGCAGCCCAAGAGGTAGATGTCCCCTGATCGCTGTTCAACATTCAAGTGATGTCACCGTCGACGTCAACAAGGCTCATCCAAATAAAATGGGTCCTGTCAAATAAGTCGACGGATCTGCGAGCTCTCATATGCTCGCCAACCGGGGTTGAATCCCAACAAGTTGGATGATCTTATGAATCAGTGCGCCGTACTGGAGAATCTTGTTTGATGTCCGCTTAACTTCACGCATGTGATATAGAATTAAGAAGCCAGATGAAACGTTTTCCCGTTGCGCAGCTTCTTCATGACATATAGGTCCATGCAGTTTACGAGATCGTTATGTCTATCATACGGTAGAAGGGTGTGAGTTAGCATGTTGTGAAGAATCCGAGCTTTGAGATTCAAATCTCTCGATTGTGGCTTCACAAACTCCGCACTGTTGGAATGACGATGAATTTTCCGTAGGAATTCTACTACCTTAAACAATTTGAAAAAAGAGTAGTATCAGGAAGCATGGTAATGTTGCTCTACCTCTTCAATGGCAAACCTGAGCATTGCATTCACTGTCGGTGGGCGTATCATAAGCTTGTACCGACGATGTACTTCCTCAAATCTTCTGACCTTTTGGTTGTTGTCAAGTTCGCATAGAATGAGTAAACTATTCTGTCATAACTATTGCCTCTCAATGCATACACCTCGCATAGGCGAATGCTGTCAAATATCTCTTAGATCTCCAACGACTCCCAACATTAAAAGTTACAATCTTCCAATAAATAATTGAGTGTTTGAACGAATCTTGCTCAAACTTCTTTCGACACTCTTCATTTTGAAATTTCTTGGTCGTCACGTTCAAATATTAATAGCAATGTTATATTAAATATTTGATTGAAACAAAATAATAATTTTTTTAAATAAAATTATAAATTTTGGGGTGAAACTCAATTTATATAGTTTGTAAAATTAAATTTTATTATGAATCTATAAAGAGGTTGTAAAAGTATTAAACGATAAATATTACATTAGAAGAAAAAATTTTCTTAGAAAAAACAAAGGTTAATAAAACCTTAAACTATTAAAAGATAATAATTCGTACTTTGCTTTGTCGGTTAACTAATAAAAATTTTGGCAAGTAAAAAAAAAGTGGAGATTTTAGAGTTTTCGAGAGATAGAGATTGAAAAATAGAAAACCTCTGCTTAAATAAGAGAAGAGAATGGTTGACCAGTCTCACTACAAGACACAGCTCGTGATCACGGGCCGGTCGATCGTTTTGAGAATACAGTGCCACATAGGCACTGGATAGACTGGTCGACCGATCTACAGTAAGTGGTTGACCGGCAATGTTTAAATTGTTCGTTTTTTGATAATTTAGATTTGAATTGTTCTAAATTTTATTTTAAGAGTTTAAAAAAAAAAATTTATATTTTAAAGTTTAAATTGAATTTTACCCTTTGTCACGTGAGAAAAGGAAGTTAGTATGATAAAATCATATTATCTTTTAGTCATACTTCTATCTTTATCTACTTCATACTTTTTATAGTGTTGACGTGATACTGTGGAGAGGGGAAGGGACATCATCTCTGTTTTTTAACATGTGGTTTTTGCTTGATTACTTTTATTATGAATTCATGCCAGACCTTAGATTACCATTAGATTTAAATTTTACTACTTATAACTACTATAATAGTAGATATGGTGTGAGAGCACAAACATTATTCATATTTCTATCTTTAACGAAGTCTTTTTATTGGATTGACGTGATATTGTGGAGAGGGGAGGGACATCCACTCTGTTCTTTAACAGGTTATGTTTTGTGTTTGAATACTTTATTATGAATTCATTTTAAACCTTAATTCCCATCATTTGAATTTTACTGCTTATGACTACTATGATAGTAGTAGAGATGGTGCGAGAGCACAAACAAATGATGAGCATTTTTGGTTGTTTAACTGTTTTGCTGTTTTTGTATTTTATTTATGTTTGTTGTTGCAATGCTCGTTTTGGTGTCGTTTCGACTTTGTTGTCGAGCGAATGTTGCAAATTGTATGGAATTTTCATAATTTCAATTGTTTCATTTGTCGTATCTTTTGTTCTTGTCGTTGATTTTCTTTCTCTTCTGTTTTGTTCGCAGTTTTATTGCATATGATCTGTTCAATCCATACTTGTGGTAGACTTTATGGATTTATATTGTTAAGATCAGCTGGGTAAGCCAATTGAGATAATTGATTGATCTGTTGTGAACAAATAAGTAACTCGTTCTTGATCTAAGGGGCCGGCTTAATTTAACTCGGTCCGATTTTGAGGGTTCTTGTTCTTGTTTATCCTGGTATGTTGTTGAAGACTTCCATGTGTTCTAAAGTTTTTTATGCTTCCGGTCTTTATACCAAAGATTTTTTTTCGTTTTATGTTGGCTCTACTACAGTGCAATTACCTGTTTGAATATGAATCTATAAGCACTTAATTGCTTACTGACTGAACCATATTATTGACATTTTGCCTATGAACGTGAAATTGAATTGAAACTTACATTTGAATAAACATTTATAGATGAGAGCTCAAATAACTTTAAAGCTTCTGTCTCGTATTTCATTTAATCAATAATCATAGTAAGTCGATACATTTATACGTAGATTTTGCACAAAGAATTTCATTGTTTCTTGATATTTTTTCTTGATGAATGTAAGGCTCGAAGTATTTCGACAAGTAAGACGATGAATATGTTTCGGGAATGTTTATGGGAAATCAAGGGTGGCTGCCGAACAATTCGTATCCTAAAGTTGCTCAAACTTTGTAATCTTAAGGAGTATTATGTATGGGCCTCGGACTTTCTTTTGTTTCCAAATCTCTTCCAATTCAAGTACAGAACTACTTCAATTTCTCAATGTTTTTCTTATAACTAACCTAATGTTTTGATATTGGTAGGTGACACTTGATTTTCCTAAATCATAAACAAGACAACGAATTGAATTGATTGGTAGAAAGATAAATTTTGTGAATTAAATTCTTGGAGAAATATTAGTATTTATTTGGATAATCAATGTTGTGAATCGACGATGTCCTCTCTCAAAAGAAAACTTCGTCATGTTCTTCGATGATAAGTTATGTTGACTTGTATATGTTAAAGTTGTAATCACCGTCAACTTAGACATGAATACAGGTACGTAAAATTTCTGATCGTGTTACATGCATAAATGAGTAGCTTGTGCTCGACTTTAGTAAAGAATAAGCTTGACAACAGTACGATTGGATGAGGTTTGGTTTCTTTTTTTGAGTATGATTTCAAGCGAGATTGTAGAAATTTATAGTTCAAGGTTCAATTATACTTTCATACTACGTTCATTCTTTACGTATTTCAAATTTTTATTTTAATTAGTTTATGTTTCGATAGTAGAAGGTCATAGTTTATGAATCGTGCTAAAACCATTATGTAAATTTGACACGTACATGCTTTGATCGTATTGAAAACTAGTACGACTTAAATGACACGAAAAAAATGTAAAAATAAAGTGTAAAAGGAGGATGTCGACTTAGCATTGCTCAAACAAGTATGAGTTGGGTACCATACTTTCATTAGCGCTCGAAAATCCTATCGTTTACCCAGGAAAAAAAAAAGAATTTTCTCGCACGTGAGGAGAAAATTATGGCACGTGTGTGTTTTATGTTGAAGGGAGGAAGTCTACAGTCATCCTAGAAAAAACCCAAATAAGAAAGCCCATTCAATTAGGGTTTATCTCCTGAAGATATACACAGAAACCTATGGCTTTCCTGTCCAAGGGCATCGCCAGAAAATCAAAATGTTTCCTGGAATGTTTATGCGGAAGCCGGACAAGGCGGCGGCTCTTAAACAGCTGCGCACCCACGTAGCGTTGTTCGGTGCTTGGGTTGCTGTGATCCGGTTTACCCCCTACATTCTTCACTACCTTTCCGCCGAGAAAGAAGAACTCAAGCTTGAGTTTTAGACCATTCTCTCGGATTCTCATTGAGGTATTTATAGGACAAATTCACACTCGTTTAAATCATTTACTCATAATTGCTCCGTTCATTACCTATTTTTCTCAAAGTTCGAATTTTATTAGTTTTCTTACGCGTGAAAAACTGGTGGATGTCGAGCTTTGGATTAGGGCTTAGGAAGTCTTGGCCTTGTTTGAGTATTATTGTTGTCCTTCAGGGGGACGGAGGATTAGAGGGGCAATAATTATATTTATTTTTGAGAATCGGAATGCAATTGTTTTTGTTAAGATAGTCCGAGGAGCAAGTGATGTGTTTGTTAACTAGAAGCTGGTTGAGGTATGAAGAAGTGGAAATTGACTTTTGAAGTTGACAATTTACTGGGAGTCTGTTGTACATATAAATTATGAACTCTGCTTACCGGAAATTATTCTGATTTCCTTGATCTCACTCACTTGCCCATCTCCTTGTATAATTTTGGGTGGAGTTTTGGTAGTTGGTTCTAAGTTTCTATTCACTATGAAAGGCGTAGTCACATTGGTCTTCAAGGTGGCCCTGTTTAATACAGCTGAATGAACCAGTCCTGCCATGGGAGGTGTTGTGGTTGTTTAACCTGTGCTTCATTTTGAAAACCTAGAAATCTCATTTATAATATTTAGACCCATTCGTTGGAGTCAAGCCGTATTAAACTAAGCATTTTCATTTAGCTACTTGATTTCAGAGCGGAAGTACAACGGATAGTAGAGTTTTCATTAGTGATAAGAAAAAAAAATCAGTGTTAATCTACATTTGCGATGTTAAGAATAATTTATCCCATAAAGTCAAATTACTAGTGCTTAGTATCCGGAAGATTGCAGCCTAGGATGTGCTATTGTGTTAGAAACCTGAGAAAAGATAGGTAAATTGGGCGGAAGCAAAAAAATAGCAAAGAACAAAAGGTTATCAAAGATGCAAGAAATGATTCAGGTAGATGAAAATAACAAGTTAGTAATTAGTCCTATTCAAGTATATATTTAATCTTTTTAGTGATCTATCTTTTATTATTAGTAGAAACCACTTTAGTAAATTCTCCAAAAACATATGCATTTTTTTACTTATAATGAGGCGTTATTTCCTTTACTCTAATGCACTATATGGCGTTGCTCTAATTTTTGAAACTTTTAACCTTGCTTGCATTACTCAACTCTAAAACTTTTACCATAGGCACTTTCTTAGTGCGTGTTAACTTGTGTTGTTTTGTGGTCAAGTTTTGAGCATAAGTAGCATGGCACAGCCTATACATCTCTCTCTTGCTAATAAATTTTGATCCTTTCTATTAGCAACTAATGATTGTCGATCTCTTACTTTCAAAATTATTTTACATTGTTCCGGGAAGAAGAGGAACCCAAGACAAATTCACCCTGAAAAATATGGCATTGATCTTTAATCATTCAGTCAACTCTTTGGAGTTCATTAGGTAGATATTTGACCTTATACAAAAAATTGTTATGGATTAAGCACTTCTATAGCCAGACATGAATGTTTTCTTTCATATCGGGTTTGATTATGAATAGAAAACATTACTTATACTCGACGTGTTTTTCGAGCATTAGAAATTGATGAGATTTTTTGAGATTCATGTGCTGATTGATCAAGCGTGAATGCATCATCGTGCTTCTCTCGTACAATCAGAAGTAAATCTCGATTGAGAATCAAGGAAGCTTTTTAACATCCATATGTGGAGAGTTATATCGGCAAACCAAAGGATAATTTAATAATTATTTAGTGTATTTATATATTTGGTAATAATTGTACATCAGTAACTATCACAAAATTGAGTATAATTAAGCAATTAAATAAAGATTTGCTTATTCAAGTGGGAGACTTTGTTACGTCCGTATAGATTTTCTAAGTTTTAGTTTCATTATGGTTAGAACTAAATCTCGATTCACAAGTTATGCATAGTATGTTATGAGCTTGGGTCAAACGATTCAGGCAATAAGTCATTTCTGTTTTTCTGGTCTCTCTGCAGCTAAGAAAACGATGTGTGGATGTTTTCTTTAGAAAATCGCTATGACTTAGCAGATCACAATCATCAATTTCAACTGTAGACACTTGAATTAGTTCAACTAAAAGCCTCTATGTTAATTTTAACATTTTTATCAGAATTTGAAACATTAAAATATCCATCTAGACAGTTGCTCTAACTTTAAATACTCATGGGAAGTCTTAAGCTCAAGTGTGTATGCCTTAAAATATGACATACGCAGTTATAATGTTGGGTAGAGTGTTTAGTAATCCTATTTTTGGATCTTTGGAAAGCAGTGAAGAGAGTACTTAAGTACTTGCAACGAGCAAAGGATAATATTCTCACATATAAAAAATCAGATCAGTTAGAGATCATTGTGTATATTGATTTATATTTCGCTGGATGCCTAGTTAAATCAGAGATTGACATGACTATGGTTTTTTTGTTGACTAAAGGAGCTGTTTGCTAGAAAAGTGCTAAAGAATCGCTTATGGTTTATTCTATTTTGGTGGCTGAATACATTGCAAGTTATGAGGCATTAAATGAGTCAATATGGTTAAAAAACTTTGTACGAGACTTTGTATTGTAAGAGACCATTTTTGTATTGTGCGACAAGTTGGTTGGTTTTCCAATAATAATAGGAGGCTGTTGAAGGGAAAGCACGTCGAAATTAAATTTACTGTTGTTAAGGAGATGGTTCAGAGCGATACAGTATCCAGAAATTCAAGGTCTTCTGTGAGCATGGGTGTACTCATGAGTGCCATTTCTTTAGATGATATTGTGGTTTTGTGGGAACTTGTAATATTTTTTGAGTGATTTATTTTGAAAATTGTATAACTTATGTTTATTGCGGTGATAAAGTTGAAGTACTTTTCATGTTTGGTTACGCTCTAAAATTAAAATTTAAAATTTGATATGATAAGAAATGAGTTAGACGAGTTGGTAATAGACATGTTATATTATAACCACATGACATGTAATTATATGTTACCCATCCTTATTCAATCTATCGTGGGATTACATATGATATGCACATATACAATAAAGCTATTATCATGTGATGCTCTTTTTTAAAGTGATTAATTTTAATTAAGTATTGGTGTTAAATACATAAAATAATATGGGTAGAGTAATTGGAACTAGGGCTGGGCATGGGCATGGGCATGGGCATGGGCATGGGCATGGGCATGGGCCGGTTCGGTCCGGTCCGGTCCGGTCCCGATGCTGGTTTGGTCCAGTCTCGAAGATGCGGGATTTTTTTCTCGAATCTCAGAACCGGTCTCGGGAGGACAAGAATCTGATCAAAATTTTCGGTCCAGTTTCGGTCTGGTCTCAGTTTCTCCCACTATATATATATATATATATATATATATATATTTACATAAAATTAAATAATAAAGTAAAACTTACAGATTTTGATTCTAGCCGAAATGAAAAATATAATCAACCTAATATATTTAAATCTAATAAACTTAATTCAACGATTCAATATCCAAAATTAAATCTAATAAACGTAATTCCACTATCTACAATTAACTAAATTCAACATTAAAAGTCCAAACCATTCATAATCCAAACTAAATACAAATTAAATAGTAAATTCAATTAAACAGTCGATTACAATTTAACTTTCAATTTCCAAACCATGAAAATGAAGTCAATGCCAAAACTATCAAATCATCGATTAAAATATCTACGATTCAACATCTAAAATTAAATATAATAAACTTATATCCACTATATACAATTAAAATAAAATATTATAAACTAAATTCATCATCAAACTAAATAGTAAATCGGAATCCAACTGCATAGTCAATTTTAATCTAACTTTCAATTTCCAAACTATGAAAATGAAATCAATGGCAAAAATATCAAATCATCGATGTGTCATCTTCTATTTCTATAAAATTTTCATAAGTAAATTCACCGGAATTTGCAAAATAAAATATTGAATGCATTAATTAATCATTAGAAAATAGAGATAGACATGTAAAATAAATAAATATAAAAAATATTCGAACTGTCTTCTATAGGTGTGCTAGTACTATCTTCGAAATTATCATGAATATTTGCAGAAATCTTAAAAGCATTGAATGTTTTAAGCAAACTCTGAGAGCATATAAGAGTTTCAACACTTTGGGAGCTTAAAGAACTGCGAAAAGCATCAAGAACACGACCACTATAACTAAAAACAGATTTTGACGCCACCGTAGAAATTGGAATGATCAATAGATATTTCCCAATTACATTCAAAACTCGATACTTATCGAAATTTCTCTTCTACCAAAATAATATTACAGAACTATCTGAAAAATTCTCTAATTTTTCAGACAAATATAAATAAATCTTTGACATATTTAGTTTCATCACTTATTTTCGAAGAATTGCCAACCCCATAAAACATCGAATACACTTTGCTTGAACGAGTTTGCACCAAAGAACTCATACACTTTGACAAACCTTCGTTCACTATTGATGTCACTTGGAGTCTGATCTTTATTGGTTGTATCACCTTTATATTCGGTATATAACTTTCCAATCACATCCTCTACCTGATTTATGTATTGTCCAACTTTTTCACTGTCAAATAAAATAGTTAAACAATATCGTAAAAATTTTGTTTTGCAACTTGGATCAACAACAACAGCAACATACAGAAGCATATTTATTTTTTCAAAAGATCTCCAATATTTATCAAACTTCTTTTGCATCTCATTGACCATTCTTCTTAGCGTTGAATTATCGTTGTTACCATATCTGTCAATAGCAATCTTCAAATTACAAATTTCACCTAAGTACAAATTCGCTGTAATATGCAAAGAAGCAGAAACATTAAGGGTTATAGTATGAAATCTCTCTAAAAATTTTATGTATTTTCGAATGCATGACTAATCTTCATATGTGGGTGGACCTTCCATTCTCATTTCTTGTAAGAAAGAGCTTTCATTCTTTGCTAGTTTTTCAAATGCCGCTTCATACTTCTCAGCAGTTGCCAACATCAAGTACGTTGAGTTCCAACGAGTAGGCACATCGAGCGACAAATTACTTTTACATGTAATTTTGACTGCATCAACACAAACTTTAAACTGTTGCAATCTTCCTGCAGAAGACCTGACGTACTTAACAACTTTTCTTACTCTTGCTGTGGATTATTGATGTTCTTTTAAACTATCAGAAATGATCAAATTGAGAACATGTGCAAAACATCTTACGTGCATATAAACGTCATTCAAAATCAACCTCTTCCAATTTCGAACTGTTTACATCAAATAGAAAATGATAACATCGTTGGAAGAAGCATTGTCGACGGTTGTGGTCGTAACATTTTCAATCTCTCAACCAAACAAACATTTTTCGACTTCTTACCAATAGATTCATTTTTATTATTCGAAATCAAACAAAAATTCAATATCTTTTTTTGCACACGCCACTCTTCATCAACATAATGACATGTCAGTACCATATAATTCAAATTTGGAATAGAGGTCCACATGTCAGTTGTTAAACATACCCTTTGTGATGTAAAAAAATACTCATTCAACTTGGTTCTTTCTTTATTAAATATGTTGCGAATATCTATTGCTACTGTTCTCCTAGATAGCATGATAAACTTGGGATTGAGATACAGACAAAATGTCATAAAACCAATTTCTTCTACCACTTTCAATGACAATTCATCCAAGATAATCATCTTTGTAAGGAATTCTCTAGCAGCCATTATAGTAAATATAGACATACCATCATTCTTGCTCTCATTGGCTTTAAAGGACAATTTTTTGCTTGTTGTCTACATTTTGTGGAAACGTTTTGCATATTTTAATATACTTTACTAAACTCAAAGTTCCATTTTTTGTTGGATGTGCTGCATAAATCTGCCCACAATAGTTACATTTTGCTGAATCCCTGTTTGGTATCCTATTAAAGTGAATCCAAGCTAACGATTTAGTTCTTTTTTATTCGACATGAGAACTTTCACCATCCATCATTGATCTTACCATGAAGTAAAACACAATAAACAGATTACAGATCAACACATTAATCACCTTACATTTAAACCCAAACAAGTCTTCCAAGATTTTAGAAGCATTAAATTTATTAGCCACATTAAGCAACATGAAAATTCAAAATTGTCAGCATTATGCAACAAGAAAACCGTCTAATACTATGCCCAAGATTCAGTAACAATTAAAACAATTTGTTTAAGCTACAAATGATCATGCTTCAACACTTACATTTGCAGAGGATTCAAAATAATTTAATGTAGCAAACGTAATAAAAAATATCCACAAATTTTTCCTAAACATGCTGCTATTTTAATTATTAAAATAAAACCAAATAATATCACCTTAAAGTCTAACATACTTGTTTAATAAATTGATATCAGCAACCTAACCAAACTATCAAACAACAATTTTTTGGCCAAAGAAAACTTCAAACCAGACTTAAAACTAACATCAAAATCACAGCAACCTTTGCTATCAATTGACACAAAACAAATCCAAAACAAGAATAAAAAACAGAAAACAAATTGACACACAAATAGTGCTCATAACTAAAGAAAACAATCTTAAAATCCTAAATAGAAAGTAGCACAATCGTTTTTTGAATAACCTGAAATTTTAACAGAGGTTAGTTCACAATACGAAGAACATGCTGTAAAAATTTTAAATTAAAATTCGTTACGAGCAAGAAGTTGTGAAAGTTCAAAAATCATAAACAAAACACAATAAAAAAAACACAAAATTTCTAATTGCTAGGCATTTTCACAAATAGCTTTCAGCTAAGCATTTTCACAAATAGCTTCTAGGCATTCTAGAAAAATATAACAAAATATACCATTTCTAATTGCTAATCCCAAATCAATGAACCGAAACAGTTTATAACAATTAAAAATACAAATAGGAGCAACTTAAAGACTAACAAAACAGGAAACACAAAAAATTATAACAAAAACACATAGCAACATAATATGAATTCAAACATTTCTCAATTTTTGGTTTAATCAATTTAGGGTTGATTTTATCCAAATAAGAGCTACAACATGATGGATTTATTTAGCTAAACATATTCCTAAACCAATTATCCTAAAAGAACCAACAAAAACAGAAAACGAAAACAAACAAAAACAAAATTTAATGGTTTAAATGTGGCTAATAAAGCTCCAGTAATTTTTCATACCTGCAGTTCAGTGAATGAGCGATTGTTGATTGCCGAGCGGGAGACGCCGTCGCCGAGATGGAACGCGAACAGAAGAAGAGAAGACTGTCGACTTTAGGCTTCAGTGAATCGGAGCAAAAGTGTGAGCGTGACGACGAGGGTGACGCGAGGCGAATTGGCGAAGAATGAACTACGAATCAAGAAACTCGACAGGCGAACGGAGAAAGCCGAACGGAGCTCGGGCCAGACAACGACACTCAAGAGACGAGGTGAACTGGCGAAAACGGAATATTGAAGCAAGAAATCGAATGTGAATGAAACTGAAAGGCTGATTGCTGAAAGCTCCAATTTTTAATTTTTTTTTTTAACCTGCAGTCCGGTCCGATTTTTCGAAAGTTTTTACTATGAATTGAGGACCGAACCGAAACCGATGAGATTTTAAGTTATGGACCGAGGACCAGATCGTGGTCTAGCGAGTTGGGACCGAAATCGGACTAAAACAGGTGGTCTGGTCCGGTTCTCAAAATACGGTCCGATCCTGCCCACTCCTAATTAGAGCCCAAACCATGTGCGTAGATGAGTTTGCAATTGATTTATTACGTGATAACGCATAGCCCCACACCTCATTCAGATCATATTAGCGTAACCTCCAAAAAAAAAACAAAAGGAAAGGACTGAGAGTGAGATATAACAAGGTCATTTCTGTTAATCACCGAAATTGTACGACTTGTTCTGCGCCGACAGATTAGAAAATAGAAATATGAGCCGCAATGATGAATTAAAAAATTGCCCTTTCACCTGATTCTGTTGTAGGGTTCTGTGACATGGACAGTAGCTCAAATCGATCTGTCCGTTAGCCCACCAAACACACGACAAGGCTCTTGATCGATTTGATCTGATTAAAAAAGTCTCTCAGTATTCAGAATAATTGAGGTGTGAAAATGACAAATTTTGATTTTTGCACCCAACTGTTAGGTTCGCTACTCGATTTTAATTAAGAAAAACCAAAACATAATGAACCAAACCGAAAAATACCATAATTCCTTGATTTTCAATTTTCTTTCTAACCCAGCATTTGACTCTCACAAAAGGAAAGTCGAACTCTCATCGACAACCTAGATTGAAGTCGTGACTGGCGACTCTACAACTCGCATTAGCGTGCCGCGTTTCTTCCTTGCAATCTCGCCTGACACCTTTAGGCTCTGAGTGAATTTGTAATCGACGACTTAATAATTATTGAAAAAAAATTATTTCATAAATGCATATTTTGTGTATATTGCTAAAAGTCTCAATGAACAAATAAGTACGGAACTCTAGAACAAATTCTATAGTTTAAAGTTTAAATACATTGATCTAAAATCAATCAGTGTCACAATGGAGTTGGAACAATCAAATGGGACAAATGACTTAATCTTTGAATAACAGACTTCTAGAGATTTTTGGCAAGTGATATTGAAGTTCTAAAGAGGGAGGGAAAAGAACACTCCAAGTCAATTCTAGTGAGTGGAAGATGCTTTGAAACAGTGATGGATAAAAATGACCCAGAAAGGAACAGTGCGTAAGTAGAAGAAGATAAAAAGGAGCAAGATAATTCACGGAAGCAGAAAAACACGAAGTAATTCCCGATGCTAAAGCATCATCACATCATACACTTGCAGAACATCAAGTTGAGCGACCACCTCTGTAATTTCCATAAAGACTTCAAAAACAGCACCAAGATAAGCATTTCTAAAAAAATTTAGATGTCTTGAAGTAGTTACATATTAACATTCCGTTGGTTGAAACTCTGGAACAAATTCCCATGTATAAAAAATTTATGAAAGATGTTTTATCGTAGAAAAGAAAACAAGGTGAATATGAAAATGTAACTATTAGAGAAGAAAATAGCTACATTTTTACATAAAAAATTACCTCCAAATCTTAAAGATCTAGGCAACTTTATGATTCCGTGCTCCATAGGCAGTCATTGTATTGGCAAGACATTGTGTGATTTTAGAGCAAGTATCAACTTGATGCCGATGTCTATCTTCAAAAAGCTAGAGATTGGAGAAGCTAGGCCAGTAGCAGTCACGTTGCAGCTAGCCGATTAATCTTCAGCTCAACCAGAAGGAAAGATTGAAGACATCTCGGTAAAGATTGATAAATTTATCTTTCCAACAGACTTTATCATTTTAGATTATGAAGTAGATTGAGAGGTTCCTATTATCTTGGGATGAT
Organism: Begonia peltatifolia; assembly: GCA_022433055.1. Taxonomy (NCBI): domain Eukaryota; kingdom Viridiplantae; phylum Streptophyta; class Magnoliopsida; order Cucurbitales; family Begoniaceae; genus Begonia; species Begonia peltatifolia. Next base: position 4,138,621 of record CM039523.1, read on the forward strand.
CGTTTCTTGCTATTAGAAGAACTTTAATCGATGTTCAGAAAGAAGAACTCATTATGCAGGTTAATGATCAGTAAGTAATCTTTATTGTTTTAAAGGCTATGAAATTTCCTTATGAATCTGAAGATTGTTTCTCAGTAATGAATGTTCAGTCGAATCCTAAACAAGTTGGAGTTGCATCATCAGAAGAAATAGAAAATTTAGGCGCAAAAAATTGAAGTCCAGATAATGTTAAAAAGAAAGAAACAAAGCAAAGTTCTAGAACTCAAGCAGTTTGAGACTCTATTCTTATTTATGAATATTTTATTGTTCTTAGTAACATTACTTGGTTACTAGAAGCCTTCATTTCAAACATTGTCAGTCGTGTAAAAAGCTAATGTAACTTAGAAACAAGTCAACAAATAAATAATAAAATTTATTTCCAAAGTACTTATAATAAAAATTGATTTGTGAATCCTAAGTTTCTAATTTATTTGCGTTAGTAAAAAATTGTGGAACTAACCTATAAAGTATTAAATTTAGCTTGATAGAATAAAACTTAGATGGTTCGAGAAAATATTAATTCTTGGCATGCACACAAACTCTAAGGGATACATTGCTTTGAGATTAATCTAGAACTATATTGTCTTGAATATTTGTTGATATGTTATAATTTTAATTGATTGAGAATTCAAGACAATCCTAAAAATTTGGATGATCATGTTTGAAGAATGATTAAAGTTTTTTAAGTGTTAATCGGTTTTTGTTTTACATCACTCAAGGATGAATAGTGATTCTAGTTGAATAATGCAATATTTATTTATTTATTATTTTATTCCGAGTATGAAACAGATGAATAAATATTAGGATTTCTATTTTATACACATTAAAATAAGAATTGAGAATTATATTGAATTGCATAAATTATTAAGTCATATTCAATATGCGTTAATTCTGAGTATGTTCATATAGATTTGTTTGATTTATGTAAGTTATTTCACTTAACTCTGAGTAATAATTAGTTTTCATAAGTCTAAAGGAAAACAAGAAATGAATTAATCAAGTAATTTTGTCGAGTTTTAATTTAAGTTTTTGTAAATCATTTAATTTGATGTTGCAACATTTCTTATAATTTTTGTAGTAAAAAAATTTATAAGTGAAGAAATCAAATTGATGTCGTACTTCTCTCATTCAAATTTCGTATCCAATTTATTATTCTATATTTCAAATATTTATTATTTTATTCATACCCAATTAAAATTATTTCACATTGATTTAAATTTTGATATATTTGTTTTCGTGGGGTCGATAATTATTATACTACTTGATTGCGATACGTGTACTTGCGTAGTGTTTATTTTTTGTGCACAACATGACTATGCACCTTGATTCTTCCTCGGGACCTACCTGCATTGCAATGCTTCTCTGATTAAGCTCTCTGAAAGAACATAGGTGCTCAAGCTCTCGGATTTCTCTGTTTGAACTTTGCACACTAGCACTGGTTACTAGTCATCTAGTGGGTAAGCTGTAGTTTTCTCCATGTATATTTTGAATTGCATTATGGTCTCTATAACTGTAAGCCGTAGTCAGTTTTTCATGTTTAACACTTACGAAAAAAAGATACCACCACATTTTTGTAGTGCTGAAAGTATTGTGGAATGAAAGCTGTATTGTAGAAATTATTCATCCCTAGTTTGATTGATTTCTTTAACGGTTAGTTTTTTGACATGTAGTGTTGAAGAATAATAGTTACATGTTCATAAACTAGAGAGGAAAACTTTGTAGCTCTGATTCTGGGTCTATTAGAATCAACTGTACAAAACAGAACTGCTAAACATATCTATTTTCAATCTTACCTATTTCAAATTAGTAATAGCACAGAATGCAAGTTCTATTTGGTTGTTTTTATATTATGATAGAAATAACTATGAGTACGAATCAAAGCAGGAAAACGAGCAGACCACGCGAAACATGGAATTGCTTTACTGAAAAAATAACATTATGGCAACTCGCAATTACTGTGGGACTTTGTGTGTCAATCAACCATTAAAGAATGGAACTTCAAACTTGAACAAACATTTAATTAATTAAAAAAAAATTACTTGCTAATTTAGACGAGACACAAAAGACGCTATTATTATGTAAAAAAGAAACTGTAAGAGAAAGTTCAATTACTTATATAAGTGTGAAATTTTTTAGTGTTGAAAGATGTTGAGATAGACTTGCTGGAATGATTGTAATTGTGAATTACCGTTTAGTGTTGTTGAAGGAAAAAAGTTTTGTAAATTTGTTAAATGAATTAGAGCCAAAATTTATTGTTAGGTTATTTTCAATCTTCCCTTTTTTGATGATGCCCCTCTTTATATAAGACAACCTCTTCGCTCCCCCTTAATATAAGCAAATATGAGACTAATATCAATTACTCACATTTCTCCCCCTTTGGTATTGTAAAAAAAGATCGGCAAAGTAACATTTATTTTTAGGCTCTCCAAAAGTTGTATAAGAGAAAAGAAATCCCAAAAAATCAACTACTCAAACATTATCAAATATTAGGTGCAGCCATCCGTTCATACATAAAGAGAATAATCTAAATAAAGCAGAAGAACGAGATAGTGAAAATAGTACTAGCCAAAACCAAACCTAATTAAAACCATACCCAAGCACAAAAAAGACTAAACTAAAGGTAGTTTCATGCAAAATGTCAGCATATATCATGCCCCAGAAAATAAAACATTATATGTCTTGCGAAGGATCATCATCATTGGTCGAAACAAGATCAGAATCACAGGGAGAAGATCTGTCAGTGAATGCATGTGATCAGAAGTAGTGAGAGAGATCTTCAAATTTTTTTATCAATCTTGTCAAAACACAAAGAGGCTAGAGATGTACGCAGACATGTGATCAATCTTTTCTTTAAAGACAAAGAGATCACCTCTAGGAATATCTGAATGTGAATGGGTCTTAACAAATAGAGCATTGGATAGCTCATAATCATGTTGTTCATCAGCGCTCACAGATGGTTCAGCAAAAAAAGACCCTTGATGAAATGTTTTAAAGTACCACTCACCATCTTCATTCTTAGCAATCCTCATTCTAGCAAGAGTGGATTCAGTGTAGGTGTCAACCTTCTTCAAAGACAACAAAATTTCAGTAGGAGGAATCTCCGCCCTATGGAGCTTGAACACTTCCATCAGGAGAAGATTCAAGGGAAGAGATTTGACTGAATTGTTGAATACATTCAATATACAATGGATAATTATATGTCCAACATTAAAACACTCACATCTAAAAAACTTGTAGAGAATATAGAGTTTCATCCTACTAATGTGATCCCAATGACCATATCTAGACAATAGATTATACTTAAGCATATGGTGAAAAACTCTTGTATGAATGTTCAAATCTTTAGCCTTAGGTTTCACAGATAAAGGTCCATTCAAATTCTTCACAATCATTCTCAAAAAATCCAATCATTCGTCATTACCAATAAAATCAGGATCCTTAGAGGTCTCATTATAGGTTATAGCAAAATTGTCCACTTCACACTCCAACAATTTATTTGAGGAACGAGGGGTCAAATTGATGTGTTTTCCATTTACATACCTTGAAATGTTTAAAGGACGAGGAGTGTACTCCATGTTAGCATAAAACTTCATAATCGATGTTTCAAAATAAGGTCTCTCTAACTTGTATAACATATAAAGACCCAACAATTTACACAGTTTCTCCAATTCTAAGCCTAACAGTCTAGGAAATGAAACTCTTTGAGATATAATCAAGGGCTTGAATTTAAAGGTCGTGTCATACTTATCTTTGGAGCTCTTCTTACAGAAGAGCAAGGTTGGCCATTTAGAGGGAGGAGCGTCGTTTGATGCCCCTATTGGAAGTCCAGGTTTTGCGCTTCACGAAACGACTACCAGTACCATAGGAGGATGCCATAGAGGGATAGAGGTGGAAAAATGGAGACTTATGGCCAAGATGAACCATAAAACTATGAGAATCGACAAAGTATCAAGCAGAAAAACGAGAGAGAACTGCCTGGTTTAGGGTTTGGACAACAATGCAACATTTATATTTGCGACTCTCCGGTCAACATCTTGGCCCAAATGTCAACCGCTAGTGCATATTTCACATTTTATAGAAGCTTTGAGGTGTCAACCCATCCTCTCATTGGTCGACACTTATCGGAAAACTTGATTTAATAAAAAGCTTAGAGGTGTCGACCGATCCTTTCATGGGTCAACACTTTAGTGGAAAAACCCATTCTAACAGAGACTTTAATGTGTCAACTAGGCCTTTCACAGGTCAACACTTAGTGAAAATACTTGATTTAACTCATGATCAAACCTAATCAGTCTTAATCATACCCGAATGTTATTAAAAGTTTTTTCGTCCAAGAGTTTTGTAAAAATGTCAATTAATTGATCAATAGAGTTTACAAATTCTAGTAAAATATCCTCCTTTTGAACGTGATCTCTTATGAACTGATATCTAATCTTGATGTGTTTGGTTTTAGAATGTTGAATAAGATTCTTTGAAATGTTGATTGCACTAGTATTATCCTACTTAATCAGAATCTTATCATAATAAAGATTATAGTCCTCTAGTGTTTGTTTCATCCAAAAAATTTGTGTAAAATAACTTCCAGCAATGATATATTCGATTTCGGTCGTTGAAAGAAAAACTAAATTTTGTTTCTTGGAGAACCAAGATACTAGACATTTTTCAAGGAATTAATAAGTATCATTTGTGTTCTTCCTATTAACTAGACTTCCAGCATAATCTGAGTCAGAGTAACCTATTAGCTCAAATGATGTTCCCTTGGGATACCATAATCTTAAATCATAGAATCCACTTAAATATTTGAATACCCTTTTTAAGGCATTTAAGTGAGGTTCCTCAAGTAAAACTTGGAATCTAGCACATAAATATACAATAAAGAGAATATCGGGTATACTCGCAGTTAAATAAAGAAGAGAACCTATTATTCCCTGATATTTCTTAATGTGAACACTCTATCCTTGTTCATCTTTATTAAATTTTATCGTGGTGCTTATGGGGATACTAGATGATTTTGACGAGTCCATGCCAAATTTTTTTAATATCTCTTTTACATATTTCTCTTTTCTAGAGACGATGTCATTATGAGATTGTCTAAGTACAAAGAAAAATCTTAACTTTCCATCATACTCATCTCAAATTCACTTTGCATCAAAAAAACAAACTTATTACAAACAGAATCATTTGTCGCGCCAAAGATAATATCATCAACATAAATTTGAACAATAAACATATTATTTTATTTTTGTTTAGTAAATAAGGTCGAATCAATTTTGTCCATTTTGAAGTCTCTTTTCAAGAGGAAATTTCTCAATTTATCGTACCAAACACTAGGAGCTTGCTTATGTACATAGAGTGCTTTCTTCAGCTTATAAACATGATCAAGTTCATCATGGACTTCAAAACTTAAAAGTTGCTCTATATACACCTCTTTTAAAATAAACACTGTTAGAAATACACTTTTTATATCCATTTGGAAGAGAGTAAAATTATTATAACAAGCAAAGGGTAAAGACATATGAACGGATTCTAACCTAGCTACCGGAGCAAAGGTTACCTCAAAATCTGTATTGTTTTCTTGATTATAATCTTATTGCTTATGGCCACTCTATTTTCATCTAATTTATTTTTAAATACCTATTTAGTTCCTATATTAGAATGATCTTTAGATCTTGGAATAAGTTTCCAAACATTGTTACTCTCAAATTGATTTAACTCTCTTTGCATAGTCATAATCCAATTCTTATCTAATTCGACTTCATCAAACTTTTTAACTTCAATTTGAGAGATGAAGGCTATATTAGCAGAAAAATTCCTAAGGGAGACTCTAGTTTTGACTCCTAAGGTAGTATTATCTAGAATATCATCCATGGGATGACTTTTACCATATCTCTAATTATTAGGTAAGTTTTCATTAA
>CM039523.1:4144584-4205077 GCA_022433055.1 Begonia peltatifolia
TTTTTTTTTTCTAAAATAGGATGAATGGAAACTTGGTTAAGAACATAGCAAGATGTTGCAAAAGCTTCTGCCTAAAAATATTTTGGAAGGAAATTCTCATTGAGTATAGTTCTAGCTAGCTCTTGGAGAGACTTATTCTTTCTTTCAACAACCCTATTTTGTTGAGGAGTTCTAGGAGAAGAGAAATTATGGTCAATGTCAAATTTAAGAATAAAACAATCAAACTTCTCATTCTCAAATTCTCCACCATGATAACTACGAATGATAACAATAGAAAGATCTTTTTTTTTTTAATTTTCTTCCTAAATCTATAAAAGGTGTCAAATGTTTCATTTTTTGACCTTAAAAAAAAGATCTAAGTAAACCTAGAGAAGTCATCAACAATAACAAAAACATAATGCATACCTTCTAAGCTAGCAATTTACAAAGGACTAGAAAGGTTTATATGAAGAAGTTGGAGAGCCTTGGAAGAAGAGACAACACCTTTTGAGGCAAACAAACTCTTTGTTTACTTTCCCATTTGACAAGCATCACAAACTCTATCTTTCTCAAAGAGTATTTTTGGAGGCCCTAACTAGGTTGTTTCTTGAAATTTTATCCAAAGTATCCATACAAACATGACGTAATCTCCTATGTCAAGACCGACTATCAATAGTTGAATTTGTCGCAAAACATCTTTCGTAAAACCAATAAACACTATCCAAATTAATAGTATATACATTTTCATTCCTATAGTCAATAAATAAGATTTTTCCATTTGAGCTATTCTCAATTATGTAAATTTTTTATTTGAAAAATAACTTTATATCATTTATCACATAATTGACTAATACTCAAAAGATTAACCTTCAAACCATCAACAAATACGACATGGTTAGTAATAGGGTAGAAGCATTACCTATGTTTTCAATGTCTACAATTTTTCCTTTTTGATTACCTATAAAAGTGACGTTTTCTTTCTTTTTAAAGATGGAGGTAAACTTTGATGAGTCTCCCATCATATACTTTGAACAACCACTATCGAGATACCACAAATTCTTCAAGGGAGATCTTCCAACCTATAAAGAAACAATCAAATGGTTCTCGTAGGTATCCAAATTTTTTTGAGTCTTAGAATGTTCGACTTGGTTCCTTTAGGAACTCATATCAAGTAGAAGATAATTTTTTTTTCACTTAATTTTAGAGGACAAGCAAAAAATATATGATCAATTTTATTGCACATATTACAAGTGGTTGAATTAACAAAAAAATTTTCGTACACATTTTTCTTCTTAAAAGCTTCATAACCAATACCAACTTTATCAAAAGTCACTCTTTGCTTTCTCAAAAGCATTTTTAAATTCTTGCTTCCGTTAGAGAACTTAAGTACTATATTGTTTAAATCAACATTTTTACTCTTTAGATCATTAATCTCATTTTCTAATGAAGAAGTTACATTAGCATACTTTCTAACTAAATCAACATTCTCCTTTCTCAACACTTTGAATTTAGACTTAAGAAAATTAAATTGATCAACTAGATCTTTAAATGCATCAATCAATTCACCATTATCAACGTCATAATCTAAATCACTAAAGGAGTTGCTAACCTCATTTTCCTTAGCAATGAAGCGCATATTGACAACTTCTTTATCTTTGGAAAAAGTGTCATTTTCGTTGTCATCCCATGTAGGCTTCACCACTCTCTTTTTGAATGTCATTGACACATTCTTGGCTTGAGGACAATCAATTTTGGAGTACCCCGGCATTCCAAATTTAAACAATGTGACTTCTTTTTCCTTTTGAGACTTGTCTCCTTTTGAGAACCTCTTCCCTTGCAACTTTTTTAGGTTGGAGAGACTTGTTAAACCTTCTTGTGATGAATGCAATCTCCTCATCGTTTTCTTTCTTTCCGAATTCATCTTGTTTGCTTGAAGAAGCTTTGAGAGCAATGTCTTTCTTCTTGGAGATCTCCTTCTCGTTTTGCGTTTTCATTGGCCTTCATGGTAATCTTATGAGACATTAGCGATCCAATGAACTCTTTAATTTGAGAACTTTGAAATCTTTTGCTTCTTAGATAGCCGTCACCTTGGGTTGTAATTCTCTTGGTAAGCATCGGAGAATTTTAATAGCCAATTCTTCGTTGTGATGTGCTTCAAATTAAAGGACAAATACAGACACTAGTTCTCTTTGTTGGGAAACAGATTTGGCCAAGAGATTTCTAGATTCCAATGTGCATAAAATCTTTAGTTTAAGTCCAAATAATCTGAAATTCACCCTGGATGAATGATTGCTCGTTGGTCTGAAGAGGGAAGAAACAACACCCTTAGGTTTGGCATCTTTATGGTAGAAGACGCTCCAACTAACTTAAGTGAGAGTTGAATACAACCTTGCTGATGAAACTCTATGCTAAGAAAGGGAACAATGAAGGTTGCAAAATAAGTATAACTACTTTGGCTCTCACAAATGGAAACATAAGAACACACTCAATGCTTTTCGGATGTAACTCACAGAGGAACACAGTTTGGCAGCTTCAAAGAGTTGAAAACAATATGCTATATTTTCATTCAAAAGTGCTGAAGAGAGGCCTTAAGGATGGTTTAAATACCATATCTCTTCTTACAAATTAGGATTTGGTAATTAGTCAAAGAAGGGGTTCAAAAGGGGAGGGGTACTGGGCCAAATGGCTTAGTCGAGTACACCATGGTTTTGCAATTTTGAAAAATCCTTCTCTCTCTAAGGGTCACCTTCAAGTGGTCGTTCTTATTTCAAAATACAGCCACTTTTCCTTCCTTCATATGTTCATCTATTACATGCTACCTAATGCATTAAAATACTAAAGTTTTAAGGGAAATAAAACTAAGTTCAAGTTATATTAATTATCGCTAAGAAGACAAATTCCTTTTTCTAATTTTGGAGTGGTGAAGGAGTGCTCCCATGTTAGCAAATGGAAATGTTCATCCATATCTTGAGCATTTGGTTCCATCCTTAGGTAGTCAATATGTTGCTTAACCTACTAAAAGAAAACACTCATTAGTTAAAGGTTAAGCCAAGGCCAAAGATTTGGCTCGTGATCAAGTGATGGCTCCTCTTGGCACATCATTCTCCCCGAGTGATTGAGGATTTGATGTCAAATTTGAATGTGTTTCTTCTTCTTGCTCAATCTCTTTCCCAATGTATGGGGATAGGTCTTGTACATTGAAAGTAGCGGAAACTCCGTATTCTCCCAGTAATTCAAGTTTTTATGCATTGTTATTAATCTTCTGCAATATCTTGAACGGTCCATTAGCCCTAGGGAGAAGTTTGGATTTTCTTTGCTCATGAAATTTCTTCTTCCTCAAATGGAGCCATACTAGATTGTCTTCCTTGAAGATGACTTCTTTTCTACCGCGGGTGGCATGCTTGACGTAAGACTCATTCTTCTTTTGGATGTTCTTCTTAACCTTCTCATGCTAGGTTGTCACCTTTTCGACTATACTTGTTCCACTAGGAATGACTATGTCTTTTGTGGGTGAGGGAATAAGGTCTAGCGATGTGAAAGGATTAAATCCATATACTTGCTCCACTAGGATTGACTATGTCTTTTGAATAGAGTAATGTACACTCTCATTATAAGAAAATTCAATATATAGTGACCACCATACTCCTTAGCAAAACACCTATTGTTCTATTCACTACCTGGGTTTGTCTGTCGGTTTGAGGGTGGAATGATGTACTAAAGAGTAGCTTGGTGTCCAATTTGCCCCATAAAGTCTTCCAAAACGTATTCAAGAATTTGGTGTCTCTATCCGACACAATGGACTTTGGTATTTCGTGCATGCGCACCACTTCTTTGAAGAATAGTTCGCCTATATAGCTAGAGTAATCCATCTTAGAACAAACTATGGAATGAGCCATCTTTGAAAATGGGTTTACTACCATCAAGATTGACTATTTTGATCTAGGTGTGCGAGGAAGCCCCAAGACAAAGTTCATGCTCACCTTTTCCCAAAAATGACTAGGAACCGGTAAAGGTAAGTAGAGTCCTTGAGGAAGAACCTGGCTCTTTGCCTTCTTGCACACTATGCATTTTTCCACCACCTTATGCACATCTCTAAGTGAATGTGACTAATAAAAGTGTTCTTTGAGAGCTTCGAAAGTTTTCTTTTGTCTAAAATGACTTGCTAACATGCTTCCGTGAGCTTTTTTTATTAAATACTCTCAGATTCCTCCACTTGGAATGCATAATTTTCCTCCTTGGAAAAGGTACCCATCCATCAAATAATAGCCACACTCAGTCTTGTTCTTACTTAATTCATACCAATGGCGAAAATCTTAGTCTCTTTCGTAAGCTCCTTTGATCAAGTCAAAACCCAGAAATCTAGTACTCAATTCAGTTAGAAGGACATACCTTCTAGAAAGTGCATCGGCCACCACATTTGTTTTTCCCTTCTTGTATTTGACAATGTAGGGGTAACTCTCGATAAATTTCACAAATTTAACCTCCCTCTTATTTAGCTTTCATTTGTTTTTTATGTGTTTAATAGCTTGGTGATAGGTGTGTATCATAAAATTATTCAGGAGTAGATAATGTTGCAAAACCTCAAGAGCCCAAATGTCTACTAGAAAATCCTTGTCATACATACAATAGTTTAAAGTAGCCCCCTTGAGCTTCTTACTAAAATAGATGAGTGGCTTGCCCTCTTGCATAAGCAATGCCCCAATTCCTATTTTGGGAACATCACATTCTAAAAACCTTGTTGAAATCGTGTAGCATAAGGATAGAGTCATAACAAAACTTCTCTTTGATTAACTCAAAACTTTGTTGAAAAGCTTAAGTCTAACGAAATTCTACTCTTTTCTTAGTGCAATCGGTCAAAGGGACACAGTCGAGCAAAAGTTCTTAATAAATCTTAGATAAAATGAAACTAAACTATAAAAGCTTCTTAACTTTAAAATTTCTTTTGAGATCGACCAATCCCTTATAGTTTCAATTTTACATTTATCCAATTTTATGTCTTCTTTAGTAATGATGAAACCGAGAAATGAATTATCTCTTGTACAAAAGAGCACTTCTTGAGATTTTCATATAATTTGGCATCTCTAAGAGTATAAAATAAGACTTTAAGATGATCCAAATGTGAGTTGAGATCCACGCTATATATTAAAATGTCATCAAAATAGACTACTATGAATTTTTCTAAAAAATCTTTAAAAACTAAATGCATAAGCCTCACAAATGTACTAGGGGCATTAGAAAGGCCAAAAGGAATCACTAACCATTCATAGAGGTCATACTTAGTTTTGAAGGTTGTTTTCCACTTATTTTCTTCTTTTATCTGAATTTGATGGTAGCCACATTTCAAATTTACCTTGAAGAAGATTGAAGCCTCATTAAGTTCATCCAACATGTCTTCAAGTCTAAGAATGAGAAACCTATATTTGATCGATGACCTGACTACCAATGCACATCCTTATAGTCTCATCCTTCTTGGAAACTAGTAGTGTACAGTTATGGATTTTTGGATGTAACCCTTCTCAAACAACTCTTAAACTTACTTGTGTAGTTCCTTTGCCTCTTTCGAGTTCATTCTATATAAGGGCTGATTTGGTAACACCACTCTCAGTTGTAAGTCAATTTGGTGCTCAATACTCCTAAGAGGTGGTAATCCTCGAGGTAACCCTTTCGGAAACAAGTCTTGGTATTGGTTCAAGAATCTCTCGGGATTTCTCCCAGTGTCTCTATCCTTTCACGAAACATCATCAAAATCAAAGGTCCTTTATTTAGAAGGGACTTTCTTAGCTCTTTCTTAGACATGAAAAGTGTTTACTTCGATCTTCCTTCCTTCTTTAGCTTTTCATCTAAGCCACTTGCTCCAGTTCGAGTGGCGCCAATTTGATTGTTTTTCCTCCAAACATGAAAGAGTAATAATTGGAGTATCCATCATGAGACACTTTCTGATCATATTACCAAGGCCTCCCTAACAAAAGGTGGCTAGCGCTAATTGACACTACGTCACAAAGAACCTTATCTTTGTATCCCTCGATTGTGAAGTCAATGTATGCTTGCTTAGAGACCTTAATGCCCTCTCGATCATTTAGCCACCTCAACTTGTAAGGGCTCGAATGTAAGGTTGTCTCTAATCTCAATTTCTCCATAATGTCTCGCGATGCACCATTAGTGCAACTCCCCCATCAATTATGAGAGGACAGACTTTGTCCTTGATTAAATAATGGTTATGAAAAATATTCTCTCTTTGACAATTTTCATCATTTGCTTCTGACATGAGAACTCTCCAGATAACCATTAAGAGTGGCCCCTCTTGTTCATGGAATACCTCTTCTTGAGATTCAAGGTTCTCACTAGAACCTTCCTTTTGCGGATCGTTACTAACTATCTCGCCTATGCTTTCTCTAAGAACCATAACTCTTCGACATTGAGAAGCAATGTGTCCCAATCCAAGACACTTAAAGCACTTGATCTCCTTTGATCTTGCCCAAGTGGCATCGTTCACTAATTTCTTGTCTTCTATCCCTTTTGTAGGCTAACTCTTTGTAAAAATCTTCTTATCATCAACCTTAGATGGTGGTTTATAGGGATTCTTTGTCTTTGAAGGAAACCGATTAGCAACCCATTTTCCTTTTCTCTTCTCTTGTATTTCAACCTTCAACGCAAGTTGGATAACGACATCCATGGTCTCTAAAGTATGTAGCTTCACAATATCACTAATTTTTCTATTCAAACCCTTATGAACCTTAAAATCACTTGCTCCTCTGGTTTTCTCAATCCACTCCTAATCTTGAGGGTTTCAAACTCAATTAGGTACTCCTCAACCGATTGTGAACCTTGCTTCAAATTTTGCATTTAAAAAACAACTCTTGTTTGTAGTGCCTTGACACGAATCTATTTCTCATCAAAGACTTCATAACTCTCCAAGTCATAATTGCCTCATCATTTTCACACCTCCTTTGTGCCTTCAAATCGTCCCATCATAAACTGGCATAATCGGTCAATTCTAGAGACACTACTTATAATTTCACCTTCTTAAAATAGTTATAGTAGTCAAATACATTTTCTATTTTATTCACTCAATTCAAGAACATATCACCATTACATGAACAATTAAAAAAGGGAATGGATACCTTCATATGCTTCGATTCCTCATTAAGGTCGTGCCTAGCATGTAGAAACTCTTCATTCTTGAATTCTTCTTCTTCTTCGGTCACATTTTGATTAAACCTCCTTTTAGGATTTTCGTGTCTTCTCCTAGGAAAAGGGGTTTGAGGGACCCTCATGTGCTTGTTCCTCATTTTCATCATCCATTGACTAATGTTCTCAAGCTTGTAGTTCAATTTATTTAGTTCTCTTTGAAAACTAGATTCTTCCCTCCCTCTTTCAAGTTTGTTGTTAAAGGAGGTTGAACATTTGACTCTCGATTTTGTTGGTTATTAGCTTAACTTCTTATCATCATTTTTAGTCAACCAAAATACACAAAAAACACAACCAAAACCAAGGAAAGAGCAGAGCTATGATACCAAATGATGTGCTTCAAATTAAACGACAAAAATAAACGCTAGTTCTCTCGATTGGGAAAATAGATTTGGAAGAGAAATTCCAAGATTCCAATGTGCATAAAATCTTCAGTGTAAGTCCAAATAATCTAAAATTTTAACACAAACTCACACTGGATGTATGAGGCGGCCCCCAAATTTTAGAGGCTAACTCATTGTAGTTGAAAAATGATGGACAAATAACTACTTGCTGGTCCGAGGAGGGAACAAACAACACCTCTCGGGTTTGGCATCTTTATGGAAGAAAGCGCTCCAACTAGCTTGGATGAAAGTTTAATACAATTTTGTTGATGAATCTCCACACTAACAAAGGGAACTATGAAGATTGCAAAATAAGTATAACCACTTTGGCTCTCACGAAATGAAAATACAAGAACAAACTCAATGCTTATCGGATGTAACTCACCGAGGAAAACAATTTGGAAGCTTCAAAGAGCTGAAAACAATCTGCTATATTTTCATTCAAAAGTGCTGAAGAGGGGCCTTAAGAATGGTTTAAATATTTTGCATTTTTTTACAAATTAGGGTTTGATAATTAGTCAAAGAAGGGGTTCAAAAGAGGAGGGGTACTCGGTCACATGGCTTAGTCGAGTACATCATGGTTTTGCAATTTGGGGCAAATCCCTTCTCTCTCCAAGAGCCACTTTCAAGTGGTCCCTCTTCCTTCAAAATGCAGCTAGTCTTCCTTCCTTCTTATGTTCATCTATTACATGTCACTTGATATATTAAAATATTAAAATTTTTAAGGAAAATAAAACTAAATTCAAGTTACATTAATTGTCACAAGAAAGATAAATTCCTTCTTCTAATTTTAGAGTGGCAGAGGAGTGCTCCCATGTTAGCAAGTGGAAAGGCTTCTCCATGTTTTGAGCATTTGGTTCCATCCTTAGGTAGTCATATGTTGCTTCACGTACAAAAAGAACACACTCATTACTTAAATGTTCGGCTAAGGCCAAGGATTTGGCTCATGATCGAATGATGACTCCTCTTAGCACATCAATTTGGATACACTCTACTAAACACTTTCAAACTATTAGTAATGTTAATGAACCGTGTAAACATTGAACTAATATATTCATCTTTCTCTAGTGAAAAATGTTCATTTTCATGTACATGCATACTCATTTTGTTTTCTGTCACTTGATTAGTTTCTTTACATATAACTTCAAGAAAGTGCCAAATTTCATATGCAATGTCACAACCTTATACTCTATGAAATTCATCCCTATTAAGAACACAATATAAAGTATTCATAGCATTGGCATTCAAGCTTAATTTTTTTTTATCATGGTCATCAAAATCTAAAGGTAATTTAAGCACATTCACTCTGTTTTCTAATTTGATAGGAATATAAAGACCACTTTCAATAACACTCCACGAGCCATAATCCATAGGTTGAATAAAAATTTTCATTTTAACTTTTCAATAGATATAATTATTACCATTAAAGAAAGAAGACCTAGTAGCAGATTGTCCTTCAACATGTGAAGAATTCAAATTAAATATCATAGAACTAGGTCACAATATAATCAAGTTAATCACAACAAAAGTTCTAATATCTTGCTCTAATATCAATTGTGAGATCAAAAATAACATAAGAATGGGGTAAATTAGGTTATTAATAATTATTTTACCATTAGTTGATTTTTTATTATTCTATATTAACTATTTTTACAATAATGATTTTTTTTCTAAGACTGGTGAAACGGGAAGAGAGAGCAATGAAGATTATGAACAATTCTCTTCATTGTTTTTATTTGGGTTGGATTCAATTGTTCCTGTCACTTGTCTTGAATCATTTTAAGAATTTCGAATGTTGTTGAAGTAAATATTAAATGTGTACTCTGATTCATTTAGAGCTTTCCAGGTGTGCGTGGAATGTCTTGCAAGTAGCAAAGGAAAATTTCAGACTGTTTTTCAAGATGTTTAATTGTTTTTTATAATATTTTCGGGTTGTTCTTCTCTTTGAAATGTTTTTTTTTTGCAGGTAACTACTGTAATATGTTTGAAATGTTTAATCCATTTTGTTTTCATCTCATTCAAGATCTTTCCTGACCAAACCGACACAAAAAACCGCCCAAACTGATTGGTAAAATCGAAAAACTGAAAACCCCAAGCTAAAACAACCAATCCATCCCAAACCGAATTACAAAACTTAAAACCAAAGAAAGAAAAACTTGATATCAAAATCTAAAAAATGGAACACCGAAACAAGAACTGAACCGACAAAACCAAAAATTGAGGTTCGGTTTTGGTTCGTTTTCTATTATGTTGGCTTCGGTTTCGATGTTAAGTTTTCAAAACTGAACCAGCTCAAATGGACTCCAATTCAATCAAAAAATGAACTGAACCAATCTCCACCCTATCTCTCACCTCTCCCTACATGATTCTTTCCAAAATCAAAAGTAAATTTTGATTTTTATTCTTAGTTTTAATGATGAAATATCATTGTGTTCTTTTTTGTCTTATATAAATTATTATTTTACTTTTCGATTTATCCATATTTACCATAACAGTAAATTAACTAACTTTTAACTTAATTAAACTAAGCCATGTGTCGAGATCTCATTGGCTGATAGTTTTCATCGCACCATTAGCAAAACCATGTTGATATGTCATACTTTATGCTCTCAATTCCAAGTATAACCACGTCTTTTGACTTCAAAAGTCAAAAATAAAGTTACCAATTTTAAATTATGTATTAAATGGTAAGTTACACATTTGCGTGACTTATTCGTTTTAGGTTTAATCAACTCAATTTTGCAGTCAGATTGTTCCTAAGGGCTTCTAGTTCAACAACTTAAATTGCTTCATATATTCAGTCACGTTTAGTTAGTCAATCATGTGTCTAAAGTCATCTTATGCAATGACTTTCATTGTAATAGCCAAATTTCTAAGCTTTTATTAATTTTAAACTTGTTATAATTTTCAATATCAAGTAATTATTCTAATCGCGATTATTATGCTTAATCTTAATCCATGTTGTTACAACTACACTTCAGCACTCAATAGACACCTTCAATCGTTTCAACTTGGCTGCTATTATTCACAGCAATAAAGGCACTGGACGTAGAAGTTTGTAATTTACTGTTCAAATTTGGAATTTTCAGTGAGAAAGACAAGAGATTTCATTTTATATGAAGAAATCAGAACTGCACCCCATTTGCCAGTTCGGTTCCAATTTTGTGGCCATAAATTGTGGTCCTATGATTCCATTTAGATGAAACCATGAAAAAATAGTTCAATTCGGTCCCATCCCAAAACTAGATGGAAACTACTCGTGTCGCTCCTAGTTAGAATGGTAATTACGCGTTTGATTATATGAGTGGTCGTGGTCCCTATTTCATAAATTACTTTTCATTCTTTGAGTTTCTGTCACTGATAGAGAGATTTGAGAATAAGAGTTTATGGAGACGGATGATCTAAGTGTACTACTTGAATCGCTGCTTGTATTAGAAGTGGATTCAGATACCCTTTCTTTGATATATTGATATCATAATATGATAGTACCATTTTGGCATGTTTCACGTATTAGTAACTAGGATTTAACGATACAACACAATGGAGGAGACGAAGAAATGGAGGTCTAAAGAAGAGAAATCACGGAGGGACCAAGGATGACATCGATTTAGAAGGAGAGAAAGAAGAAAAAATATATTAAAATAATATTTTGTTTTACTTCTTGTTCTAATATAATTAACAGATACTCGCAAGGATTATATAATTAAAACTAATCATGATTTTTAAACTGTCCGTAAATATGTTAAACACTCAATTTAAAACATGATTTCACAATAAAAACACTCAAAATTGCAATGAATTTTCACTTAAAAACCTGTTATTCGAAATGATATGATTACTTTTCCATAAACAAGAATCGAAATTGAGATATTGTAATTTCATGATGTCCACTAAACAAGAACCGAAATTAGATATATCGTCGGGACAAGTCAACATAGTTTTGTTCTTAAACTTAACAAAGAATTTGTATTTTTTTACAGATAGAATCATATTTACTAGATATTGTATCAACTTTACTTTCTTTCGAATCACTTGCTTGCACAGGAGTGACGAGTACAGAAAAAGTAAAGCACAGAGCGATGGAGATGTGAGTGGCTGAACTTTAGTAAGATGATGTGGAGAGAGATTCCAACTTGGTTGTTTGTAAAACAACCCCCGCCGATGGGCTGGCGGCCCACAAAACACACAATCGCCCTTCCTTAAAATAACACCATTCGATTTCCTCGCTAATTTCCTTTTCTTCATTTGTCCTTTTTAACTGGGGGTGCGGTTCTTCTTCGTGTAGGGTCACATCGCAATCGTCGCCCACAATTTCAACTATTAAGAAACAAAACTAGAACCGGAACCCATCATGTCGGTTCAGTCTCGGCACAATCAAGTTTCCGAATTTTAAAAAAGAATAAAAAAAAAATTATTTATATTTTTTTTATTGTTAATGCATCGGGTTTGTGTCGGGTTTGAGGCCTATTTTTGGATATGGATCAAATTTTTTACGATTTTAGGTCTGTTTTAAACAATTTTCAGGTCAAATCTTTGACTCACAGATTTATTTGATTTTTATGATTTTTGACTCTCAAAATCGTAGACCAAACCATGAATTGCAAGTCTGGTGAATTTAGAACTAGAAGTGTGTCGAATTGGGATCAATACCGTAGTTCCCATTTGATTTTGACCGGTAATTACGAGAACAAAAATACTACCATGCAGATTTAATCTCGTCTTTTGTGACACGTGGCATCTCCACAAACCCTCCGCTCAAAAGAATGGGATCTCTCTAATTTCTTTGACTAGCATCCATAATTCTTTATTTCTCAAGCGTTGAAAATGGAATCCATCAGCTAAAGCCTACACTTTTTGGCCCCCACCCTCCCTACGCCCACCCACTGATCGCTTCCCAAATTGCCATACCAAGCACAATTTTTTCTATGGTGCTGAAATCAATTCGTTGTTCAGTCAAATGGTCGATCACAATATTAAACCTCCCACTGTTGGTAATGTCTAGAGATCGGACGGCCGCGATGTAAAGATCATTACCAAAATTACAGGACAAAAATTTGGAAGAATCAGTAAAAAATCAATTCTGATAGCAGCAGCCATGTCAGTCTGTTTGGCCTGTCTGGAACTGTGAAACGTGCCGACCAAAAACCAACGAAAGGCAACGTTTTCTTCCTTCCCACCTCTTCAAATTAGTCACCAGAAATCGGCGATCGGGGAACTCTCTCGTCCGCCGGCTGGGAAGGGCTGGATTGTATGAGGGTAATTCTTGATTCAGAGATGATTGGAACTGAGGAAATGAGATGAGAAGATGAAGAATCGAAGCTAATGCGAAAAAAAGGGGATGGACGAAGTGCCTGGATCATTGGGTACAAGCGCCAGCTTCTCTCTGAGATTAGGACAGACCATTTTTTCGTCTGCCTCCCTTCTCTTCATGTCCTTGGGTGTTGAGTTCTACAGCTACACCGCTTTCTGGTAAACTTCAATTTTCCTTTTCTGGCTATGCCTTCCATCTCTTACCAGTTCTATAATTGTTATTATTAGTATTGTTTGTTCGATTCTGCATCTCCAATGGTACATTAGTTATTGCTTATGAATCTGATGACAATTTCTTGAAATTATTGGTTGGTTTCTCTAGAAATTTACGTTTATTTGCAGCTTGGAAAACTATGACAGGAATTCAATGAACTTTTGAAAGATGGTGAAATTATTGGAACTGCAATTCCCAAAACTCGCCTCAAAAATTCTTTGCCTGACCATCAAGTCAATTTGATAGAATTTACTTTTATAAAATGGTAATTTGTAAATCATCTCTACAAACCAAAAACAGAAGTTGATCGTGAATCAGATTCAGTTTTAACATACATTGATTTCTGAAAAATTACTTATTTTGGGTCATCTTTGTTTTGGATGTTGCTCATAGTTGCTCTCTTCAATCAATTTGTGGCAGCTACCTAGTTACGGTGATGGGTTTGGTTATTCCATGGAGTTTTACTTTAGCAATAGTCGACGTCTACTCTGTTCTAGTGAAATGTCCCCTCCGGCAGCCCGGAATGCTCTTAATCATCGTCATCGGAGATTGGGTAACCACTTCATTCTCTGCTCTCTATAAGATAAACTTTTGCAAGAACTCATGAAAAAGTGTACAAAAAATTACAGGTCCTCTCACTTCTCACACTAGCCGCAGCCTGTTCGACTGCGAGTGTTGTGGATCTCTTGCTTCACTCTGAAGGTTCATACTGTCCTCCTAAATTTTGCAGTAGATATCAAATCTCTGCTGCAATGGCTTTCTTGTCTTGGTTTTTATCACTGGCTTCTTCTCTTTTCAACCTTTGGTTACTTCCATCTCTGTGATTTTTCAAGCTCAGTTCAGAATTCCTCGCCCAGTTCATTTCATCTCCAAATCAAATTTTGTAGATTAAGAGATTGATTGTTTTGATACTGCTACAAAAGAGATAAGTCCAATAATGCAGCTATTTGTTTCTATTGATTTTGACCACATCTTCTGTATATACCTTTCATCTGATTTCAATGGATCCCTTGAGTCTTGTTAAATTGATTACGTACATCACTCATACAATCATTCTATTCCTTAAGTTTATCTCCGCTGCATGCAACTCGAGTATTCTCCAATTATATTATGATCAGTACTCAGTTCCTATCTGTTGGAATAGTTTTCAGCAAATCATGTAACTCGTAGACTTTATGTATAGTTTATTGTACGAGGATGTAGTAAAATGAGTATATTTAATTAATCAAATTCATGTTGATAACTTCCTTGTCATACCCCCTCTATGAAGTCCACACATGATATCAGGTTGATTATGATATGGCGTGGGAAGTGGATGCAAAAGTCAAGGCGAAGCTATGTTTTGTGTCTTGTTTCTAACACGAGTCGTGTTCCACTATAAATCTACAAACTTGATGTTTTTTATCGAGCTCGAATTGGTCTCCTCACCATAGTCCCCTGGTACCTATTCATCCTTCTTTCAATCCTCTTATAAAATGGCAGATCAGTCTGATAGTGGTAGTAAGATTCTCATGTTGACTGGCTTATTATCTTTTAGAGACAAGAATTGTACCGAATTGTTTTAAAATATTGCTCATGTATGGAACTTGAATCGATGGTATATATATACATACATATTACATGTGGTGAGAACATCCTACAATAAAGAATAAAGAAAGGTTAGAGTTTCTCATTGAAATCTTGGTTGAAGAGAATACAAAGACGAAATTGCTTACAGAGGGTACAAAAATACAATCGTAAAAGACTAAACTACCCTTAGAATAAAAATAGTATACTCCCCTCAAACTCATGATGCGACTCGAAGGACCATCCAAAGTTTGGTAAAAGAGAAAGTAAAATCGTGAAACTTCAGGCAATTTTGTAAGAAAATCGACAATTTGCATGGAGGAGGATGAAAGAAAGTGTGATAATATTACCATGAAAGTGTGTTTCGATATATTTTGTTTGCTCATAAAAAATCGAATTACGTGCAATATAAATGGAACTCTTGCTGGCATAATATAAGGGAGTAGGTCGGAAAAGGATAACACTCATATCAACAAGTAGTTAGCTAATAGAAATTAAACTTAATTGTTTTGATGATGAGCATAATTAATTATAAGTTGATTATGATTTGATGATGTAGTTACATATTTGGACGAAGGCAGTTTGGCCGAAACACGTGACAAATTTGTTTGGATTCTCTTACCTCTACTTTCTTTACTATTTTAATTTACTTACATATAAGATTTAAGTTGTCTAGTTAAGAGAGAAAAATAGAAAATTGGATATAGAAATAAAAATGCTTATATTATTGACTTAAATAATTAATCTTCTATTGATGAAAAATGTTTTTGGACAAACTCTTCTCTTAATTGTTGTTCATGACGTAGAAACTAGGACATGTAAGGATAGATAAATTAGCTCAGATCTCTAGATATAATTTTGTTAGCGAACTTGCAAAAATTTCATTTGAAAATATTAGAGTTTGTAACACTTGCCAAATGAAAAACCAAACAGAAAGTTCTTTTGCTTCTAAGAATATTGTACCACACCTAAATCCCTCCAATTACTCCTTACGAACATCTTCACTCCTTGCAAGACCACTAGCTTAGGATGAAAATATTATGGCTATGTTATTATAGACAACTTCTCCCAGTACACATGGATTTTCTTGTTAAGGACATAAGATCAAACCTTCGAAACATTTTCTAACTTTAGGAAGAAAGTGCAAATGGGATGGATCTTTTCATCATAGCAACATAAGTGATTATGAATAACCTTCGTAAATATTTTTGGGTGAAAGTCGTTGCTACGGCATTGTATGTCTTGAACCGAATATTCATTTGTCTCATCTTAGGAAGAACTTTCAACCTTAGCTATTTTAGGTCTTTTGGTAGGTGCAAATGTTTAATTCTTAAGATAAAGGACATTTTAAGTAAATTTGATTCCAAACAAACTATAAGATTTTCTTAAGCTATTTCTCAAATAGTAAAGCATATGGAGTATTCAATTAGAGAACGTTAGTTGTTGTAGAATCGATGCATGTTATCTTTGATGAGGCAATTTCATCTTGAAACGAACATGGATTTAAAGGATAAGTTAGAGAAGGAGATTTCAATTCTAGCTTTTAAGCTAGAACTAAATCAAAATTTGACATTATTTATGATCATCTTGAGAACTTTATAAATAGTAGTTGGAACCAAATATTTATTGTTGAGGTCACAACTATTATTGGTCCTAATGTTTCTCCTACCTCTGATCTTGATCCTCCTATTGATATCTAGGCACAACTTCAGATTATTTTGATGTATTTTATCATATATACTATCAAACTTGACTATATACTGTGTTGATTCCTAAATTTGATGTTTCTTGACTATGTATTGCTATGATATTTTTTGAACTAATGATTATGCTATGATGCTTTTTATTGTATGAGATACTAATGTTTTATTTCTTTGATACTAAAACCTTTTTTATAATGACAAAGGGAGAGAGAAATATATAGGAAAAAAAAAAAGGAAAAGGAGAAGAATATGGTATCAAAGTATACAAGGGGGAGAAGGAGATATACCTTAGACCATTTTACAAAGGGGGAGTTTGATTTAGTGCTCGATTTCTCGTGCAAATGGAGAGATAAATAATTTTTGTTTGATGATTAGCACAATTAATTGAATAATTTATTCTAAATTAATTATGATTTGATGATGTATTTATGTATTTAGATTCATCTAAGTTGAGTACGAGTACTCGTTGGTTATATTTAAGTTTGATGATGATTATTACTTGGATGATTTGATTATGAAGTATATAGCTTTGCTCTTATTGATAATACCCTCGAAAAGGAGTAGTTGAAGTTTTAATGTGTTTGTTAAATCCGTACAATTAGTGTTAAAATTTATAAGACTTTCACAATTTAAATCAAGAGATGTATTAGCAGTCGACCTACCCTAGCTGAGAAGTCATCTTAAAAATGTCCAGAGAGCATTGAACTTTTGAAAATCTACTGAAGAGGTTGATCTTCCCCTTCATAGGTTCACTAGTGCGATGAACCTTGCTGAACTAAAGGGTCATACTAAAAAACTCACGAAAACAATACATTTTAGAAAATCTACTAAAAAGGTAATTAATTTTCTTTATTTGAATTCGAAACCAACTAGGTCTTACATAGGTTGGTCGGTGTAGTTGACTCTAAGAATTGAGGTCATCCTAAAAATTTTACAAGAGCATCCAGTGTCTAAAATAGTTTGAAGAGGTTAACTAGGGAGTATATGTGGTCGACTTGAGTAGTTGACTAGTGGATACCAGTGGTAGACCATGTGATAGATCGTAGTTCAAAAGTCTAATTATTAACAAGCATTGAGGTTGACCTAAAGATACTAATGGTCGACCCAAGTAGTTTAAAAAGCACATAACCATCGTGAAGAGGTTAATCGATCGAGACTTCTGTTATAATTAGACATCTTAATCTAATCTGCTTTGAAACGATTGATAATGCAAATAAATAGAAAACAGATTTATAGTGGTTCACTCTCAATATGAGAGCTACGTCTACTTGCCGCTACCAAATTTAACTATGATAAAAAAAACGAGTTACAATTGTATTTCTGCCTCTCACACTCTCATACCATTTTTAGAAACCCTAGATAAATCTTTATATATTTATTGAAATAGAGATACGAACAATAAGAGGATTAAATCACCAAAATACTCTCAATATCGCAGATTTCTTTGCGTAAGATCTTCAAACAGCATAGGCTTCACAACTCTGAGCTTTCGAATGTATTTATAAATAGAAGCAACCTTCGTTGTGTAAAAAAAATGAGAACTTTATAATGAAGTGCTGCCAATTTCATTTGTGATTTTTGATCTTCATTCTTGAGCCCAAAACATGACTTCATATTCTTAGACTTAAAATTGTATCTCTTGACAGAGTTAGCTTATCGTACTAAATATTTCTCAATTACTCAATTATTATGGAAACAAAAAGGATGATGCCCTTGAAAATTCAGTAAAAGTTTAACTGACATTTGCAAGTTTAATTAAAAAAAAAGTTTAATTGACACTCATAAGTTCAATCAAGGAGAAGGGTGAGGCTCTGAAATAATAGTAAATATTTGATTGATACCTAAAAGTTCAATCAATTGTAATCGAAAGGGTTATAGAGAAAGAAATCCTCAAAGAGGAGCCTTAGAGCACGAACGTATATAGTTATGCCGAATCGTGTTAACAAACTTCTTTGCAGTTTTTACCATACTCTCTTTACTGTTTTGATTTACTTATATTTTAGATTTAATTTATCTAATTAAGAGAGAAAAATGTGTAATTTAAGAGAACTATCAAAAAGAAAGTTAATCACATGAAAACATTTTACTAAACGCATTTCAACCCCACCCTCCCCTTCTTACTGATTGTCGTAGTTCGTTAACATTCAAACACAAAATCATAATCAAATCAATAAAAGTTGGGAATTACTATGTGGTTAAAATTCCAATATAGTGTTAGACAAATTAGAGTATTTCTCGGATATATTTTGGAAGAATTTTTTTATAACGTTTGAATTTCTAGGAAATCAGGATTTAGGATTAATTTATAATGTATAATATTTTATACACACACATACTTACTTACTTACTTACTTACTTACTTACATACATACATAGAAGAAGGTCTTCCTTTTGGAAAAACTAAAGAAAAGAAGAGAGAGAAAGAGAGAGCCCTTGAGATTTTGGTGATTTGGCATCTGATTCGTGATTCCAACATTCCAAACTTCGTCCTATGTAAAGATTCTTCAAGAGAAAGTTTGAATTTAAGTTCAATTTTATAAGTTTTCCATTGAGTTTCATAGGTTTGTTGGATTCGATTTTCACGTTTGGAAACTCGAAATCTTTGGTTTTTTCTTTAATGTTACTCTGGTCGATCCATGGTTTATGTAAGGTTGTAGGCCGTTTAGAGTTAAAAGTTAGTCAAATGATGAGTTTTTTGCAAAATCTGTCTATCGAACATCATCTTCAGACATCCACTATTCAATTTAGACAACCAGAGAGCACGCAGGTCGAGGCATCTGAGGCAATGATTTACAGTTTAAATTGCAAAAGACTGGCCTACTGCTTCGGGCGTCCAAGATAGTAGTTCAAACTTTTCTTATGGGCAATCGCAACAGAACTCCAGACTTCTACCGTGGACTATCGCAACAACAACCAAGTCGTTTGGCGTGGGGGTCTTTGGAGGCTAAGCAATGAGTACTATGGGAAATTTGTTCCCTCGGGGAAATTCATAGTCGTTAATCATTTCTTTCTGGTTTGAAGTCTTAGTCCCAATTTAAATTCCTTTCACTATGTCCATGGTCCTTTGAAAGAGGAATTTTGATGTGAAATTTGTTATTAGTTCTAAAAATGTTTTTAATTTCGATGTTTGTTCATATATTGCATTTTGGCTAGTTAATAAGGTTTTTATCGTCATTGAGGTTGGGGTTTTTCTACTGTACTACATTGAATTATGTTCTAAAAATTCATATTTTGTGAGATATCACACATAAAATCCGACGTATCCTATCTAACAACATGTATGTTTTTCTTTTATGCAAACATGGTAATTCAATGGATATATATGACAAACATACTTTTAGTTATTTTGGGAGGTGTTGGCCCTCTTTTTTATTGGACTTCCGGTTGTTTGGCGTGTCGTTAGGCCCCTTTGTTTCTTACACATCTTGTGTTGCATGAAAATGTTTTTATGTACACGCGACGTTGAATTGCGACTTAACTTGACTAGGGTATTTTCTTGTTAAGATCGACACGGGATTGACTGGTTTTTAGACAATCGTTATTTCTCAGTAACACATTTGACTAATTCGAGCAGTCGTTCTTTCTCTCTCACGTGATTGACTAGTCGATAGATTGTCATAACTCTTTTTCTTATATGCCATGTGGGCAATCGATGTTTTCTAGACATTATTTTGTGTATAGTTACCTAAGTATGAAATAATGTTTTTTAATCTGTTCTACCAATGACTTGTTAAGTCTATTTTTGAAATGGTAAAAGGATTTTGACAAATATTAATTCATGCACTACATTTTTCTCACTAAGTCATTGTTTAATAATAAAATGATAAAAACAGTTTTCTTATAGATTTAGTTATAGTATAGAATTTTGTACTAAGTTAGTTATTCACTCTAAATGACTCTGTTTTTCCTAGGTAAGGATCAAGGTGGCCAATAGTAGTAGTAATGTGGGAGGTTATTTGGGTTCCTATTCTCTTTTTGAGTAGTTATTTTCTTTCTTTTTCCTTGGTAAGGATTTGCTTATGTCCTTCTTTGGTTTCTTCGTTTGTATATTATACTGGTTATTGATACTTTATTTCCTATACAATATTTGTTTGGATTATTTGTTACATTATCTTTTTATGATCATTATGTGGACTTTAGCTCATCTCGTGTGGATTATATTTTTATTTTTTGTTGGATTATATTGTTATTTTTTATTAAGTTTTCCCTGCAAATAGAGCCTTGGGCTAGGCAATCGGGTCCTATTCAAGGATCGAGTTTGTGACAGCCCAATTGGCCTACCACAAAGGCAAGATCCGTGACTGGTTATGCACCGGCCAAGGTCTCACTTAAGATCCGCGGTGCCACTGTCTATTCATGAACTTTTTGCCCAAGTGATACCAGCATATGGGAAACTGTAGATGTTATCATGGGGTCCAGGGTTCGACTCGCTAAGGAAGGCGAAAATTCCTCTATCCATGGAAGAAAATGTCATGAGTAGACAGTGGCACTGTGGATCCTGGGTTGGACCTGGACCGGTGCATAACCAGTCGCGAATTCTTCCTATGTGGTGGGCTGGCTAGGCTGTCACAGAGTTGTTCAATTTAGCATTTATGTCTTAGATCGCCTCTAGGTAGTGACACCAATGAACTATAGTATGTGAAGTAACAAATTTGCTAATAATACGAATAATGTGTGCAATATCTAATCGAATAAGGATGAGGTAAATCAAGCTTCGGACAATAGTATAATATGAATTAGGATCTAACAAAAGAATCTCATAAAAGAGAGAGTATCGACCATTAAGCTCAAGAGGTGTGTCTATTGTCTCATCTTTTGTAAGGTAAGTACGTTCAAATATGTCACGTTAGTATAAAAGAGAATAATACCATTTGGTGAATAAACAACTTCAATTTCCAAAAAGTAATGAAGAAGGCCTACATCCTTCATTACAAAGTACTTATACAACTCATATTTCAATGTACCAATTTATCAATATCATCACCAGTAATAATTATATCATCAACGTAAGAGAAAAGTATAATATGACTAGTAGATGATGATTTGACAAATAAAGTAGAGTCAGGATGACTAATATAAAAGCCAATTTAAATAATCACAGCAAAAATGTAATGGTTTGAACCTTCAATATTCTATTGTCAATAATATATTGTGGACATTTATTATGGATGATATATAAATATAAGTCATGGAAGTTGTATTGAAGAAATTGTACATAATCTTTGATACTACTATAAATGAAACTTTTTTGTAGAAATACATATGATTATAAGTGTAATAACTTTTGTTGTGATAATTAGATTATTATGAAATTTAACAAACTTAAATTAAACATGTAAAGGAAAATAATGGCTTTGGAATGAAAGAATTTATATGAGTGTAGCAAAAGTTATTTACTTTTTAATCTGATAAATGTAGTTTACGTTTTAATCTATACTATTTTGGTAAATGACCTTAAACTATGTCTTACAGTGAAAATTTTGATAAAGTTAAAAAAAAAATGGTTTCAACACTTTGTAGCATGTATCCATGCAATAAGATTAGCAACCAATATAGTTAGTACACATGACAGTAAATATATATAGGGTAAGTTATTTGCTTAAATGATTAATTAAGTATGATTAAGGCTAATTAATCATGATTAATTATAATAATTGTGTTGATTAGCTTAATACTAATCTAAATTAATTAGTTTCGACTAAGTAAACTTAAACATAAATAATCGTGGTATTTTGGCAATTTATCATGCAAGAAATATTAAAATAGTACTTGTATATGGACAAAAAGGATATAATGGTAAATATACCTCAAGATCTCTCTAGAAAAGAGTAGAGAAGGCTAATGAATTAACCATTTTCGTTCAAAATATTCAACTCAAGAGAATAGGAGAAAAAAGAAAGAAAAAAAAGAAAGAAAAGAGAAAAAGTGAAAAAAAAAGTGGAAGTTTGAATTTGTTCCTCAAATGAAAATTACTTAGCTAGGTGAGGCGATTCTATACAACTTAAAATCAGTTTATTAGAAGAAAATTTTGTGAGAGAGTCGAAGTTTATCAGATTTAAACTTATCTTAGAGTATTTGTAGAAATGAGAAGGCAACTCGCGAGTTCCAAACGAAATAAGTGCTAGGTTTAACATGTATAAATTTGTACAAAGTGAATGTTTAAATAGGATCAAATAAACCCTCAAAATAATGGTAAATAATCCAAAATATCCATAAAAATATAGAAAACTCTAATAAGTTTGAAAATATGAAGTTTGGAAACTCAAAAACATCAAAAAAATTTCCAAAAATGAATTTTTGGAAACATTGAGGGCCAGCAATGATGCACGCTCAGCACTGGTTGTGCGCCTCTGACGCTCTCAATGTCTTGCTACATGCTCTATTTTATATTTTTCACTTTGTTAGCTTACAAAGTGCATTCTAAATATCTGTTTGGTTTCTATTTACAATTTCTCCATACCCTTTCAAAGGTATTACCTTATTTTAATAAATCTTTATCCATGTATAAAAAATCTTTGATTGAAGCTTAAATTTTTTTCCTTCCTTGGTTCGAATTTTTATATCATTTAATTTTTATGCAGATTGTATTATTTTCTACCAATTACTCCTTAATAATTATAATAGCAATGTAAAACATAAATTTGTCTTTTACTACGAAATTAAATCTTATTAGATTTCTCAAGTGTTACACCCTTAAGATACTCCAATACATGGCACTCCTATAACGCTAATCCCACGTCATTTCACTAGAAATCTAAATCTCAATTGAATTCTCGAGTTAAAATTCCAAATTTTATACAAAAATAACAAACTAATAGAGAATTTTATGACCTACGAAGATCTTCTAAATATGACATAATTCTACATGTCGAAAACACCGATTGGTCGTTGATTCGGCATAATCTCACTCTCAAAATCACTTTTCTCTCTTGTGTAGTAACCGCTTGCCTTTTGGTGAGGTGTATCGCGAAAATGGGAGTTCCTTCGGTATATTAGGAGCTTCAATTCTCTACCAGATGTAAAGCAACTGATTGGAGGAACTTCATTAGACTTATTCCAGGAATACATATTTGAATAATAGTCGATGACAGAGACGTTAGGCAGTGTGTTCCTAAAGAGGTAATTGATTGTTTGTACGATCAAAAAGCATTTCCAATCTTTGTAGTAGCAAAGACAATGTTCATCAACAATTAATATTGAGGGTTGGTAAATTGAAACGTGACTGACCCACTTCTCTCCATCGACCAGTCTCGAGCGAATTCGATCAAAACTCTTAAACTATTCGATGATATATATTTTTTATTTTGCGGTGTAATTTTCCATTAAGGTGGCCTACTTAATCAAGCCTAGTTAGTAAAAAGTGGAGGAGAATCTGGCTAAGAAAATCATGAGGAAAGATAGCTAAGAATAGATGATTATGTGGTAACACCCAAGATCTCAAAGCTTCTAGTGAGAGGAAACTTTCTCTAAGCAGTCTTCATGATTTCAAATCAAGGAAAAGGGAATGAGAATATTTTTGGCCACTAATTGGTAATCTTTTTTTATTGTTTGTAAGGTTGATTAGAAGACATTGTTCTGAGTTATCCACAGCTTTCTTCTACTTTTTATTATTCAAGGGTTTTCTCAATCGTGTAGGCTCCTTGGAATTAGATACTGATGACGCTAAAAATATTCAAGGGTTTGTAGATTGCATAACAATACTTGAATTATGTTGCTGAGAGAATAGTAAAGATTTATCGCACATAAAACTCAATATACATATCGATTAAATGCAAAGAATTAAAATACTTATTATCATTGATACTGGTAATGAATCGGTTGTCGTTTCTGCGAGTTAACGCTCCTAAACTGTTATCTATATTTCTTATAATGGTGTAATTTTCAAAAAATAGATAAATACAACAAGTGTGCCCAAACCACTCCAATTGATATTAATAGACTATTTCCATCAAAGTGTTAAAAGAAGAGTTACAAAATATGAATTTAAGTTAGGATAATTTTGAATAATTTTATCGAATGCCTTGTCGTATTAAATCTAATTAAAGCTTCTAAGTAATGCATGATCCTGTCATTAAATTCTTCCTAATCTCTTAATAATTGCCTATTCCTCTTAGAAGTGATGCTCTACTGTGGGACATGACCTAATATGCCATGTGTTTGGTTTTATGCCTTCTTGGCAAGAGGATTCCCATGCAAACACTTATTCACCACTATCACCACCATCTAAAGCATATAATTCTCGCCCTTTTTGCTTAATCCATAAGCCAAACGCAGCCCATTTAAATCCTTATTTTTCTCCACCTTCAAAATCCACTCTTTCTTGCTCGAAACAACCAATTAAAAAGAACCCTTTTTCTCTTCTCAAACCAAATCCAAAACCCATTTTCAAAACAAACAAAGAAAGCCAGCTGATGAGGTACTACGAAATCTCCCATTGGAGCCACCCTCAACACACTTTGAAATTCGAGCATGCAGAGTCGCCATTTAAGTGCGACGGCTGCAATGAAGTGGGCATAGGGTCAAGCTACAAATGCGGCACATGCGACTTCGATCTACACACCCACTGCGCCACCCCTTCACCCTCCATTGCCCACCCTTTTTACACCAAGTGCTCCTTCCAGTTCATGTCCCGCCCGCCAGGCGACACCCCTCGCTTCTGCAACGCCTGCATGAAGGACGTCTCTGGCTTCGTCTACCACTGCAAATCCTGCGGCTACGACCTCCACCCTTGCTGCGCCAAGCTCCCAATGATGCTAGACGATGGCGAAGTGAAGCTCTTTCTGTACAGAAAAGTTAGCGCGCCATGTCACAGGTGTGGTCAAAAGGGAAGAAGCTGGAGTTACAGATCAACGTGCAAGAAGTACAATCTGCATGTAGCCTGCGTGAAGGAAATGCTGGTCGAGAGTTGGCATGAGCTCTACCATGGACGAGGGAAAAGTAAGAAATTGGAAACCAAAGTTCCTAGCCTCAAGTATACCCTTCAAAATCAGCCCTCCAAGAGCAAAGGGAAAGCTAAAAAGTGCTGTGAAATGGCTGGCATGGCTGTGCAGTTTGTGGTCTCTGCAGTTCTTGGTGATCCCACGGCTCTCATTGCTGGGGTTATTGGGTCCCTCATTTCACGAGCCTGATTATGGATGGATGTTCTCGTAAGAGATTCTTCATCCATGTTGTGACAAAATGTTCATCCCATGTTGTGCATTAACTTAGTGAATAATTTATTCGACCATGGAAAGCTGTCTTATTGTATTTAAACTCGATTGAACAAAAACGTTAACATTAGGATTAGTTTCTAGAAATAGAGGGAACGAGAGTTAACTAAGATTATTGAATATTGTTTAAAAGACTTGGTCTATAGATTAGTCTATTTTTCTAGCTAGTTGCTCGTCGCTCGTCGTGTTTTCTGAGCCGTTGTTTCGTCGGACCTATAATTGAGACATACTTGCCTGAGAAGATGTCTGTTCAAATTGAAAGGATCAAAAAGAGGAGGATCTCATTTTTCATTACATTTGGCTTCAGCAATGCTATGCATCAACAATAATACTAAACCATTGCATGATGGATGGTTACATTCAAAACTATAAATTGAATATGCGTTGTTAAGAAAATTGTTAAATTAATCATAATTCAATTACACATGTTCATCGTCTACTCCAAATTTTAAATTTGATGAACCGCGAACTTACCAGATGTCTGAGTGGAACTGGTGATTTAACAGATTCTTATCACCTATTTTAACACTAAGGTTTAGACTATCAAATTTGGGAAAACTTAGCCTCAGACAAAATGGATTAGTAGCAGAATTGAAAATGCATTACCTCAATCGCTACAGGAATCTCATTTGATGCACGACTTCACCACCCAAGCTTCTTGCCCTTCATTTTTCCTCAATGGAGCTCGTTCCTTTCGGTCTAGAACTCGAGAATCAATAATATTCCAATTCTCACTTAGAAAAAACACAACTTTTTATCTATTATCATAGAGAATGAAGATAACCCAGATTGATCATTGAGAAAAGCTTCCAATATACAGTAACTGAGAGAATGATGGATTGAGGTAGAGCCTGGAAATGGGGAGATAATCAACCACATCCATAGTTCACATCTGGTTTTGCAACAACTGAAGAAAATGGAATTTCAATTCTCTCTTTCACGACGCACCGAGCTTCCCCGTCTGCCACTACAAGAACTTTGCCTGGAGGGCATCGAGAAATTGTGCCCAATTCTTTCTTCTTCGGCTGTTTAAACATGTCCAACACCTTCAAAGATATACATCTTTTTGCAAACTCTTGTCCAAAACCAGATAAACTTAATATGGATACCACTCCAACGATGGTAAACACAGTCTTGGCTGCAGCACTGACGAACAATCCAACTCCGCTTCTCGCTTTTTTGGAATCAGTCTGTTTATGATTTGTAAATGACTCACTGATTTCCTTCTTCGCTTCATTTGAAAGGAAGCTCGAGGTTAACCCATTTCGTGAAGTTTTACGTGTCAAATAGCCATTTTCGAGTCTAACAGAATGTGGAGGACGAATTGGGTATGGAGGAAGCATAAGATCATGGTTATGCTCCACTGACTCAGCAGCAAAAGCAGAAGCCTCTTGTATAACTTCCAAATCCTCCCCTTTGTACTCTTTGAGCTTATCTAGTAACATTTTGCGGCTGTGCTCGATCTCTGAAAGGGCTGCTTCTCTTTCATATCGTTGTTGTTGTTGCAAAGCCTGAGATAGAACAGATAAAATTACAAGAGCTGAAAAAAATTATCAAAATCCTCTCCTGAAGTACAACCATTTTATAGCTG
Organism: Begonia peltatifolia; assembly: GCA_022433055.1. Classification (NCBI taxonomy): domain Eukaryota; kingdom Viridiplantae; phylum Streptophyta; class Magnoliopsida; order Cucurbitales; family Begoniaceae; genus Begonia; species Begonia peltatifolia. Next base: position 4,171,728 of record CM039523.1, read on the forward strand.
AACTTCGTATCATGTAATAGACCACCATTTACAAGCAAAACTTGGAAATTTTTCAAATCCCAAAATCATGGCGTTTATGCTTGTGCTAAAAATAAGATGAGTGTTGTTGAAATTTCAAAGATAGGCCCAGAAAGTACTAACTCAATTCTGATGAAGATGATTTCAACGGGTACAGATGATTGAAAGATTGGGACTTTTTTTTCCAGGTTAGAAATTAAGATTGTACAACATAAAAATATGTAAAAATGTGAGCCGAAATAGACACTCCACACTCATCAAGGAGCTTTACTAAGGAAGCACCTACAGGCTAAAAACTGTCTTTCCAACAAAAAACAAAAAGAGTATTTCCAACATGCAATTCATCAGCCAAAACTCAACCCTTTGCGTTTAACCCAAATCCAAAAAAAAAAAAAAAAAACGGAAAATGCAAGATACCAACTTTATTGTCGCCCTTTTTATACATCCGACGACCTACCCGTTCCAAAAACAAGCTTTAGTTCTTGAAAGAAAAACGAACACGATAAAGTGAGAGAGTTTTAAAATGGCTGATTTGCACAAAGTTAGAAGTAATATGGTAATTTGAAGCATTAATGGGAATAAATACAAAATGTCCATCTCAGAGCCAATGTACTACCTTGTTCATAAGAGAGAGACTACAGTTGATTCTAGTGGATTGTAGGGCAAAATTAAGGAAAGAATAAACCATAGATAATCAACGATCTAAAATGACATACCATCAAAGTGGTTCAGAATTACAAACTCTGATCGACATCCACAAGAATTTAATGGCATTTATGATAAGACCGAGATTCAATACAAATGCGTTAAGCATTTAAAAATCCAGCATCTATAGCTAGAAATGACAGGAACCGTAGTCTAGTCAAGAGTGTTAGTCCAAAATCCCCATGTAGTTCAGTCAATAGGTGCATAAAACGTAATATATCCCTAGGGTTGTAAGAAACAAAAGGAAATCAGGCTTCTAAATCCGTAAGGGAAATACCCAGAAAAAACAAATCTAGAAGAAAAAGAACTTCATCAATAAAGAAATGGGCTTGATTCAAACCTGCAACGAAGCGAGCTGAGTCTCAAGAGACTCAAGGGCATCACATATATTCAGAAGCCTCTCCGATTCTTCATCTTCATCTGCTTCTCCAACTTCAGCCACAGAGCTTCGTGAACCAGAAACTCCATCGGCTTCGGCCTCATCTTGCTTTTTCGCCAATGGATGGTGCGCTCGTGAATCGATCGTCGTCGCAGACGCTTTGTGAATACAATTGCTGATCTTCAACCTCAGCTCCATAGCTTTGGCTAAAACCATACCTATACCTTCTTCTTCCATACTTCTCCACGCCAGCCAACAGCCTAGCGCTAGGGTTTTGGACTCAGAAACGAAATGGGTCAGTAACGAATTTCCATTAAAGTCGAGGGTGGCAGCCAAAATTCCAGTTTGGAGAACTTTGACAAAACCGCCATAAATATCTGACTTTTAAATGTGACTCTGGTGCTCTCACTGCAGATAGTGATTCTCTTTCTGCCTTTTGATCTTGACAAATGGCAACCAAAATCCATCTTAAACCACAAATTCAAAAAGATTACAGGAATCAAAGATAAGGGTTCAACAAAAATCTCAACACGAAAAAACAGGGAGCCTGAATCTACTTTTTAAGTCTCTGTTAAGCGGTTCAAAGATGGGATTAAACACTAGTTGATCTTTACCATGATATACTTGTTTATTCCAAAGTTTCAAATTTAAAAAATAAAAATAAAAATTCGATTTTGATCATTATCTAAACATTTGAAAAAGTTTAAAATTTATTACAAGATTTATTAAGGACGTGGTTTATTTTAAAATAAACCCCAAACTATTGATTTTGTTTTTAAAAAAACTGTAAAGGTTACTATTTGTCAAAAAAAATCTCAAAGTATTAAAAATAAACAATTTAAACTTTGAAAAACGGTTAGTAGACGGTCCTCCCCGAAGGGGCTTGCCCATCCAAGTGCACCAACCGGCCCGCGATCGAATATAATTTTTTTTTACACAAATTGGTCGTAGGACGGCCGGTTCAGTAGTAGATCGATCAGCCCGCAGCCAATTTTTTTTTAATACTTTTGAGACGTGGAACGGCCGGTTCAATTGAAACGGTCGTTTTATAACATTCCAAACCCGTGACAAAAGTCACGAATTTGTCATTTAGTGGAGAGGGACGATAGATTCAAACTCGTGATTTTGTTAGGAGTTTGGAATGTTATAGAGGGGCCAACTGGTACAGCTGGAAAAGTTTTTTGATTTTGTAATACTTGTACGATTTATTGTAATTTTAGCGAATTATTTCATAAAACTGACGAAATACAATTATAATAATTGTACAAGTGTTAGAAAGTCACGAAAATTTCTACATTATCTTTCCATAATATAGTGCACATGTAGTAAAATTTTCAACTAAATCCAATATAATTATGTATTTGTTTTCGAATTAATTAATTTATAATATATCGTTTAGGTATTATTTTTTTCGTTATGTTTCGAATATTTGAATATTATTCTCTATATAAGTGAATACTCTTTGTTCTCTCCGATGAGATTTGTCTGTGTTCACCGGCTAGATATGAAGTTTGTTTTATTTTATTCAGCAGATATTTATCTATTATACTGTAGATAATGGAATCACATTTTTTATCGTTTATCCTATCGGTTATTAAATAATGTAATTGTACTGTATAAGTAAGTTTTGTCTAGAAGTTTGAAATTTAAGTCGATCGTTTGTAATCCTCCAATCTTTTTTGGAAACTTACTTGGAAGGAAAATTATGTTTAGAAGATTGTCTAGTACAATCTTTCTCGGTAATTTTCCTGATCAGTACTATTCACGTTTTGATTTTTTCATTTATGTAATTTTATAGTCTGTCGAACACAACTAATTTTCTTTTAACATTTTTTTTATATTTTATTACGATTTTTTTACTTATGTAATATTTATTTTAATATTTTTAATTGCATTGATGTAATAATATTACAATAAAATTCTTACATCAATGTTATATTGTGATTATAATTAACTAACGATTTTTGTTGTTATTATATTTTATACTAAAATTTTTGTTGTTTTCAAGTAAATTCAAAAAATATGGACATTATATTTTATATTTTATATTTATAATATTTTAATATTTTGTTTTATATTAAGAATGACGATAAATTTCGATTTAAGTAAGAATACGATAACCCGTGACTTTTGTCATGGGTTTTGGTAAGAGGGAGACGGTTGGTTCAGTTGAACCAACCGTTCCATAGTCGAACTGAAAAAAAAAAAAAAAAATTTCCGAGCTAATTGGTCCACTTGGACAGGCCCACCTCTCTGGGAAGGACGGCTTGCTGACCGTCTTTCAAGATTTAAATTAACTATTTTCAATATTTTGAGATTTTTTTTTTATGAATAGTAAAATTTGCAGTTTTTAAAAAAAAAAATTGATAGTTTAGGGAACCCTTGAGATATGATCATAACTAAATTCTATGAAACTGTGTGTTTTTTTAATAGAGCACGCAATGAGTTCAAGAACACAGTCAGAACGTTAGCTAATAATCATTTTTTTTTTCTCTGTCAACTAATCTCTTCACCAGGTCTTATGGATCCATGGCATGCACAAGAATCGGGATTTGCTAAGCACGAATATTGTTCGTGTTTTTGCGGATTTACGTAAATCAAACATTGAAGCAATCCATCCCGCGAAGAGATCAACCACATACTACAACTCATTTCATTAAGGGTAATATGACATCTCCGCTTTAATTTGATTCTCTAATTTATTATTATTATTATTATTACGTGTTATTTACGTAGTTGTGCGAGTATTGTATTGTTTAAATGTCTATAATATATGATTATTACTGTAGCCATAAATGTAAGATACTTCGTGTTGTAAAATTAGAATATTCACTTGAAGTTATTGATTGGTTTTGCAGTGCGGGTACAACAAACAACCAAAGTTATTGAATCGGTTGGTAAGTTGATGTTTAAAAATGTTGTCAACTGTGTGTGCGTGTGTTTATTTTGTGATTTTCCAACCTTGCAAGTGAGTGCATGGTTTCATGCATGATTTGGTTGGTTAGTGGTAGATTCGTGGAGGTTATTTTCTAGAAAAGAAAAAACTGGGATAGATCTGGTTGGTTTTATTTAGCTAATTTTCAATATTCATAAAAGATCATTGACCATTTTCAGTGAAGAATTGTACTTGATTTTCAAAAGCAAAAGCCAATTTCTGATTCTTCTGCAAAGGCATTGGTGAGAGGGGCAGAGAAAATCAACCCAGAATATCAAACTGCATTTTTGCCTACTAAGATTGAAAACAACGAATATACGAGTCAATATGTAAATACGCAAAATTCATATTTTGTTTTGCTCGAGTCCGCGGCAACAAATTCAGCATTTACACGTCTTTCGTACCACCAATATCTCTATATACAACCAATGCCTGAACATTCAAAAAGAAATAGCAACTAAATAGAACTGAATGCGACACTTCTCTTCTACTACATCTCCTGATCGAAGAAGAGACAAGGGGTGGATGAGGTTACTGCACCCTGGATGCTTGCTCCACAACTGGCTTGTTCCCATCAAAAGAAGCTAAACTTTGAGTTAGAACTGTACAAATGTATGTAATATGAGTATATAATAGGCCTTGGTGATGCATATAGATCAATTTCGGTCGACCACCTCTGCAGGCAAGTTCAGATCAAAAAAACTGCCTCCAACACTACCCTTTTTGGCACGCTTCCGAGAAGAGTACCCGCCGTCATCTGAATTGCCAGAGCCCGAGGGTCTATCAAGTTCTGATGTTCCTCCTACATTTTCAGTTGCAAGTAATACATTATCCCCGGTAAAATCAACCATTCTGGAATTTTAAGTATCCCATCACAGTAAAAGCAAAATATAGTTTCTCCAAGCCAACAAAGAGAAAAAAAACCATCGACTAAGATCAACTCGAGCAAACATTGTTTTTAAAAATTTCACTGTCCAAAACTAGATATAATAGTCCAAAATCACTACTAAATAAAAAGACTAGATATGCCAACTGCTACGTTCTGTAGTTGCAGAAAAATTTATAAAAGGTGTTTTTGAAAAAGCTCATTAGAAGGTACCATCTATTCTACCACTAGTGCCACAGCCCGATGCTAGGTGTTTATCAGCCTTATTTGTGCTATCAGAAAAATCCAATGCCTTCTCGATTCCTTTTGACTTGTATGGGGCAATATTGTGATTACCAAGGTTGACAGAACCCAATAAGTCATTCTCGATGCAGTCATACCTGTAGATTTAAAATATAAGTTCAATGATATCAAAGGTAGATAACTTTATTTTAGCTTTAAAACGGGAATACTCACATTTTCTTACAAAGGGTATCCGTTATTACTGACAAATTGATAACTTGCATCCTTGTCTCCATTACCCGATCTTCGGAATATTGGTCAAAGGGCTCTTCCAAAAACTTGGAGAGCTTCTCAACATTTGCTTCAAGCTGCTGTTGCTGGTCCTCAAATAAATTCTGTTTGATTTCACGTACCTCGTTTGTCATCTCATCCTTGAAAAGCTCATCACCAAACATATAAAATGCAAATGGGTATGAGTATGAGAGGACTCGTCTAGATCGAAAGAGTCTGTGGAGTCCATTATTTACCCAAGTGAAATCCCGAAGCATGAATTCCTTCTCCTCAGAAATTGATATCCTCTGTTGTATAGTCTCCCTCAATTTAATTTCAAACTTGAAAGAATCAGTATGTGCTTTGTATCGGTTATGATAGTGCATATAGCGATACAGATCTCTCTTTGCCTGTTGTGCTTTTTTTTCTGTTTCCTCTTTATAACGACCACAACTGTGACCAGAAATGCTGGACCACGTATGGTCCCGACCAGTGGCTCCACCGCACAGCCAACTGCATCAGGAGAAGGTAAAATGAAATGCAATAATTTTAAAACAACATAAGAGAGATTTGGGAACAGATTCTGTAGAGTCAAACACCGAAAAGACTTGCCAATAATAGCAAAACAACCATGCGGTGAAATAATAATCACTTCGAAAATAAAATGTGCAAAAAGAGAAGAAGAGAAGCTGAAAACAAGTGTCATTGTCTCAAAACTTCAAAAGCCTCGCATCTCAATCGAGCCAAAAAATTGCTTTCAAGAAAACAATTATTTTGAGAGAGAATTAGACCTCCTATGCCATTAAAAAATGTGTTTTCAGTTTTCTTATTTCAAAAACTACCACTCACATATATATAATCTGAAAAATCCTATTTACAAAATTTAATCAACCAAAGACTAGTAGACAATCTCCAGCAACTAAGACTGTATTAACTGTAGTACTTAACAAAATCAACAAATATCCGGACCTAATAATGACCTTCAGAATCCAGAACCAGGAGTGCATGAATTTAGTCATAGAAAAAGGGCAGGAAAAACAACTCACCAAAATGCTTGACCGCAAATGCAGCTAACAAGATTGCACCCACCATTCTTCTCCACGGGTTTGTGACATTTCGGGCAAGGCTTTGTATGAACAGTAATCCAATTAACTGTTTCAGATTCATCACGACATTTCTTTGTCCACAGTTCCCACATCAAACATGAACATGGTGAATGTGCTTCTGATGAGCAGCTAAAACAAAATTGTAGACCACACGAACATTCTACCTCACAGAATTCATCATCCTCTACTCTTATTGCATTACCACAATTAGGAGTACTTGGGCACCACTTAACTCTTTTATTATCCTCAATATACGACTCAAGAAGAAAGCGATCAAATTTATCTGCAAGGTCTGGGTGCCTTTGACTTACTAGGCTTCTAACCGCAGACTCATCACAGATAGCATTGCACTTGTATGACATACATCTGATGCGCCGACTTTGACCTTCGTTTATTTTAACGACAAAATGCTCTGTCCAACCTGGAAATCAGTAATACAAACACTAACTATAAAAAAATATTCTTACAATAATGAAATTTTTTGTTATCATTAAAGCTTCCTAAATTATCCATGAAAATTTATACAACCCAGCAAGATTTTGAGCCATCATTTCGATAGAATCTAGAGGGGAAAAAAGAACACAAGCCTCTTTAATTTGATTCAGCAGATAACAATGCAGACAAAAAAGTATAATTGGGATGCTCGGTACTCCCCTATTCCCTACTTATTTCTCCCGACATTTCTCTCTCCTTACAAACTATTTATACCCCATTTTCCCCTTGATGATCTTCATTCTACATCAGCTAAATCTTTTTTGAACAAAATAGATTCACTGTGCATACCTTCCCTCATCCCATTTTCTCCTCCAATCTGGTCCTCCATCTTCCCCGTGGGCTGCTTAGCATGTGTGTATCTTATTTGATCCTAAATTAGTCACCTTGTCTTCAAGATGAAAGACCGGAAGTTGAGTTGAATTAATTAAAATGGTTCTCACGGTATATTTGAATCAAGCATGTTTTACTAGCAAAAGAGTGCCTTGCGAGAACTATTGTTCTTTCCTCAAGCAGCTCTGATTCCCAGCACATCAGCTAGTTCCCATATACATTTCCAATTCCCTTGAAGCAGGTTGAGAGAAAACCAGTTGTGTCTCCCTTAGTACTTTGCAAAACTGTGATACGTGAAAAAGGGTATGAATTGTTGATGTTGATAGGAGTTCAAACTAATAAGGAACAAGGCCGATTTTTTTTTTTTTTTTTTTTGAAGCTTAAAGGGGTAATAGGACTAAGGAGACAACTCGGCCTATGACAGCCATATGGCCACTGTTTGAGCTTAGAGGAGGCAAAACATCAAAGATACATTTCCGTAACCAACTGTTTGGGATCGTAATCACACTGCTTCGTCGTAGAGAAGTGCCCTGAAGATTGAAGATTTTTGTCCAAAAGAGACTTGTGAAAACCTTATCTCCTTCTGACACTATTGGTCTCAAAATCCCTATGGAAGAACCACAATACTCACAAATACAACAGTTACCTTGGAAGCAGGAAAGGGATGTTTAAGCTTAATGAAGTGAGCGTTTTACCTCCAACTATCGATGACTTGCATTTCATCCTTTTGAAAGCAGCAACTAATGAAAGCTAATGAAATATCATCCCGAATTTGATACGGGATGGGCAAAGGTTAAGGTAAGGTGGTTGGAAATAATGTTAGATGTTTATTTAGTTGACAAACATGATAATTTTAGACAAACGATCTAATTTGGCCTCTCATTCCTTCCCAATAGAAATTGGCAGCTACTCTTTTTAATGTCTTCAAGTAGCCTGAGCGTCCTTCCATGCAGCTATTCTGATATTTGCCGATTGCCTTGACTATTTTTAATGCTGAACTAGACTAGTTTTTTGAGATACAAAACATGCCCCTAAACCACCAAAAAGCCGGGAAACTAGACGACTTAGCTTTGATCATGGAGACAATGGAATGTAAGTCAGTATCCTCAAGGACAGCTTTGTCAATTCCTCCAACTCCAAAGTAGAGATTGATGGAGCAAATATAGCTAATATGGACTATACTCTGGAAAGGGCACCAGCAACCCTGCTTTCCGTGCCCTGCTTGTGCTGGATTGCAAAGTTGTACCCCAACAACTTAGTGAGCCATTTCTTATGCTCAAGGCTAACGGATGGTTGTTCTAATAAGTACTTCAAACTCCATTGATCAATTCCCACAATGATTTGTGAGCCAACAAATGTGGTTTTCATTTTTGAGCTACAAAAACAATCATCACCTACTCACTCACATACTGATTTGAGGACTCCTTTTTGGTTTTGTTGTGAAACACCACCACTCGGTTATGCGGCATTAAAACCACATTCAAACCATACCCTGATTCATTGGCTTAAAAAAGGCAAGGTTTAGCTAAATCCAAGAGAGCAAGGACGAGGGCTGATGACATAGTTTCTTTGAGTGTATATTGAAAGCTGTTCCGGCTGCCTCTTCCTATCCAAAACTGTCCTTTTGCGGAACTTATTTGTTAATGGTTTAACAATTCCACCATGCTCCTTGATAAACTGTTGATAATAACTTGTATGCCGAATCGTCATAGTCTAAATTTTGTCCCCATCAAAAGAAACCCCCAGTTCAGAGATGATATACCCCAAGCTATTTTTGGACCCAAGCAATTCTTGCCATTTAATTTAAGGTTGTTGATAGTCAGGAGCTGTAGCACTTCACTAAGATGCTAACATGATTACAATGCTCCTACTATGTCCAACTATAGCTTAGGATATCATAAAAAAAATATTAAAACATACTTACACAAACATTGTCGGAAGAAAAAATACACATGCAAAGCAATCTATAATTGATTATGCAATTATTGGTACTCCACTATTTCCCAATTTCTCCCAGGATATCTCTATCCTTACAGACTACTTATACCCCTTTTTCCCTTTGCTGACTTCCGCCCACATCAGCTACATCATTCTCTAACAAAATAGCTTCCCACTGCATACCTCTCCTCGTCCCATTTTCTACTCCAATTTGGTCCCCCATCTTTCTCAACGACTGCTTATCATGTGTACCTTATTAGGGGGCTCATCATATTTCTGGTTTCGATAACAGCATAGCAGAATAACTTTACACAGCTCAATGTTGGAAAGAGTAACAATAGTTAAAACAAATCAAGGTAACTTCATGCTAATGGAAGAAAAATAAACTAAAAGTAATGCATGTTGCATGCAACAACTTCATATTTTAGCAATACCATGTGATTTATCACTTACTCATTAGTGTAATTGATCTATTATTTTAAGTATCTCTAATCATTAAATAGTTTATTTTAATGAATAGATAAAAAACCACATGGGAACTTTATCGTGAACAAAAAGAAAGGGTTTCTACATAAGATTACTCATGAAATAATAATGAGGCCAACTAGTCAGGTGAATAACAAATTTCAATTAGAACACATTAGAAATAAATTGTAGTGCTTACAGTCGTTGCAGAAGCAATGGCCACAATCCATCACTGTTGCTTTCTTACTGTCTAGTTCCTCCATGCAGACACCACAGGTCAGAGCAGAAGTAGGGGCTGATGCATCAAGATTTGGGTGCTCAGACACACGAACACCAGCTGCGGCGAATAAGGAGGATTTTCCTTTCTCAACAAGCACAGCAAACAAATTCTCCACATCCCAACGATAATGAATTAGTAGCGTTCTGGCATGATGCTCCCTTAGAGACAGCAAATCCATTACTCTACGCAAATCACCTCTCTAAATGAATATAGTATAGCTTTAGTATCAGTTCCCAGTGATGCAAAATTAGTTGAGTAAAAGAAACCAATTGCCAAAGAAAAAGAGGAAATTATTTTTTCCGATCTGGGAGTGTTTACCTGAGCTGCAAGAAGAGACTCTTTTGTAATCACCTGAATATAACCAAAGGGGTAACAATATGGTCAATTTCGAAAATTATAAATCAAGAAAGAAAAAATGGAGCCCGCCTAGAAATTATTGTCATCAGTTCCACTCATTAAAAAACTTTATAAAAATATAGCATAAACCACAATGTATGTATAACACAATTGAGTTTGAGAACAATTAACTAACTCCGTTGCGAAGCTCGAAACCAAACATTAGTCAGAGCCCAAGCTAAGACTTCAAATATATATTAGAAAAAAGAAATTTCCCCCAACTATCTAAACGCTTCTCACTCATTAACGCAATTTCCATAAACAATAACAACTGCAGCCGCCAAACTTCCAAATTAACCAATGCCAACTATCATAAAAAACAAGATTTTGATGGTCAATACAATTTAAAATGAAGAATTCAACACAATTATGAATCATCTAAGCGAGAATGCGGGCGAAATAGAAGCCAAAACCTTAGTCGTGGAACCCTTTGCAGCAACCGAACGAAAATCAGACTCATCGTTCTCAAGACCCTCAAAGTCTTGATCGGAGTCATGGTAATCCTCATCGCTGATATAATAATCAGCCATCAATTAAATTTCAACGAATATATGTACTATGAATAGAGCGAATAGAAAAAATTGGAGAGAAAAACTGAATTGTAATTTATCCGTTCGAGATGAAATGGAAGTATTCAAAGAATCGGATCCTGGTACACAGATACAATGCACAATCAGATCGGTGGACGAGATCGTTGGGATTGCCGGCGAGTGTACCGGCGATGAGAGTGACAGCTAAAAGTTTAGAGAGGAAGCGTCACACAGAAAATTGGCAACATGAGGAATAGTCCTCCTGCGCAAATAGCAAATGATCCTTAAACGGTGTCGTCTCAAGTATGGTACTTTGACCTTTTTCTTTTTTAACAAACTCAAAAGGATAAAAGTAAGTTTCAACAAACCAAACTCACTCTAACTAGGTTAGGGAAGGATCTGAGGCTATCGGTTTGATTCCGATTCGGTTACTCGTATAAATTTTTTGATTGGTTCGAAAAATTTAAAAATATAAACAAGATTTTGAAATGATTTTTTACCCCATAACAATAAATGTTTTTTTTTTCAACTCCTCCACAATTCGTAGTAAATTAATTAAATGAAAAAGGAAGATAAACATTATTGATTATTTTAAATTTTAGTTGATTATCGTTTGTCGATGAAGCCAAAAAACGTGATGGTAGGAGCCAATCATATTGTTGGAGTGAAGGGCCAGCTTAGCACTATAGCAACCTCGACTCAAATCAATTTGTTTAACTTTGACTCATGAACTAAGTTAAGTTGAAATTATTTTTTATTTCAATTAATTAGGCTCGGTTTGTTGAGTTCGTTAGACTTGTTAGGCTCGGTTCGTTTAATTTGTTAAATTCGGTGAACCAAATTTTTTAAGATTCAACTCTGCTGAGTTATTTGTCACATTAATTGAAAATTATTGATAATTAGATATTTATTAATCTAGTTAGTATGAGTATCATTTGTAATAATACAACAGTTAAATATTTATAATGATTTTGTATGATACTTTTTATTAGATTTTCTTAAATATTTTTTTCTTAAATACATATAATTTTATTTATTAATAAAATAATTTTATAGACTAAACAACTCATTATTATAATTTTGTTTAGAATATACATTACATTTATATAAATTGAAAATATTTATGTGTGTTGGTTAGCTAGGTTCGTTTGGCCAACTCGACTCATTTAATATTGACTTACGACATAGCTCGGGTCAAGTTTTTTTAGTCTGGCTTGTTAGGTTTGGCTCATTGAGTTCGTTAGGTTCCGCTTATTTAATTCGTTAAACTCGATGAGTTAGATTTTTTCAATTTCAACTCGACACTACTTGATCGACTCATTTGTCATCTCTACTCTTGTGACAACCGACATTGACATGAAAAAACAAATTGATGCGAAAATCTCGAAAAGCTATGGAGTGTAACAAAATTTTCATATGTAAAGTTAATAGTCGTTTCATTTTATTGATTTTTGTCGAAGATAGAGAAAGAAATAGAGAAATAGAAACAGAAAAGTGAATTCTATCCGTACTACCAATTGATATCCTGAAATTCTTATTTCGCATGAAGATGTGCACGCGGTTGGCAGGAAGGATGACGGGCATTCGTACTAAGAAATTAACAACTGCAAGTTGCAGAGCTTTTAGCCCAACCCAACCTATTTCTTCGTCGTACTGGTATGGTATTTCTGCCCTTTATAGCTCAATTTTCTTCTTCAATGGCTTCCCTTAAGCAGTTATCCGCCGTTAAGGTTACCCTGCGATTTCCCTTCTCTGTTTTTTTTTTCTGGGTTTTCGTGGGTTTAGAAGGTTCTGAACTTCTGTTTGGGTTTTACAGGGCACAAAAGTGCTCATGGTTGGAGCAGGTAGAATCGGCTGCGAGCTCCTCAAGACTCTAGCTCTTTCCGGCTTTGAAGACATTCATATTGTGAGTGCTTTCCTACTCTTCCCCTACCGATTTGAGAAACATTCAAAAATGCTATTTCTTTTTTTTTTTCCCCTCTTTTTTAATTTTTGGATTTTTTTTTTCATGATTGTTATTTTACTTGATTGATTTGATTTTTTATACATTTTAGTTGATTAAACCGTATGGTTGCGGTTTTATTTTGTTTGATGGTTATAGTATTGTCATTATAACTATTTGAGTTTTCTTGCAACTCAAATTACACATGTAGCCATGAATATATGATATACAAAGGTTAAGTTATTCTATTATGTTTGATTTTCTAAAATTTGTATACTTTCTAGTTTCTATTTTTTCAAAATCTTTGTGGAGGGAGAGGGGGAAGGTAAATTCTTAGGTATCAAACGTTATGCTGCTTTTTAAAATAAGGCCATCTTCCTCTAAAGCTTCTTGTACTTTGAAAAAATATTTTGGATTATTATCTTTAAAAGGAAAAATGATCTGGTGTCTATGTTACAGCTACAAACCTAAGTAATAGCGCAGCTCTTTCGCAATACAGTTATGTTTATATTGATTATGGCATGTGATTGAACATTGAAGATCAGTGGATAGTCGCTTTGATACATACTATCTCTTGGAGCCTAAGTACTAAGTAGGCATTTTACTTCATCCGAAGACTTATTATTTTTAGTAATTGTCGGCTCATGCACTAGGACTTATTATTTTTAGTAATTGTAGGCTCATGCACTAGCTAACACTGACTTGCAGATTGACCTGGATACCATAGAAGTCTGTAACCTCAACAGACAATTTTTATTCCGTCAATCTCATGTTGCACAATCGAAGGCCAAAGTAAGTAATTTCCGCCATTGTTTTTTGCCATCCCTATCCTATTTACCATTATCATATACCTCTTTTGGATATTAATCTTCAATTGTGAATATTTAAAATCAGGTTGCTCGAGGTGCAATTTTAAGATTTAGACCTCTCATCCACATTACTGCATATCATGCAAATGTCAAGAGCCAGGACTTCAATGTGGATTTCTTTAAGCAATTTAGTGTTGTCTTGAATGGACTCGATAACGTAGATGCAAGAAGGCATGTTAATCGTCTGTGTCTGGCAGCTGATGTTCCTCTTGTTGAAAGTGGGACTACTGGTTTCCTTGGACAGGTCATTATTTTTTGTTAAAAAGAAAATTTTCCTACAGCTAGCCACATGTTGCTTGTAAGCTTTTCATTCTTTATTCACCACATAGGATTAAGCTATTGGAAATTAAGTGGTGTTCCTATTGTATGCATTTGGTTGTAAAATTGTTTCAAAATGGTGGTTCAATGTCATATAGTGTTACGTGCTTGTGCTTCACAATGCTCTGTTAAGGTTGTATGTGTTGCAGAGTGCTTATCTACATTTTCTGTGATACAACTGGAGACAAATATTATGTGTTACTAACTTCGCTGGTCATCTGAAGGAAAATTTTTTTCAGTTGTCTTTTATCCTCAATAGGAAATTTGTTTTTAACTTTTTCAAGGATGATCCAAATAGAAAAAGTTTCATATTGTTTCAACGCCAGCTACATAATATGTCTCTTCTGTTGTCGATCAGCTCAAGTTTTGATGTTCTAATTAATGATTGTCAGTTTTCCATGACTGCTCTCATTTTTTGGAGCAGGTAACCGTTCATGTCAAGGGAAGGACAGAGTGCTATGAATGTCAGCCAAAACCTGTCCCCAAAACATACCCTGTCTGTACAATTACTAGTACTCCTTCTAAGGTACTGTTCATAGTTTGTGGTTTTAATGTTTTATAAGACACTTCTAGGCAGGGTTAAGTTGAAGCTTTTGTTTCTTACCTCAGTCAAATTGGATAGACCAAGAAAATTGAGTGCAATTATATCAAACTGAGAATCATTCGGTGATTGGACGACATTATCTGACATCAATGGATCCTGAATGAACGGTGTAGATGCAGTTTGGTTGAAAACTTGTTAATTTAATAATTGCTTTTCTATGGCTATAGTATGTCATATAATGAATACAGGATTATGATGATTTTCACAAAAGTTATTCTGCATTGTCTTTCTATTTTGGATATGTTTTGATAAATAGACAATGTTGGTGTACTACTTGATTTCCAAATGATGATTTCTTCGCTTGAATATTGCAGTTTGTGCATTGTATTGTTTGGGCAAAAGAACTCCTTTTTTCAAAGTTGTTTGGTGACAAGAATCAAGAAAATGATTTGAATGTACGAGCTAATGATACTGCTAGCTCATCGGATCAGGCTGATGATGTATTTGTACACAGAGAAGATGAAGACATTGAGCAATATGGAAGAAGGATATATGATCATGTTTTTGGTTATAACATTGAAGTAGCTTTATCGAATGAAGAAACATGGAAAAATCGTAATAGACCAAGGCCAATTTATTCTAGAGATGTCCTCTTGAATGAACCAGCTCAACAGAACGGAAATGTGGGTAGAAAATGTTCAACACATGATTTATCATGTGTCCGCCATGACATCTTTGGGAATGAAAAACCCTCAGAACATGTGGAGTCTTATTGAAAACTCAAAAAATTTTATTGAGGCTCCGAAACTATTTTTCACAAAGAGGGAGAAGGTTGGCCTTAGTTTTGTTCATGAATATGATATTCCTTTTTCCCATAATCCGACATTTTTATTCCCCTTAATTTTCATAATGATTTCAAGTTTATGGTGTGTGCGATGCAGGACATTGGAAACTTGACTTTTGATAAAGATGATCAGCTAGCCGTGGAATTTGTCACTGCTGCTGCAAACATCAGGGCTGCTTCCTTTGGTATTCTGATGCATAGCCTTTTTGAAGCCAAAGGTATTGCTGGTAATATTGTGCATGCAGTTGCAACAACAAATGCTATTATTGCTGGATTGATTGTGATTGAAGCAATCAAGGTGCTGCAAAATGATACAAAGAATTACAGGTGTTTAAAGTTTCTCTTCCTTTGGATGCAAATTAGTTTCTCCTTTTTCGGCTCCGTTGTCAGTTCTGAATGTCTTCATATACTAAGAAATACTGTTATTGATGTTTATCATTATTGAAGTCAGTTTCTTTCACATCCAACTTCAAACATCTCTTCTTTATTTTGGTTTTATTTGTTTGATGGGCGATTGCGAATAAAAGATTGAACTTGTAGTTGTAGTATATGGTTTATATCACACTTGCAATCTTGAGTGGGTTTCATTTTAAAAATCATGAATTTTTTTCCATGAGCAGCTTATAAAGAACAATAGCCAAATCTGATGGTGTTTTTTCAGAGTTGGTCCTAGTCGCGGTGATTTAATTGATTTTCAAGAGGTTTCGGATAAAGAAATTATTTCCCATCATATTATGTAGACAATTGTTCTTTCTATTACATTACTTCCTTATACTGGTTGTTTGCTAAAATCTTATTTACCAAATCTGTAGAATGACCTATTGCCTTGAACGTCCATCAAGAAAGATGCTAATCATGCCAGTGGAACCATTTGAACCAAACAAATCTTGCTATGTTTGTTCTGAGGTAATTTAAAGTACTCCTGTACTTGTATTGCGCAAGATGCTGTCTTAGGTTGTTTTGTTAAGTTTAAGCTACACTTATACACTCTGTATCATGACTAAAACAGACACCTCTCTCTCTTGAGGTTAATACTGAACGGACAAAGTTGAAGGATTTGGTTGAAAAGATTGTTAAGTCCAAGCTTGGGATGAACTTTCCACTAATTATGCATGGTTCTTCCCTTCTTTAAGAAGTTGGTGACGATCTCGATGACGACATGGTGGCAAATTATGCCTCTAACCTCGACAAGGTATGTGTGATGTTTTCCAATCTGCCCTCTGATCCACCCTTATACGTGCTCTCCTGTATAAAATTCCAGGTATTATCTATGCTGCCTTCTCCAGTTACTAGTGGGACAATACTGACAATCGTAGATCTCCAACAAGAGCTCGCTTGTAATATCAATATTAAACACAGGTAATTTTTGACTTGTTATCTCATTCTAAGCTCAATATTTTTCTGTTATGTAGAAGGTTAGACATGAACACCTCGTGAGTTGACTGGAAAATTTCTTTTACCTGCTGTACATGCGCGAAAATCTGTTGCAGAGCAGATTGGTTTCTCTTCTTTTTTTTCATCGGGTATATAATGGTCTGCAAATGTACAGTTTTGAGGTTGATGGAAATCCAGAATTTGTACTATTTACTTGGTTCTTGTATTCACAGCGTGGAATTTGATGAGAAGGAACCTGATGCAATGCTTCTATCTGGATGGGTTCAAGCATCTTCAATGGCTAAGAATGAAGAGAACTCCATTGCTAAGAATGAAGAGAACTCCATTGCTAATGGCGAAAGCACACTAAATCCATTAACAACTGTGAAGGCAGGCAAGATGGACGGGTCAGAAGTTTCTGCAGTGACGAAAAGAAAATTATCTGAGAAATCGGAGTCTGTCAGCTCGATAACAGAAACCAAGAACTCTAATAAACTCAAAGTTCTGGACGACGAAGACGAACTTATAATGCTTGATGATGGGGCTACGTCCAAAATCAAGAAGATAAAGTTACATTATAAAGGAGGTTTAATGTAATTTTTAAATTTTAGGGAGAGAGAAAGATCTTTCGGCTCTCACAATTCTTCTTCCATCTTCATTTATAGTCTTCTCTCATCTTTTTTAGGTGGAGACTAATTTCCTCCCTCATTTAAGTTACTTCTTAGAGCCTTGTGTAATCATTCCACGCTAAATTGACAGTGCTGTTGTAATTTATAGTGAAGGGACAACCTAACTCTATTGGAGTTAAAAAAATTTTATGTTACATAATGTGATAATCGAACATATGACTATTTATAATACCATTGTCTATCTACTGTATTGCTCACATTTTACCTGAAACTTATATAACCCATTGAAAAATCGAATATTAGGTTCTAGAAGGAAAATGAATGTTTCGTTATTGCAGAGGCAAGAAAAGAATTAAAAGAAAAATGAAGCGTGAGGGTGGTAAGTTTTTGTGGATGCAGAGAAAAGTTTTATTCTTGGTCTGTAATCTTGTTATTGGGTTTTGTGTGATTGTGTTATTAATGTGTACTAGATTTCTAAGAAAATTGTAAAACTATTTGTATTTTTTTTTTTTTTTTTTTTTTTTTTTTTTTTTTTTTTTTTCTGATTTCCCTATCAAGTTGGTATCAGAATACTTTCCTGAATACTGTGAAAGATGTTAACGAGGACAGAAACACAGAAAAACGCAATGAGAGATTGGCAAAAGGAGGTCGCAGAATTGAAAGAATAGTTAAAAAAAGGAAAATTTTTTGCTTTAGAAAAATCGATGTTGATGATGCAGGAACAATTGACGAAACTGATAGAATGATTAGAAACTTCTCAAAACCAGAGTTCGGAAGCTTTACCTGGGTCATCGGGAGAAAAGAGCCCCAGAAAAGATCATGATACCCTTACAGTAGCACCGTAAGATTTTCTTCCAAGAAAATTTGAATTACCAATCTTCTCAAGTGACAATGTCGAAGGCTAAATTTTTCGAGTGGAGCGTTATTTCTTTGTCAATCAATTATTAGAAGAAGAGAAAATTGAAGTTGCGACAGTTTGCTTTGAAGGACTAGCACTCTCCTGGTTTCAATGGGAGAATAGGGCTCGGTCTGTTCGGACGTGGCTGGAACTGAAACACATGTTGATTTAAAGGTTTAGAGCGTTGAATGAAGGGTCAAATTGTGACAGATTGTTGGCCCTAAGACAAGAAAAATCGATTGAAGAATATAGAACAAGTATTGAGACACTTATTTCCAACTTGATAGGCATAAAGGAGAAAGTGTTAATCAGTACTTTTTTAATGGCCTGAAGAACGAAATTAAGGAGGATGTGAGACTAATTAGACCTTCTGGGTTAAGAAAATTGATATAGTTTTTACAAATAGTGGAAAATAAATTTTTTTTGATGTGATTGACAATACCAAACAATTACAAATACGCTCAAAGACCTAATCATGAAGCAATCAATACTAACAATCGACTTATTTAGAGAGCTTTATGAAACAACATATCGGTCAAGAGCAGAAAGCAAGCGTGAGTTATGGTTTCGGAAGAAGAAGGAAGAGCTCCCAAGTCGAGTACGGCTTGTTCCCTTGCTTGAGTAAGAGATAGATATTCCTTGTCTGTACTCAGGCAGGTAGTCAATATTTATGGGACTGGACTCAAGGTTAGTTTAACAACTTTCAAAATAGAGGTTCCTATAAAGAGATTGACGGAGCCAGAAATGCAAATAATGAGGGAAAAAGGGTTATGTTTCAGGTGATGAAAAGTTTAGTGTTGGATATCAGTGTAAAAAAAGATGTTACAAATCAAGATAATGAAGAATGAAGAAATTGAGGATATAATTACAGGGAATGATGACCTTGAGGAGGATTTGGAGGATCGAGCAATTCCGAGTACCGTAAAGTTGTCATTAAACTTAATTATGGTAATACCTACACCACATATAGTAAGGCTAAGAGGTAGAGTGAGAGGCAAGAAAGTGGTGGTAATTATTGATAGTGGAGCGACTCAAAACTTCATAGCCAACAAATTAGTTCATGAGATGAAGTTACCCATTCAGAACACAGCACAATATAAAATATCGATGAGGAATGACAAATCGTTGGGAAGATCAAATATTTGTAAGAATTTGTTACTTGAGTTGCCAAAATTAGAAATTATGGAAGAATTCCTTCCAATTGAACTGGGAAATACCGATGTGATATTGAGTATGATATTGTTAGAGTCAATAGGTGAAATGCATGTTGATTGAAAAAGAAAAATAATGAGGTGGAAAGTTGACCAAAAAGTGGTGGAAATGAAAGGGACCCTAGCTTAGATAGAAAAATTATTTCCTTAAAGCTCATGATAAAAAATATAAGAAAGGAAAATCAAGCTATATTAATACATGTTGAGGGTTTAGAAAAAAAGAAAGGAACAGAATAGCAACAGTTAAAGCCAAGAGTAGTTGAACTGTTATTGACATATAATGACGTTCTTTCAATGCCAGGTGGATTACCTCCTAGTCAACAACATGAGCATAATATCGTACTTAAAGAGGGATTAACTCCGGTAAATGTAAGATCATACTAATATCTAATTATACAAAAGGATAAAATCGAGAAGATTGCAAAGGAGATGTTAGAAACCGAAATAATGCAGTCTAGTTCAAGTCCTATTATATTAGTTAAGAAGAAAGACAATAGTTGGCGGTTTTGTGTTGATTATAGGGCTTTAAATAGAGAAACTATGAAAGATAAGTTTCCTATACCTATAATTGAAAAGCTCTTGGATGAGCTTACATGGGGCAAAAGTTTTTACTAATCATCAAATTAGAGTGAGACAAGAAGATGTAAATAAAATAGCTTTTCGAACTCATGAGGGACACTATGAATTCTTCGTAACGTCCTTCGGTCTTACGAATGCTCCTTCTACATTCCAATCACTAATGAACAAGCTCTTTTATGAATTTATTCGGAAAGTTTATACTAGTGTTTTTTGTTATGATATTTTAGTATACAACACTTTTTGGGATGAACAATTACAACATTTGGAAATGATGTTAAAAATTCTGTTAAGGGAACAACTCTATATCAATGAGAAGAAATGTTTATTTGCTAGATAAGAACAAAAATATTTAGGGTATATAGTCTCCGATCATGGAGTAGCAGTGGACCCGAATAAAGTGGGAGCTATAAGGGAATGGCCCGTACTAGAATTGCTTAAACAAGGGGTTTTTTGGATTTAATAGAATATTACAGAAGATTTGTATCCGGGTATGGCGCTATTGCATTACCATTAATAGAGCAGCTAAACAAGGACAAGTTCAGCTAGAATGATGAGGCGTTTGCAGCATTTGACAAATTAAAAATTTCTATGACTACAGTTCCGGTATTAGCACTATCAAATTTTGAAGAAACTTTCATAGTAGCGACTGATGCCTTGGGAAATGGTGTGGGAGCTGTGTTAATGCAAACACAATCGTCCTATAGCTCATTATAGTGAACAACTATCAAAGCAAAACAAACTCAAATCTGTTTATCAGTGCGAACTAATGGCCATTGTACTGGCAATTCAAAAATGGAGATCATATTTGTTGGAAAAACATTTTATAGTGAGAGATGATCAAAGGAGTCTTAAATTTTTATTGGAGTAGAAATTAGTGGCTTCAAAACATAAAAAATGGTTGATTAAGATAAGTGGCAATGATTTTGAAGTGCTATACAAACCTGGATGTGAGAATAAGGCAGCAGATAGTTTTTCTAGAAGGGAAGACAGTACACTGGAATTGATACATTTAAATGTTTACAGGTCAGATAGCCTTATCTGTCAAGAAGAATTGGAAGAATGATTGCTTGGGGATAAGAAGTTAGACAAATTAAAACAGAACTTATTACAAGAGAATTGAGGAAATTCAAAATTTGTTTCAAGAGAGGGCCAATTATTCTACAAAAATAGAAAAGTGGTGTCCCAATTCTCTTAAGCTATACCGAATATACTAAAGCTGTTTTATGATAGTCTGATAGGGGGCCATGGAGGAATTGCAAAGACATATAAGAAGATTGATGCGGAGTTGTTTTGGTTTGGATTGAGAAAAGATATAGAAAAACACATTCATAATTGTTCTATTTGTCAAACGAACAAATATGAAGCCTTATCTCTTGCGAGACTTCTTCAAATACTTTCTATTCCTAATGATATTTGAGAAGATATATCAATGAATTTTATAGAAAAGTTGTCGAACTCTAATGGATTTGATACTATTATGGTGGTGGTTGATAGATTGAGCAAATACAGTCACTTTATTGGGCTGCATCATTTATATTCAGTAAATATAGTTGCCAAAAAATTTCTACAGAATGTATTTCGATTATATGTAATGCCAAAATTGATTGTTTCCAATTAAAATATTTATTAGTTTGTTTTAGGGGTTGTAGCGCTTACATGGAATAACATTAAAATTTAATTCAACTTATCACCCACAAAACAGATGGACAATTTGAGGTGGTCAATAGGACACGAGAAACCTATTTGAGATGTTTTACAAGTGAAAAACCGAAAGATTGGTATAAATGATTGTATTGGGCAGAATTTTGGTATAATTCTTTTTACCATTCGACTATTTAAATGAGTCCTTTTTGAGCTGTTTAGAAAAAGAAGCCACCAACCCTCTTGCGAATTGAGAATACACATTTGGTGGTGTCAGCTGTTGATGATCAAATTAAAGAGAGAGGCGACATTTTGGGTCTTTTGAAATCTCATTTGCATCGGGCTCAACAATTAATGATTCAATCGACTAACAGAAAGAAGAGAGACGTGAAATATGAAATAGGAAAAATGACTTGGTTTAAAATTCAACCATATAGACAAAAATCATTAGCGAGAAATCAGTTTCATAAATTGGCTCCCAAGTTTTTTGGTTCTTTTGAAGTACTTAAGAGAATTGAGAAAGTAGTTTACAAGCTGTTATTATTGGAGACATCCAGAGCACATCATTTTTTTTTTTCATGTTTCTATGCTGAAAAAGATACAAGGCGAAATAAATGCAGCTATTCTATTACTAGACGATGTTAATGCTGAAGGGAAATGGAAGCTGGAACCAGAATCATTATTGGATGTTAAGCATTACAACGATAATTCTAAACCAATTTTGAGTTTTCTTAAATGGAAGCATCTTCCTACTTTTGAAGCGATGTGAGAAGATTTTGATGTTATTCAACATCAATTTCCACAATTCAACTTTGAGAACAAGGTTTTTTTTTTTTGAAGGAGAGTAATGATAAATCGAATATTCGGTTGACTTATTTTAGGAGGAAAATGAATGTTTAGTTATTAATGGGCAAATGGATAACTGTTTTTAGGCGGTTACAAGAGGAGGGAAAAGGATTAAAAGAAAAATGAAGAGTGGGGGGAAAGGGTACTGGGATTTTGTGGATATAGAAAAAAATTTAAAGAGAGGAAGAGGCTCCCGAATATCTCTAGCATGTAATCTTGTTGTTGAGTTTGGTGTGTTTGTGTTATCAACGTGTGTACTGAATTTCTAAAGAAATTGCAAAACAATTTGTATGTTTTTATCTGGTTTCCCTATCAACCATGTAGATTAGGAAGATTGATCTGCAATTAGCCAATGTCTACTGTATTGGAAAAACGCAGATAAACGCAAAAATCTTATTTTGCTTTCCTAGTTGAACTACAAGTTACTTAAGACGAATAACATAACCGAATCCATTGGGGTAGTTTATTGCTAATGTGTTTGGGTATTTGATCTTCTGTTTCTGTAATTACTGCAAGTTCATAACATAACCCGTAATAATAAGGATATTGTATATTATATGTAGAGCCATCAATATGGATACGATAGAATTATATCTAACAATTATTGGAATAAGATAGAAATCTTGATGTTAAAAAAAGCCTTAATGTTGTATTACATGATTATTAACAAATAGAAACAACGTGGAAATCAGCCTACAAATGACGGAAACGAGATACATGATGCTTCAGAGAAGAGTTGCAGAGTGGGGTTTGATAGATGTTACTCGGCATGGATATGGAGGAGGAATGGTGATTTGGTTCCTATCCAAACACTTTTTTCTTCTCTTCTCCTTTTGATGCTCTTTCTTTTCAAGATCTCCTACGCACTTCACTTCCTGAATGCATGCAAATGACCTTGATTTTCCTGCATAATACCTCGACAGTCCTCTCCTGCAGTAAAATTCACGTCAGACAAAACCAGAAAAACCATTCGTTGTAGAAGAAAGATCTGTTTTTACTTCTGTGGTAGGTTTATCTTCAGAGAACCCATTTCAAAACTCATGCCGTCTAGCATTTCCTCCATGATTAATCATCCATTAGCAGAGAGAGAGAGAGAGAGAGAGAGAGAGAGAGAGAGAGAGAGAGAGAGAGAGAGAGAGAGAGCCCGTTTATGATGCAGAAAATTTACCACATCCTTATCTAAACTCGCTCTTCTTTACCCTTTGTTTTGATCAATGATTCTTCAATTCTCACCCCAAATCACTCAATGCACATAAACAACTTCAGATTTTGAACCATCCACTTGGCAATCCCTATATCATCCAAGCTCTCTTTTAATCTCAACTTTCCAATCACGTTTCATACTTTTTTTGTCATGGCCATGGGTGTTAATGTCTACAAATTCCTCTTTTTATATAGATAATTTCGGTGTTTCCCGCAACTTACATGCACCTTAATTGACTGCACTAGACAAGCATCATTGTACCTTATATTATTCGAGCCTAATGTGTGACGGACATATAGATGTATGCATGGATGTCTCTATATCTTCGGCTTCTTTCCCTTCTTCCTCCTACCACCTTGCTTGATTTAAGGACATGACGAGATTGCGCTAGAAATGGAAATTCTACCAAATTATTAGAAAATTACTTATGCATGTGTAAAGTATATCCTTAGAGTGGGAAAAGGAAAATGAGATGCCAAGACTCATTAAATAACTTCCAAAATATGACCAGAGAATCATAGGCAAGTAGCCTAATTTTTTCAACAGATGGTGTTTGTTAGACACCATTGATCATTCAAATAAAAAAGAAATCCTCATCTAGCCTACATCTGAATATATAATTTTAAAATAGTTAATATCGTGTAGAACTAATATTCTTAATATAAAAAATACTACAAAAGTGAGAGTAGTTACTATTTTAAAATTTGCAGAAATTAAACAGGTTTATCTATGCTTGACTAGTTAGATTCATGATAGGTCAACCTTGTGGTAGAACTAAATTGATAAACATTTCACTGTATTTTCAATATTGTAATCATCATTTTTGGGTTAGCCAAAATAGACTGAGTGCAAAACCTATTTGAATCCATGGAGTCCCTCAAGGTCAAGGTCGGGTTTCTAGTAATTTTTGCTGAGTTTAATTCTGGAATCTATTATCAAATCTGGAATGAATAATTGTCATATTTTAGGTTAAATTAATTTTTTTTTGAAAGAAAATTCTAACTTTTTTGTATATTCTAATCTGACGCAAAGTTGAAAGAATAGAATTAACTGATTGTTTGATTTAAAAACCAAAACCCTGATCATATAACTCATTAATTATATGAGTGTCCTTAATGATGAATCCCATTGTAGAATCAATGGAGGTTTCTGGTTACTACGCCTTACAAGCTCTATTTTATATGATGCTTGAAGCCCATTAACTTAATTGACCACTTAATTAAGCTTCATTTTATGATAACTAATATGTAACTGTATTAAATCTGTGAATTCACGATATAATTGTTAAATTATATCTAAGAATCTCTTACTCGAGTCATATATTTTTTTATAAGTTTATATTACCAAATTTTCTTAAATAAAGTGGGAAACAACAATTTTAGATGTTTAAGATTGGGATGTCCTAATCTATAGTGGCAAAGCTAAATTTGTTCACCTTTAGTCATACAAGCTTTTGGATTATCCCGCATTTGATTGTTTTCTCTTCTTCTTCCTTTTCTTCAAGTATGTAAAGTCCACTTTCTTCTCTAACATTGCCAATCCTCTTGGCCTTGTATGTGTCCTGAAGTTCACAATAATTTTCTAGGGAACTTTGCAATGCAACCGTGTCTTTTGCGAATTTACTACTAGATATTAGATTACAAGTAAGTTTAGGCACATGGAGGACATATTCTAAAATGAGATTGTTAGAGAGTTTGACATTTTCTATTCCAGCAATAGAAGTGAGTGTGTCTTATGCAATCTTTACATTTTGATGATTAGAGCATGGTTTATGTAATGGTTTAAAGAACCTGCCTACGTATAATTGATGTTAATCTAGCGTATGAGTTTAAAAATGATAAATATGCAGGATTGAAAGTGAAATTAATTAATAGTGCATAAGAAAAATTAAAAAATAAATATTTTATGAACAAATTGAATATTTTGGTACAGTTGAATAGGTGAATGTGCATGAAATTTTGGGGTGTTAAAGTAGACATCCTAAGAAAGAAAATGATACTGAAATATAGAATTTGTAGTTATGTAGCTAAAGTTATATGTTTTTGAAGTAGGATTAAGTGTATAAAACACTTAAAGATAATTATCGATATGGAAAAATTGAGTAAAAATTTAATGATGATCAGTAAAGCTTTTATCTATGATGTCATGTGGTAAAATGTGGTCACCAATAAGGTGTTGCCACATATCAAATTCAAAACCTAAACGAAGTGATTGTTCAGGAGATTAATTAAGTTAATTAAACTTGATTATTTTGTTGATCAGGATCAGTCTAATTAATCTATATTAGCCTAATTCTAATTATATTAAGTTGATATGTATTGATTAGTACAATTTATACCAAACAAGTAGCTTAAACCGTAACATTACAGTGAAAGCCTAAAATGGTCTTTCAACCTAAATTATTAAGAAGAAAATGATAAATTTTCCATGGAGGACTTTAGAAAACCCCCTCCTTATCTTAATAAGGGGAGAGTTTGTGCTTACCTATTGAAGATTAGAGAGAAGAGAGATAGTGAGAGGAGCAAACCCTTGTGAGAGAAGGTGAAAATTTGGGAAGAAAAATGAGTTTTTGAAAGAAATATCTAAAGAGGAGTTGTTGAGGAATTCAAGAGGATTCTAAGGAAGCAAAGTGGATCAAATCCTAGTTTCAATGATTAAATAAGGAGGTAAGTAGGTAAGTAATTCTAACAGTTTAAAATTAGAATTTTATGTGAAGTGCATGTAGGTGAAGATTTAAGTAGGTTTTGCTTGAATTTATTGAACATATGGTTGAAATTTAGTTAATTTTGATGAGTTCTGGTGTTTCGACATGCGATAGTGAGAAAAAAAAGACTGGGTTTAGGATCGAGGTTTTGATGCTCCATCTGGAAGCCCGAAGAAGTAAATGGAAGGAATGTCTTGGAAGTGAGCTTTCAGGTTTGATGCAGATGCTCGAAGATGTAAAAGTAAGAAAAGTGTCTCGGGATCGAACTTTCAGAGTATGAGGCAGATGCCTAGAAAGGTAATGAAGAAAAAAAAAATCTCTTGGGATGGGGCTTTTAGGATACAAGTGAACATCTAAAATGTAGTTACAGTTTAGAAATTTGACTAGAACAGACGCCTGCAGTTGAAGAGAGGACACCTGCACATCGACATGTAAGAGCATTTTACCTGCATTCTTAACCTAGTTTGTCAATTATTTTATTCCTATTTTTAACATGGATTAGTAAAGGATGTCTAGACAAATGTATGGCCATAGTTCATCTATCATTTTTTCTTGTTAATTAACAAGATTTGGATGGTTCACATAACATGCATTATCAATATGTATTTGTATACATTCAATGTATGCACAAAATAAATGCTCAAATCATGCATCATAGAATTATTTATATGTACAAATGGTATTACAACATGTATGATTTGTTACATTTGAATTAATATATTTTGTTACAAATGGTATTACAACATGTATGATTTGTTACATTTGAATTAATATATTTTGTTGTGTATATACTGTTTGACGTAAAGATAGAAAATAGAAAGAGAGTGGTTGTGAGTCCCTTTGGATTGTAAATCTTTACCCTCTATAGGTATATCATGTTTGAAATGTATACGCTTATTGGAAACATCACCAGTAAAGTGTTACACTAGTGTGTGGAATTTACATATGGTGGATTATGATCATCCATATTGACATTCACAAAAATATATTAATATGATACTAGATAAAGTGAAATCATTTAGTTAAAAGGGAATTTGATATGCATTGATTCGCTAATCATAGCATAGTTGTGAAAAAAAGAATTCATATCTTGGTATTCATTATCTTGAGATAGAAATCGAGTTGGCCATATACTTGTGAAACATGATATTGTATTCTTGAGTGTTAAATTTACTTACCGAGCTTTGTCAACCCATCCAATTGTAGTTTCTTATTTTTAAGATATGAAAGACAATAAGAAGGACAAAACCAAGGAAAATTAGGGATAAAAAGACTTAAAACTCATGAGAGGTTAGGCTCAAAACTTTTGGGTATTATATGTGTGGGCTTGTTTTCGTTGCAGTTGTATATGTAGTATTGGTTAGCGTCACATTAGTGGACAAAGTGTTGCAATTGAGTTAGGTTTGCCACTCAGTTGTAACTAAAAATGTGTGTTAATGTACTATTTTCTAAATGAAAAATATATGGTTAGTGCTCTATACACATAAAGAAAAAGAAAAAATTATTTAGATTTAATTATGATAAATTTTGTCAAAATTACATGAAATTATATTCTAATTTAGGATACCAAAATAATGTAATACAACGATAACATAATTTAGTCAATCTAATGTGTACAAGTATCATCTCTAATTTGGAGAATGCTTATCACAATTCTTGTTTTCAAGAGAATCGAGGACGAAGTCGTTATAGTTTTGACAAACCTGTCATGTGGTGGGTTGCCCTAGAGTTAATGATCCAAGGACTGATTCGGAAGTTTGCAATATCATTATAAGAAAGTTACCTATATCGGTAAGATTTGACAGTGTTAGACCGTCTAATTAAGATTGTTTAGTAGTTTGTATATGTAACACCCCGAGAAACCCCGCGTTCCCGGTGCGCTACAGTGCATCTACACACTACACACACTAACACTTGACATAACTCACTCAATTTAATATCCCTTTCGTTTTCAAAACATTTTCAAAAGAACATTTGTGAGTATGAAAAGTTTTCGACTCGATTCGAAACAACTCGCGTCCCGAAGAGGGAACACGAAATCCTCACCCGACACCGCACGACCTGTGAGTACCCGCAGGGCTGCGTGCCCCGCGCACCTGCGATCACGCCGCACTCCCACGCTCATCTACACTTCTCTAGCATTCATTGTACACACCTCAACCTATTTCATATCCTCTCGACTCCCAACCCCTCTCCTGAAATTTCGGCAGAGTAATGCCTAAAAACTGGCTATCCCAAAAATTTAAAACCCTGCACACAGTTCACCAAAATTAACAATATTTATCTATCCATCATCCAGAGAAATCACCATAACACAATCAGAGTATGAAGACAACGAAAATCCATCAATTGCAAACGAAGAAAATTTACAGTATAGAGCAAATTCCAATCTTCTACATGTAAAATATATGCGTACGTCGCCAAAATCACACGCACTCCATATACACCTATACACTGACGCATATACAACTCATCTCATCTACTATACATAATCACCAAAAAAAGAAAAATACCCACAAACAAACCAGGCCACCACTTACCATCTCCACGGGTCAGGTCGCCCTAACAAAATCCGCCATCCGGTGCCTCGGTCGCACCCCACCAACCATCCTATGCCTCAGGACTAGGCTCTCGAGGCTCACCAGCAATATTGTCAGCACCTACACCACAGAACACACAACATAAGCCTAACGCTCAGTAAGTAATGCGATATGAAAGTAAAAGCCGACAATGCAATCCTATCACATGCAGTCTCTACACTCACACTCATGTTGTCACATCTGTGACGCGTAGTGCAGTCGCACCAGGGTAAGGAGGAACCTCACGCTACTCTACACCCTGACATGTCGCCATCGTCCCGGACTCCCCAGCAACGAGGCCCACAAGCTACACACACGCATCACCACACGGCAACCACATCAGGGTAAGGGTGTACCTCGCGCCACACTACACCCTGACACGTCGCCCTCGTCCCAGCCTCCCCAGCACAGGGCCACAGTTGCCACACACACGCGTTTCGCGACAGTCCAGCCGGCCCACTCCTCGAGCGGAATCCGAGACTGGTGTTGCACCGGCCACACACTAGTAGGATCCGCGGTACCACTGCCCATCACCCTCACCGTCAACACATTCACGCCGCATGACGGCCCAGCCGGCCCACTCTTCGAGTGGAATCTGCGACTGGTGAAGCACCGGCCCACACACTAGCGGGATCTGCGGTACCACCGCCACACGTTTCACTACATACTCAAAACATGCTCAAAACCATTTTTGTTCACGTTTTTAAAATATGATGCATGTCAAACAATACGCACGCACACTACAATCAACAACATAAAATCCTAAAGTTCTACGGTGTAGGCCCACTTGGGCAAAACACATGCATGCACTACTTACCTGGCGTCCTAAGCTCGCTCGACGCACAGCTTCGCCAAAAGAAAGCCTCAACCTAAAACACAAATAATCACTCATCAATATTCACTTCAAAATTCACCAAATAAGCTAAAATAATATTCATTAACTAAACTTATGAAGTTCCAGTTAAAACGGTCACCAAAAATGGATTCGTCCGAAAACCAGCCTAAAGTTCGGACGCGCATAACTTTTGCGTCCGTCAACGGAATTGAACGATTCAAGTGGCAAAACGTCCCCTTAGGAACCGCGTTTAACCCACTAAGATGAATTTTAAAACGGTAAGCCACACATAGGTGAAAAACACCAAAAACCGAATCTGCCATTTTTATCCAATTTTACGTTTTCGTTTCTTTGCAACCAAAACTCACTCAAATTTAGCTTTACGCACCAAAAACAGCCATGCCACAATCACACGTCGAAATTCCACGAAAAACACTCATTAATTTGACTTGGACCAAAATCTGACATAAACGTCCGACGTGCATAACTTTTGCGTCGGATATCGGAATCGAATGATTCCAGCGGCCATACGTTCCTGTAATAACCTAGTTTAACTCACAAAAACAGAATTGGAAATGATCAACCGAAGCCAGGCCAAAATGGCCAAAAATAGAATATGTTTTTATACAAAAAATAGCCGAAATCTCAACTTTGATCCAATCTCGCCAATTTCTTCACCGAACAATCACATTTCAACCTATTAAGCACAATCTAACCCGAAATCAGAAATTCAAGCACAAAATCTGAATTTTGGCTCAACCTTCTCCCTCGGTTTCTCTCCCTCTCACCGGTCTCGTACTGTCCACCCGCTAACACACACTCACCCTCCTAATCCACTCAACACTTCAGCCAAATTCACAGAAAAACGGAGGGAAGCCAAACCTTAGTCTCGGCCAAACCGGACAGAACAGCAGAGGGAGAGAGAGAGACTTATAGGGTGGTGTCGCTCTGCACTCGGGTGGGGGAATGGAAGTAGACTAAAATCCGACTGCTCGGCTGCCGACAACAGAACCAAATGGGACCCTTTCTCGCGGTCGTTGGCATAACACGCTTGGCCCTCACCTCAGGGGTTCGAGCTGTTGAAACCGAACTACCTCGATTCGTCGGAGAAGCAATGCTCGACTGCGGTTCTGCTCACAAACCTGCACCCGCCGTCCACCTATCGAAGACCAAAACTGAGCTCCTCGATCGCCCTCTCTCCCGCGTTTGCTCTCGGCACTGGCGAAAAACCTGAGCACTGAACGGCTTCGCGAAAGCCGTTTAGTTGTTTTATAAAATTTTAATTTTATAAAATAATTTAAATAATAAAATTACCAAAACACCCGTACGTGTTTTTATCGTCCGTAACTTCGCTAAATTCTCGCCCTTCCGACTTTAAAATCTCGAAAACCACCACAAAACTAGACTTCGAGTTTTATAATTTAATTCCCCCGTTAAATATTTTTCTGAAACTCCAACCAAAATTAAATTAAAAGTTTCAAAAATTAAATTTAAAAAATCTAAAATTTTCGGGTTATTACAGTATAACTGTTCTAGTTATTCTTGAGTGAATAGTTGAGGATCCAACATTAATAATGAGAACTACGAGAATATCAAATTTGAGACCCTTCAATAATGTAAAATAGAAACTTAGTAATGATTTTACATCAATTATAAGGAAGTTGACTCCAATTGAAATTTGTCGATGAAACCAAAGTTATCAAGCAAGAGCAGCTTGAATCAAATCAAACTTGTTAGTTAGAACTAAAGCTATTAAGTGATCTCCCCAAAACTTGACTTGAAGAAAATCTAGTTCTTCACAAAGAACTAAAGAAAAAATTCTTACAAGAAGAATCACTCAAAAAGCATAAGTTTTAATCAAATATCATTCATCATAATTATTCCCAAAGAGTTATAACTCTTGTGTTTAAATAGCCATAAAAAAATGCTAAAAATAATTAAAATATCCCTAAGGATCTTAGAATAGTATAGAAAACAATCTATGTTTAAAGAAACTTAACTAATACATAAAAATATGAAAAAAAATCATAAAAATATGAAAAATGGAGGTTTTTGTCGCGAAAGGGTGCATTGGCACATGCGGGTTGGGCCACGCTGGACTAGCACGTGCACTCGGCTGCTAGCGCACGCTGGACTGCTAGGCACGTAGTGCGCTCGCACGGCTTTCTGGGTGCTGGGAGTGCGCCAATTTTGATATTTTGCTACTTTTTTGCATCTCCATGCAACTCCATGTGTGACTTACAACTCCATGCATCTCATGCATGTAACTTCTTGGTATTTGTTTATGACCAAACCATGTGTGATTTTCTACTGTGGGTCTCTTTTATCTTCTAATGGATTATAGTCATTGACTTCGAGATTGGTTGTACTTTGATTCAAATTATTTTCTCCCTCGTTGAAAAGATTCATTCTCGAATCTTTTGGCATCATACAAAACACTTGGATGGGAAGTTGTTAGGTCGTTAAGACAAAAAGTAATCATCCTTGCACAAAGGTACAAATATTTATTTCTTTGCCATCATCACACTTTTCACATCCTTAATTGGAGTTTTCCTCTTTTTAAATTCTTTTGTAATTTTTTCTTGATCCTGGCTAGCCTTCCAAGGTTTTAATGATGTTAGGGGTACCACATTTTCACTTTGAACAAAAGAATACCATTTTTTAATCCATATACTTGTCTTTTATATCTAATTGCCAAGGTCCCCCCAATAGTATGTTTTGCTTGCATCAGTACCACATAATAAGAGATCTCATTTTTATACTTACCAATTGAGAGTGCAACTTTTACTTGCTTAGTCATTTTCATTTCTCCACAATCGCTCAATCATTGTAGCTTATATGGCTTTGGATATTTCTTGGTTTCCAAGCCCAATTTCTCTACCAACAAAGTGCTAGCAACATTAGTGCAAGTTCCACTATCAATTATCAAACTATATACATTTTTGTTCACATGGCATCTAGTATGGAAAATGTGCTATCTGCACTTCATCTTCATCTTCCTTCGGTTGAATACTTAGTGCTCTCTTTGTAACTAACATCTCTATTTTCACTACTTAGTGTTCCTCCACTTCCAAATCGCTACAATCTTCCAATGGTGACATTTCTTTTCATAATTTGTTGTAATAACGCAGAAAATTCCAGAGTTTTAAATCTAATTTTTGAAATTTTTAATTTAATCTCGGTTGTAGTTTTGAGAAAGATTTTAACGGATAAATTAAGTTATAAAACTCGAAATCTAGTTTTTGTGACGGTTTTTGAAATTTTAAAGTCGGGAGGGCGAGAATTTAACTAAATTACAGGCGATTAAAACATGTGAGGGCGTTTTGATAAATTTAATTATTTAAACTAATTTTAGAAAAAATTAAGTGGAATGGCTTC
>CM039523.1:4205477-4233178 GCA_022433055.1 Begonia peltatifolia
TCGAATTTTTTTATTTTTGTTCAAATTATACTAAATTTATTTAGAATGTGGCTGTTTGGTGAAGAAATCTGTGGAAATCGGGTTGATGTCAAAATTTGGATTGTTTTGGCCTTGTTTTGGTTGATCATTTTCAATTCTGTTTTTGAGGGTTAAAATAGGTTGTTAAAGGAACGTTTGGCCGCTGGAATCGTTCGATTCCGATATCCGACGCAAAAGTTATGCGCGTCGGAAGTTTATGTCAAATTTGGGACTGAGTCAAATTATTGAGCGATTTTCTTAGAATTGTGACGCGTGGTATTAGTATTGCTGTTCTTAATGCGTAAGGTTAGTTTCGAGTGAGTTTTTGTTGAAGGAAACGAAAATGTGAAATTTAGGTGAAGGGCAGATTCGGTTTTGAGATTTTTTCACCTAGGTGCGGCTTACCGTTATAAAATTCGTCTTAATATGTTAAATTAGGTTCCTGAGAGAAGGTTTACCCTCTTGAATCGCTCAAATCTGATTACGGACGCAAAAGTTATGCACGTACAAAGTTTAGGCTGGTTTTCGGCCGAACCGAATTAGTGAAACGTTTTGGTGGAAATTTCATGGGTTTAGTTAAGAAATTTTATTTTTATCATATTTAGTGAATATTGAAGCGAAAATTGATGAGTGATTGTTTATGTTTTAGGTTGAGGTATTTTTGGTGAAGCTGTGCGTCGAGTAAGATTAGCACGCCAGGTAAGTAGTGCATGTATCTGTTTTGTTCAGGTGGGCCTACACCATAGAACTTTAGGAATTATGTTGTTGATTGTAGTGTGTGTGTGTATTGCTTGACATGCATCATGTTTTAAAAAGGGAACGAAAATGGTTTGAACATATTTTGAGTAAGTGGTGAGAAGCGTGACAGTAGTACTGCGGATCTTGCTAGTGTGTGGGCTGGTGCGTAACCAACCGCTGATTTCGCTCGAGGAGTGCGCCGGCTGGGCTGTCACGCGGCGTGTATGTGTCGGTGGTGAGGATGATGGACAGTGGTACCACGGATCTTGCTAGTGTGTGGACCTATTAAACACCAGTCGCAGATTCAGCTCAAGTAGTGGGCCGGTTGGGCTGTCGCGAAATGTGTGTGTGTGTGGCAACTGTGGCCCCATTGCTGGGGAGGCTGGGACAGGGGCAATGTGTCAAAGTGTAGTGTGCCGCGAGATACACCCTTACCCTGATGTGGTTGCTGTGTGGTGATGCATGTGTGTAGCTTGTGGGCCTCGTTGCTGGGGAGTCCGGGATGGTGGCGACGTGTCAGGGTGTAGGGTGGCGCTAGGTTTCCTCCTTACCCTGGTGCGGCTGCACTACGCGTCACAGATGTGACAACATAAGTGTGAGTGTAGAGACTGCATGTGATAGGATTGCATTGTCGGTTTTTACTTTCATATCGTATTACTTACTGAGCGTTAGACTTATGATGTGTGTTCTATGGTGTAGGTGCAGATTTTATTGCTGGTGAGCCCCGAGAGCCTAGTTCTGAGGTGTAGGACGGTTGGCGGCGCACGACTGAGGCACCGGACTGCAGATTGTTAGGGCGACCCGACCCGTGGAGATGGTAGGTGGTGGCTAGATTGTTGGGGTATTTTCTTTTATTGTGTTGGGATATATATTTGATTTGACGCGTTGTATAGGCTTCAGTTGTGTAGGGATTTATGGAGTGTTTGTGGTTTTGGGTGACGCACGCGTACTTTTTACATGTAGGAGCTTGGTAATGCTCTAAACTGTGAATTTTCTTCATTTGATGGTTGATGGATTATTGTAGTTCATTTTTTTTTAAAAACTCTGATTTGGTGGAAATCTCTGGATAGGTATTCTGGAAATTTTGGGTCAACTGTGTGCAGGTTTTTAGGGATAGCCGATTTTTAGACGTTACTATGCCAAATTTTTAGGAGAAAGATTTGGTGTCGAGAAGGTATGGAATAGGTTGGAGTGTGCACAGTGATATACTAGTGGAGTGGCGGTGTACGCAGGAGTGCGGCGTGGCTGCAGGCGCATAGGGCACATGGCCCTGAAAGTGCGTACGGGTCGTGCGGCGTCGGACGATGGCGTGCGTGCGAACGTGTTGTATGGAGGCAGGGTGCGTGGGGCACGCAGCGCTGTGGGCGTGCGCGTGATGCAGTAGTGTTGAGTTGGCGCGCGACATCAAGAGGGTGCGCGCGGGGCACCAAAGTGGGGACGTGGGCGTCCGGGGCGCGGGCAGGGCGTGCGGCTCTAAATAGGGGAGCTCAGGACGTGTGTTGAATCCCTTCCTAAAATTTTGAGTCTTGTCGTTTTATTTTTTAAAATTGCTTTAAATTGTCTTTTCTGCTGCGTATTTTATATTGAGGATTTTGCGTTCCCTCTTCGGGGCGTGAATTGTTTTCGAAACGAGTCAAAAATTTTTATACGTACAAACGTTCTTTTGAATATGATTTTAAAAAAAAAATAAAAGTGGAATAAAATTAAGTGAGTCCGCATCAAGTCTCTGTATGTCATAGTGTGTTGACGTAGTGAGCGCACCAGGAACGTGTGAGTTCTCGAGGTGCTACATTTGTACTAATACTTGCTACATCACCATTATCAATTATAATAATAGTTATTTTATTTAGGAGATTAGATGCAATATGGCTGAATCCTTGACATCTAAAGCATTCAATGTAGGAGTCTTAGTTGACATAGAAGTTTCAATCTTACCTTTCAAAAAGGTAGGGTTTGAAGCTGCGAACTTCTCCTTCAATTCTTCCTTGGGTTTTGACTTCTCGTTCCTCCCATGGAACTTCCCTTTTGCTTTTAGTTGTCGCTTGATCTTGATCGACTTGTGCAACAACTCTTTTATTTCCACATAGTGTAGTAAATCAACTATATCTGCAACGTCTCGATTTAACCCTTCAATAAATCATGCCATCGTGGCTTCGACATCTTCTTCCACGTTAGCCCTTATCATGGCTAGTTCCATCTCTTTGTAATATTTCTTCTACACTTTTGAATCCTTGCGTCAATCCACATAACATTCTACACAAGTCTCGATAATAGTGGTTAGGAATAATTTTTTTTTTTTGCAAAATTACCTTTATGTCCTCCCATGTGAAAATGAGTTGGTCACTGTATCTCTTCTGGTTCTTCACTTATTGATCTCAATATATGCTTGCGTAATCTGTGAACTCCATCATAGCTAGCTTAATCTTTTTCTTCTCGGTGAAATTATGACAATCAAACATATTATCAACTTTCTTTTCCCATTCCAAATACAACTGAGGGTCACTTTTACATTGAAAATGAGGAACTACCAATTTGATGTTGCTTTGGTTTCCATCCTCTCGATTTGCTTCAAATCCTCTTCCTCCGATGTAACTATCATCTTCCTCATGTTCATATACCATTGGTGCTTTACCATTTTGTGCATGACTTTTCATTGGGGACTTCATTATATCAAATCGCATGTTTAGTGCATTAAATTAGTCTTGTATAGTTCTCATGAATATCTTTGATCAAAATTAGAGTGTTCTCCTTCACTACCCCTGATATGGTTCAAAATTTTAAATAATCAACAAATAAAGAGAAGAAATAAACAAACTAAATAAAAATGTAAGTTAAACAGAACTCTCCCCGTCTTTCACTTGTTTACACTTGAATAATTGTCACTCAACTTGTATTTTTCTAAAAATATGACTTTTATAAAATAATCTCATCTACTTGCCTTTATCTCTAAATTTTTCATTTTTCTTTTTATATAAGAACTTGATCAAAAGAAAATATTCAACAAACAAAATAAGAAAGATTAAACTTTCAAGTTAAAAGTTTCAACCTCCAAGATTAATAGAATCAAGCAATTTTGAAAGGAATAAGAACAATTAAATAATTAAACTTTGTTCATATTGAAGAAAAGAATTAACAAAATATAATTGAAGAGATATTTTATGTCAAGATATTTTAAGATTAACAAAGATATTCAATTGACAAGAATCCAAAGTATAAGAACAATAATCGAATATTCAGAGCAAGAATAAAATATTTCAAGAATAAGAATCACAAGAATATAGTATTTTAAGTACAAAAATTGAAATTTTAAAAATAAAAATAAAAATTTCAAGAATAAAATTCAAAACTTTAAGAATGAAAATAAAAATTTTAAATATAAAATTTGAAACTTTACAAGCAAAGTTCGAAACTTTAAAAATAAAAGTCGAAATTTCAAGAATGAAATTTGAACTTTAAGAATGCTAATCGAAGTTTCACTAATGAAATTTGAATCTCTAGAAATAAGAATCATAACTTTAAGAAGAAAATTTGAAATTTTAAGTATGAGAATCGGAATTTCAGTAATGATATTCGAAATTTTAAGAATAAGAGAAAAATTGAACTTTTTTTATTATAAGAATTTCAAAAAAGAAATTAGAAGAAGACGAGATTGAGAGAAAAATAAAGATAGCCTTTGAATCTAGGGACCTTTGCTTTTATACCAAATGATGAGAACAACATATATTTCAAATCCGAGACCCTTCAACAATGAAGAATAGAAACTCAAGAATGCATTTGAATCTAGTATGAAGAACTTGATTCCGATCGAACCTTCCCGATGGAACTGAAGTTATCAAGCAAAAAGAGTTTGACCCAAACCAACCTTGTTTGTAAGAACAAAAACTATCAAGTGATCTCACAAGCTTTGACTTAAAGAAAATCTACTTATTCACAAAGAACCAAAGAGAAATTCTACCAAGAAGAATCGGTTAAAAAACATAAGTTTTAATAAAATATCATTTATCATAATTATTTCTAAAGGGTTACAGGCCTTGTGTTTAAATAACCCTAAAGAATATAAAAAATAATCAAAATATCTCTCAGGATCTTAGAATAGTATAGAAAGCAATATAAGGTTAATGAAACGTAATTAATAGATAAAGATAGGAAGGAAATCATGGAAATATGAAAAATGGAGGTTTTTGCCACGTAAGGGAGCGCAGGGCGTGCAAGGTGCCAGAGTATGCAAGGTGTGCACAAGACAGGGGCGTGATAGACTAGCACACGCCCTGGGCTGTTGGCGTGTGCACATTGGACTACTGGGCGCGACATGCGCGTGCTACCTGGTGGGTGCCCGCTGGGAGCTGGATGTACACGAATTTGATATTTTGGCACTTTTTGCATCGCCATGCATCTCCATGGATCCTCATGCAACTCCATGCATCTCCATGTATCTCCATGCATGTAACTTCTTGGTCTTTGTTCATGTTGTGATTGAGATTGTTTACTTTAGGTCTCCTTTGTCTTCTAAGGGATTATGGTCCTTCACTTTGAGATTAGTTGTTGACGTGCCTAGAGTTGGTGTTCAAATGGAAGTACTGAATCAACAAACTCAACAAAATATTGCTTCTTGGATGAAGTAGTTTTTCTGGTTCGAAATACTCAAATTTGTAAAATACATAACTTTCGATCTATAAGTCCAAATGATTTGAAATTTTAAATGAGACTTATTGGGACGTGGATGAAATACTCTCAAAATTTCAAGGCATAACTCACTATTATTAAAAAGGTAGATCAAAATATAGTCGGCCGTTGGAGCTCAATTTACTGCACCGACCGAGAACAAAATATCAACTTCGAAAATGCGTAACTCTTTTGTCTAAAAACAAAATGACGCGATTCTTGTGACAGATGAAAGCTATGAATGTGAGAATGGTTGTGTGAAAAAATGAGAGGATGAACTAACGGGGATGAAAGAGATATGCTGAGAATGGCACTTGCTGGTCCGTAAAGAAGATAATGTGCTTCTTTCTACTTTATGTTCCTCTTGATGAAGAATAATCCAACGTGCAAAATGGATGAGAGTTTACACTATTTTGCTGTGAATTCTACCCTTTAAGAAGGCAGAGAAAATAGTGATAGTAAGGGTTTTCAAGTATACTCAAAAACTTGGAAACAATGATCACTAAAAATGCTCGGATATGACTCACCGGCGCCAATGGAGTTTAAGACTCAAAGAGGCTTGAGTTTGGAAGACAATCT
This sequence comes from Begonia peltatifolia, assembly GCA_022433055.1. Taxonomy (NCBI): domain Eukaryota; kingdom Viridiplantae; phylum Streptophyta; class Magnoliopsida; order Cucurbitales; family Begoniaceae; genus Begonia; species Begonia peltatifolia. Next base: position 4,211,475 of record CM039523.1, read on the forward strand.
TCAAATTTTTATCAAAAACTAAAACTAGGGCTGAAGGAGTGTTAATAATTGTTTAAATATATCTTCCCTTCAGCAAATTATAATTAGGATTTAGTAAACTAAAGGAAAATAAAAAGACCTTAGAAGGCCCATTGTCGCGCCACCACTTTGACCCAAACAAAAGCCGTGTGCTAGCATATTCTTCCTCTACATTTTTGTGTATTGATTTAATCTAAATACAGCCCACTTTCCCTCATAGAAGTGTTCAGCTATGCATAAAATAAACTAAAGTTTGAAAGGAAATAAAAAGGGTGGTTCTCAGATTGGCCTTGGCCTTGAATTTCTTGTGAGAAAAAGGCTCTTTGTAATTGGTTCTGTAATGACCCGGCCCGGCCTCTACCACCAAGAGAATTCGCGATCCAGATCATGCTACTTGTAGTGGCCAGCCCTGCCCCTACCACTGAGAGGATTCGCGGACCGTACTCATGATCTTTTTCCCCTGGTGGGAAATTCTTGCCCTTCCAACCCCTCGAACCCATGAACTCCAGATTTAAGTACACTGGGCTAGGTCATTACAGGTTCAGTTGACTAAGCAAACAATGTCTAAATTCCTCGATGTAGCCTATTCTGAAAACCTTGAGATGTCCCATTTATTATACTTGGCTCCAAATTAGATACAGCCAACTCATATGCCAAAATTGAGCAGTGATCAGTGAAGCAAACAGATCAAAAGGAAAGTATTCACCGAATCAACCTAACTTCAATCAAACCTTTAATTGAAATATTTAGGTTTCCAGAGCAGATTTTTTTCCTATAAAATTGAAATGCAAAGAAAGCAATAATTTTTTAAGACAAATCTAGTAAGTGAGCTCCACGTTGCAACTAAGAAAAAAAACAAACAAAAGGCCCAACAGAATGCTTAACAATCCAAAATCTCAGGGAAGATAAATGAACAATACGATTCAAAGTACAAGCAAACACATACAAAAATAACAAGCTTCTGAATCCAATATTAAAGGAAAAAAAAAAGCTACCTATGAAAGGTCAAGACGAAGCCTAAAAAATTCAACAAATTCTAGGTTTCAAATACGTATAATGCCATAAAATTAGAGGAGAAGAGAATGCAAAAACCTAGCACAAGCTGGCAAGATAGAGAGAAGAGAATCTTTAATCCACTGTCGAGGCGCGCCAGCGGGGGGAGAGAGAGAGAGAGAGAGAGAGAGAGAGAGAGAGAGAGAGCAGAGGAGATAATCTTTAATCCAATGTTGAGGCACTCTGGCGAGGGATGGAGAGAGACGGCGAGGGCCAGGACGAGGGCGAGAGAAGGCGAGGGGAATTGTAAAGATGAGAGACGATGAGGGCGATTGCGAATCTACGATTGCGAAGATGAGCACTGAGAAGTTGATAGTTACATCCATAGAAATAAAGCATTTTCGAATCCAAATAGAGTGAAAAATCGTGTTCACGTTTTTGAGAAAAGTAAACATTTTGATAGATATAATAATAAACTAATTTCGGTCTGGTTTCGGTTTTATAGGTTTGTGTCATTAAAATAGAGAATCGAACAAAAAAATTTGACTATGTCTTTGTCAGAACCGAATAACATTTTTTTTTTCTCAAAACTGACCACAACCGAACCAAATAGGTCGGTTCTGGTTCGGTTATTCGGTTCTCGATTTTTTGTTCACCCCTACCTTTTGTGTTGAATCAGCATCTCCTTAACTAATTGATTTGGTAATTTACTTTTACCAAATCAATGATGAAGCAGAAAAAATTCTTGAGGATAGGATATATGTCTCTGATACCAAGTGAAAGAATGAAAATATATCATTCTTTTCATTAAGAAAAATCAGGTTTCTAAGTACATATATACTGAAGAAAAATAAATTAAGAAAATATTACAATAAGAAAATTGTCTAATAATTAACATTCGAACATTAACTTCCCTTTTTACTTAAAATTAAATAAAGATATTTATCTATGGTGTTGAAATTGAAGGCAGAACGGAAAAAAATACACGGAAAATAAGGGCACCAAAATTTATATAGAAAATTATTGCGGAAAAAAATCACAGACAGAGAATGGATTCACTATGATCAAATCAAGGTACAAAGTGCATATGAGTTTTGCAACTCAAGTAGCACTATAAAGAGAAACAATAAAACCCTACCCAATTAAAATTCGGGTCACATCGAACTCTAACAATCTCTACCTCGATATTAATTCCAAATGAGAGCTCCAATGCAGGCTTGTCGGCCAAACTCAAAGCGAATGAAGAAATTGAACTTTGACAATCTCCATCTTCAAAAAAATTCTGTTACAAGGAAATAAATCTTTAAAAATCCAATAAAATAATGATATCTAATTCCACAAAGGTCCCTAATGGGTCAACTCAGCAACTCATTAAGTTTAAGAGCTGCTTAAACTTGAAAACTCAAGAAGAAATCACATAATCTCCTCTATGATATTAGCAAGCTATTAGAACTGTCCCGACGAATTGTATCTAAAAGTGTTGAAGACTCCTCGGTGGAATCTATACACTCGAACATATTCAATGCGTAATCCACTGAACTAGTTTCACCATATCGCTTTAGAACTTTAACCTTTCACTTGGTTTTTTTTTATACCACTTTGATGTGTAACTAAAACTGGTGACGATGTCGTGATGACCTCACCTTGAACATCTATAATACCCCAATTTGTCTGTTCTGATGTAGATCCATATCTCAACTTAAACTTCACCTGAAAACCTGATTTCTTCTAATCAAACAACTTTTTGTAAGATGAGTTAAAAAACTTCTCATCTTTACTACTTTTAAATGTAGAGCCCTGCAACACCTACAAATTTACAAACTTTTTGTGTCTTTTTACTGTGACGAGAGAACCCCTACTAATCATTACAACACCATCTATAATCTATACTAGTACCCTTTCGAATCTAGAGCATTCAACGAGATTAAATTCTTCTTTAACTCAAAAACATGCACATTACCCAATATCTGAACAACTTCATCAAACATTCTGATTATAAGGGTGCCAATATAGGCTATCGTACAAAATGTGTTATTTGCCATCAACTCATTACATTTAGACACTGTCTCATATGTCAAAAATCAATTCCGATTGTAACACACATGAAACGAACAAACTGCAATCGAATCCTTGTTTGTTTTTGGGTTTTCTTTTGACACAGCTAGAAGGTCTCCATTACCTTAGTTTTCTTCCTTTGCAAGAACAATTTCACCATACGTCATTGGCTATTCCCTGTCTCAGCAGCTCTTTAACATTCTACAATTTTTGTCGCTTAGATTTTATGTAATAACTCGAAAAATTTTGAATTTTAAATCTAATTATCAAAATTTTTAATTTAATTTCGGTTGGTGTTTCGGGGAATATTTTAACGGGTAAGTTAAGTTATAAAACTCAGAATCTAGTTTTAGTAATGGTTTTTGAAATTTAAAATCGGGAAGACGAGAATTTAACGAAGTTACGGATGATAAAAACGTGAGGGCAATTTGATAATTTTAATAAAATAAAATATAAAAAAAATATTACAACAACCGAATGGCTTCGGGAGGAAGCCATTCGGCTGTTGTAAACCTTGGTCCCGAGAGAATCGAGGGGGAGATGCTGGGGAAGGAGAAATTTCGAGCTTCGATCTTCGGCCGACGAACGTGAGCGTGGGAGTGTAACACGCCGGAAAAAAAAACCCCGCGTTCTCGGTGCGCTACAGTGCATCTACACACTACACACACACACTAACACTTGACATAACTAACTCAATTCAATACCCCTTTCGTTTTCAAATCATTTTCAAAAGAACATTTGTGAGTATGAAAACTTTTCGACTCGATTCGAAAAACAACTCGCTTCCCGAAGAGGAAACACGAAGTCCTCAACATAAAACTATGCAGCGAAAAAGAAAACCATTTAAAACAATTTGAGATAAAACGGTAAGAATTGAAATCCTAGGAAAGAATCCCACGCACCCCACGAACTACTCAGTCCGGTTCCAAGCACTCACGTCCCTACTCCGACACCCCGCGTACACCCTCGCAGTGCCGCACGTGCCAACCCAACGTCACTATATCTCGCGCACGCTCACAGCGCCGCGTGCCCCACGCACCTTGCCTTTGTACAGCACGTCCGCGCGCACGCCCTCACCCGGCGCCGCATGACCCGTGTGCACCCGCAGGGGCGCGTTTCCCGCGCACCTTCGATCACGCCGCACTTCCACGCTCATCTACCTTTTTCTAGCATTTACTGTTCACACCTCAACCTATTTCTTATCTCCTCGACTCCCAACCTCTCTCCCGAAAATTCGGCAGAGTAACGACTAAAAACTGACCATCCCAAAAATTTAAACCCTGCACACAATTTACCATAACCAAATCAGAGTATGAAGACGACGAAAATCCATCAAATACAAATGAAGAAAGTCTCCAGTATAGAGTAATATCATACTCTAACATGAAAAATATCTGCGTACGTCACCAAAATCACACGCACTCCATATACCTATACGCTGACGCATATACAACAACACATCTCATCCATTGTACGTAATCACCACAAAAGAAGGAAAAACCCGCAAACCAACAAAGCCACCACCTACCAGCTCCACGGGTCGGGTCGCCCTAACAATAGTCCGCCATCCGGTGCCTCGGGTGCACGCCGCCAACCATACTACGCCTCTGGACTAGGCTCTCGAGGCTCACCAGCAGTGTCGTCAGCACCTACACCACAGAACACACAACATAAGCCTAACGCTCAGTAAGTAATGCGATATGAAAATAAAAGCCGACAATGCAATCCTATCACATGCAGTCTCTACACTCACACTCATGTTGTCACATCTGTGACGCGTAGTGCAGCCGCACCAGGGTAAGAAGGAACCTCACGCCACCCTACACCCTGACACGTCGCCACCGTCCCGGACTCCCCAGCAACGAGGCCCACAAGCTACACACACGCATCACCACACGGAAACCACATTAGGGTAAGGGTGTACCTCGCGCCACTCTACACCCTGACACGTCGCCCCCGTCCCAGCCTCCCCAGCACGGGGCCACAGTTGCCACACACACACGTTTCGCGACAGCCCAGCTGGCCCACCCCTCGAGTAGGATCCGCGACTGGTGTTGCACCGGCCCACACACTAGTAGGATCCGCGGTACCACTGCCCATATCCTCACCGTCAACACATTCACGCCGCATGACGGCCCAGCCGGCCCACCCCTCGAGTCGGATCCGCGACTGGTGAAGCACCGGCCCGCACACTAGCGGGATCTACGGTATCACCGCCACACGCCTCACCTCATACATCAAAACATGCTAAAAATTATTTTCGTTCTCGTTTTTAAAAGTATGATGCATGTCAAACAATACGCACGCACACCACAATCAATCACATAAACCCTAAAGTTCTACGGTGTAGGCCCACTTGGGCAAAACACATGCATGGACTACTTACCTGGCGTCCTAAGCTCGCTCGACGTACAGCTTCGCTAAAAGAAAGCCTCAACCTAAAACACAACCAATTTCTCATCAGTATTTATCTCAACATTCACCAATTAGCTAAAAATAACCTTCTCTAACTACACTCATGAAATTTCAACTAAAATGGTCCATTGGTTTGGTTTGGCTGAAAACCAGCCCAACGTTCGGATGCGCATAACTTTTGCGTCCGTCAACGGAATCGAACGATTCAAGTGGCCAAACGTCCCCTTAGGAACCTAGTTTAATATCCCAAGACGGATTTTAAAACGATAAGCCATAGACAGGCGAAAAAAATTCCAAAAACCGAATCTGTCATTTTTTTTATAAAATTCCAACCTTTGTTTTTCTTCAACCAAAACTTACTCGATTCAGCTTTTACGCACCAAAACAGGCATGCCCCTACCTCACGACGAAATTCCACGAAAAATGGTCTCAAATTCGACTTGGACCAAAATCCGGCCTAAACTTCCGACGCGCATAACTTTTACGTCGGATGTCGGAATCGAACAATTCCAGCGGCCACACGTTCCTATAACAACCTATTTTTAACCCACAAAAAAGAATTTAAAATGATCCACTTAAGCCTAGCCAAAACAGCCAAAAACAGAAGCTGTTTTTATACGAAAATGTGAAATTCAACCTTAACCCGAACATTTTCAAATTTCTCCGCCAATCCATCACATTCTAACCTATTAAACATGAACTAGCTAAAATTGAAGGCCTCCAATTCAGAAAACAAAGTTTTGAAAATCACAGCCCCTCGGTTTATCCTCCCCCCCTCGGCCACCGATGCTCCCCACCACTCTTAACTCCACAATCATCGACAATTCCCGCCATCGATTGGTCGAACAAGAGCAGCATCACGCCCTGTTCCCCTCGACCAACAAAATAGACAGAAGAAAAAAAAGGGGGCTCCGAGCTCTCGGCCCTGTGCCCTGCTGCCCCCACGATCACGCGGCACATACACGCCGCTTACATCAACCCAACGTTCGGCTTAGCCTTTAGAAAAATAGTGGGAAGGCGGCCATAAATTCTACCAAACAAAATCAGAGTAAGGAAGGGAAACGTACCTTCAGTATTAAGCTCGGGAAACCGAACACGATCCCCTCCCATCGCAGTCCTCTCGGCGAACTAGCGTTCGATTCTTCTCCGTCGTTGGCGTCGACAGACCACCGGCTCTCTCTCTCTCAGCTACCTGCGCTCCCCCTTCTCGGCTTTGCTCCCTCTCGGCCGCGCACAACACAGGGTGGAATGGCTTCCACCCGAAGCCATTCCACCTTGTTATGTTTTTTTTTTTTTTTTTTTTTAATTAAATTGCAAATTACTAAAATGCCCTCACATGCTTCAATCGTCCGTAATTTCGTTAATTTCTCGACCTCCCGACTTTAAATTCTGAAAACCATCGCAAAGGTAGGCTTTGAGCCTTCTAATTTAAATCTTTCCCGTTGAAATATTTCTCAAAACTCCGACTGGGATTAAACTAAAAATTTCAAAACTTAAAATTAAAAATCGAAATTTCTGGGTTATTACAGGGAGAAACCGCCGATGACTAGTTGCTCAGCTGTGTCTTGTTCTCCCTTCGACTGAGTGCACAACGACGTCGCGGTAAGCTCCTCCCTTTTTATGCTATTTTCCATTTTTTTTCTTTCTTTCTTCTGTTTTGGCCGAGCTTAGTGCTCGGCCTACTTTCATTTTCGATGGAATTGGCCGCAAGGTTAGAGTGGAGTAGGAGGGAGGTGCTGTGAATTTAAGGAAACCAAAGGTGAGCCCTGTCGGTTTCCTATTTTGGTCGAGCTTGGTGCTCCGCCTTCTTTCAATTCTGGTGGGCTTGGCCGAAGTGTATGAGTAAAATGTGCCTAGTTGGGTATAGAAATTGTGAAATTTGAATTGAAATCAAAATCGGGTCTCTGTTTTGTGTAGGGGCAGTTTCTGTTTTTGGCCGTTTTGGCCTGGCTTTGGTTGATCGTTTCCAATTCTGTTTTTGTGGGTTAAACTAGGTTGTTAGAGGAACGTATGACAGCTAGAATCGTTCAATTCTGATATCCGATACAAAAGTTATGCGCGTCAGAAATTTATGTCGGATTTTGGTCCGAGTCAAATTAGTGAGCGTTTTTCGTAGAATTGTGACGTGTGATAGTAGCATGGCTGTTTTTGATGCGTAAAACTAGTTTTGAGTGAGTTTTGGTTGAAGGAAGCGAAAATGTGAAATTGGATAAAAAGGGCAGATTCGGTTTCGGGAGTTTTTCCACCTAGCTGCGGCTTACCGTTTTAAAATCTGTCTTAGTATGTTAAACTAGATTCCTAAGGGAACGTTTAACCTATTGAATCACTCGATTCTGTTAATGGACGCAAAAGTTATGCACGTTCGAAGTTTAGGCCGGTTTTCGGCCGAACCAAATTGGTGACCCGTTTTAGCTGGAATTTCATGGATTTAGTTAAGAGATGTTATTTTTAGCTATTTGATGAATTTTGAAGTGAGATTGATGAGTGATTATTTAGGTTTTAGGTTGAAATATTTTTGGCGAATCTGTGCGTCGAGTGAGCTTAGGACGCCAGGTAAGTAGTGCATCCATATGCTTTGCCCAGGTGGTCCTACACTGTAGAACTTTAGGATTTTATGTTGATGATTATGGTGTGCGTGCGTATTGTTTGACGTGCATCATTTTTAAAAAAAAAGGGGGAACGAAAATGGTTTTGAGCATATTTTGAGTAAGTGATGAGACGTGTGACGGTAGTACCGCGGATCCTGTTAGTGTGCGGGCCGGTGCTTCACCAGTAGCCGATTTCGCTCGAGGAGTGGGCCGGCTGGGCCGTCACGTGGCGTGTATGTGTCGACGGTGAGAATAATAGACAGTGGTACCACGGATCTTGCTAGTGTGCGGGCCGGTGCTTCACCAGTCGTAGATTTCGCCTAAGGAGTGGGCCGGCTAGGCTGTCGCGAAGTCTGTGTGTGTGGCAACTGTGGCCCCGTTGTTGGGGAGGTTGGGACGGGGGTGACGTGTTAGGGTGTAGTGTGGTACGAGGTACACCCTCACGCTGATGTGGTTGCTGCATGGTGATGCGTGTGTGTAGCTGGTGGGCCTCGTTGCAGGGAGTCAGGGACGGTGGCGACGTGTTAGGATGTAGGGTGGCGATAAGTTCCTACTCACCCTGGTGCGGCTGTACTATGCGTCACAGATGTGACAACATGAGTGTGAGCGTAGAAACTGCATGTGATAGGATTGCATTGTCGGCTTTTACTTTCATAACGCATTACTTACTGAGCGTTAGACTTATGATATGTGTTCTATGGTGTAGGTGCTGACGATATTGCTGGTGAGCCTAGTTTTGAGGCATAGGTTGGTTGGCGGCGTGCGACCGGGGTACCGGACGACCGATTTTGTTACGGCAACCCGACCCGTGGAGATGGTAAGTGGTGGCTTGGCTATTGCGGGTATCTTACTTTGCTGTGTCGATGTACAGTTGATTAGACGAGCTATATAGGCGTCGGTTGTATAGATATATATGGAGTGCGTGTGATTTTCAGTGACGTACGCGTATGTTTTACATGTAGGAGCTTGGTAATGCTCTATACTAGGGACTTTCCTCATTCGTAGTTGATAGATTTTCATTGTCCTTAAACTTTGATTATTTTGTTATGGAGATTCTCTGGATGATTGATAGATAAATATTGTTAGTTTCTGGTGAACTCTGTGTAGGATTTAAATTTTGGGATAGCAAGTTTTTAGGCGTTACTCTGCTGAAATTTCGGGAGAGAGGTTGGGAGTCGAGAGGATATGAAATAGGTGGGGATGTGTACAGTGAGTGTTAGAGAAGTGTGGAGAGGAGCGGAAGGGCGGCGTGGTCGCTGGTGCGCAGGGCACGCTGCCCTGCGGGTACTCACGGGTCTTGCGGCGTCGGGTGAGAGAGTGCGTGCGGATGTGTGGTACAGAGGCAGGGTGCGTGGGGCACGCGGCGCTGTGAGCGTGCGCGTGACGTGGTGATGTTGGGTTGGCACGCGCAGCACCGTGAGGGTGCGCGCGGGGCGTCAAAATGTGGGAGGGGGTGGGCGACACCGAAATTGTGTAGTTCGAGGTATGTGTTGGACTCCTTCCTAGGATTTCGAGTCTCGTTTTTATTTTAAAACTATTTTAAATTATTGTCTTTTCCGCTGCGTATTTTTATATTGAGGATTTTGTGTTATCTCTTCGGGGCGCGAGTTGTTTTCGAATCGAGTCGAAATTTTTATATACTCACAAATGTTCTTTTGAGTATGATTTGAAAACAAAAGTGGTGTTAACTTGAGTGAGTTGTATCAAGTCTCTGTATGTCATAGTGTATAGACGTACTGTAGCGCACCGGGAATGTGTGGGTTTTCTCGGGGTGTTACATTTTATGTGCCCCTTTTTTAAAAATAAAGTAACATGTTCTATCATTGTTCGTTGGCTAGATAATCTTCCGTTGACACCCTGAATATCATTACTACTTTGTTGTTTGACTCTCTTGTTTTACCTCGAACGACGAGTCTTTCTTATTGAGATTTGGATCCAACAACAATCCGCTTCAAATGCAGTTTACTCGTGAGAGTTTTTTCATACACAGCTTTTCCAATTTCAACCATAATTCAGCAGTAATTTTTTCTTTGAGGACATCTTGTAAAATCTGATTCGATAAATGGTAACATATCAAAGATAATGCTTTTGTATTCTTTTGAAATTTCTCCTATTCACTCCAACACGTGGGCATTTTATCGAGCCATAACAACACATCATTTTAATCCATCTGTGCAAGCACATCTCGCACATTCACTTGCTATAACTGAAACTTTGTGTTATAATCCAATAACAACATATCATACTTGAATGATCATTGAAAATAATGGCTTCAATAAAAAATATCTGACCCAAAACATTGAAGTCCAACAACAAAGATATCGCATCAATGCATAATCAGTTCCCTGGAAATTTTCAGAACAAATCTGAAATCTAACTCAAATAATCCACCGAAATAAAAAAGTAATCTTCCAATAAATTCTTCAGCCGCCAAAATTTTTAGAAATTGTGACCCACTATCCAAAATTCAATAATAGAAACTCAACAAAAAATCTCTCAAATTTAAACACCCCAAAAATTAGATATTTTTGCTAAAAAAAAATCATAAAATATTCTTTCTTGTCTCTAAAAAAAACGATGACAATCAACGAGGCTGAATTGAGAGGAAGACACCCTTGTTTAACTGGAATTGTTTTATGTTATAGCCCTAACCTGTATAGCTGAGAACAATGTCGTAAATGCAATGACATGAAGAGGAAGCCGCATGCCTAAAAGTGTTATGTGCTTCTGGTGACTTGGAAGAGACTAATCTTGTTGACGTGGAAGGTAGTGGAAGAGACGAAGCCTATGAATGGTCGCAATAGAAAAGAGTGGATTGTGTGTAATATTTTTTTGTTATCCTTCTATTTCCTTGTAAGTTCTCTTTGAATATAATACAAAATAACTTTCTTCCATCCACCACTCCCACTACCATAACATTTGGTATAAGAGCAACGATGATTCATCATGGTAGAAACCTGCTCTAAAACAAATGAAGACAACCTGAAATGCTTAGATGCAGAGTTGAAAGAATACTCTTCTTGGTTAGAGATTTGATCATATGATCCAACAGCTCACCCTGAGAAAAAAATGCCTACATAATACGATACTCATTTTTTTATTTGATTCGTTGGCTAAGCACGAACCCGTCATGGCAACTCTTAACTAACTACTGGGGTGTGACTGGATCAAAAATAGAAACACAGTCTTCTTCTAGAACAAATTGTAAGAACCAATAGTTGCATCCAGCTCTCTAATCGATAGTGACAGTGCACACAACTTCCTTGATGAACAATTAGCGTGACGATTGCACTTGAACCTTGATTTTTCACATTACTTACAGGTAACCATGGCTAATGGTGAGAAATTGATTAGTGCTCATATATCAAATCCCACATAGTGGCTAATAGTAAATAGTCCAAAATATCTTTAAAAATATAGTACATCCTAATAAGTCAAAAATATAAAAAATGAAAACCATAAAACGTCAAAAAATAAAACAAAAACAAATTTTAGAAAAATTGGCCATGAGTGGCAACGTGTTGCGTGCACTGCCAGTGTTATCTTGTGCGTGGCGCATCTCCAACATCTTCCTGCGTGCACTACTTTATGTTTTTCACTTAGTTGACTTAGAAGTTACACTTCAAATATTTTTTTGGCTTTTATTTGTAATATTTGACTCAAAAACACTTCTTTTACACTCTTAAAGGCATCACCTTATTTTAATGAAATTTTACCCATGTTTGGAAATCAATTCACACTAGAAAAGAAGTTACGATTGTTAGAAAAAATCGTAACTTTGGAAAAAGTAACAAGTGCTTGCTCTCTTGCCAACATTACTCTATTTTCTCAATTTCTTCATCAAGTTCTTTCACCTCTTGTACCTTAACTTTGGACTTTTTTGGCTCATGGTTCAAAAACACTTTCTTTGTGAATCTCATGGATATCTTGGAAAATTTTCTCCATCGGACAGTTATTTTCTTCTTTTTTAATTCCTCAGACAATTATCTTCATCTTTTTTAATTCCTAATTAGATCATTTTGAAGAAAAATAACCTCCTCTTTTATGGGCTCTTCGGTTGGTGCCTCTTTATCGTAAAGTTTTTTACACTTTGAAAAATTGCTTCTTCCTCAAAAAGTCGTTTTAAAGAAAAAATAACATTTTCTTGCTTGTGTTCTTCAGGCTCTTGTTTAACCTCTTGTTCCTTGAAATTTTGTTTCTTTATCTCTTGTGCCTGCTCATATTTCTCCATCATCATATCACAAAATTGTTCAATCTTTCTCAACGAAACTTTGCACTCATGGATTTGCTTTCGTCAGACTGTATTTGAGATATTCTTCTTCCACTACTCATGGTGTAAACTCCAAAATAAAGAACAACCAACAAATACAAAAAAAAAAAAATGAACTATCAAAACTGTAACGCCTTGAAAATCCTACACGATTCTCGGTTCGTACACTTCTACTAGTCACTCACCACACTCGAAAAATTTGAATAAAATTTAAATCTTTTGTTCTTCGACTTACGTGCTAGATCGAGATGACACACCTCGTGGTCCACCTCACTGGATAAGGCCAAACTCTGTAACACCCCGAGAACCCACATGTTCCGGGTGCGCTACAGTACCTCTACACACTATGATACGCTAAAACTTGACACAACTCACTTAGTTTAATAGTACTTTCATTTTCAAATTATCTTCAAAAGAACATTTGTGAGTAAGAAAAATTTTCGTCTCGATTCGAAAACAACCCGCGCCCCGAAGAGGGAACACGAAATCCTCAAAAGAACATTTGTGAGTAAGAAAAATTTTCGACTCGATTCGAAAACAACCCGCACCCCAAAGAAGGAACACGAAATCCTCAATATAAATATACGCAGTGGAAAAGAAAAACAATTTAAAATAGTTTTAAGATAAAACGGCAAGACTCGAAATCCTAGGAAGGAGTCCAACATACCCCTCAAACTACCCAAAATCGGTGCCGCACACTCAGGTCCCCACTTCGATGCCCCACGCGCACCCTCGCGGTGCCGCACGTGCCAACTCAACATCATCGCGTCACTCGCACGCTCACAGCGCTGTGTGCCCCACACACCTTGCCTCCGTACAGCACGTTCGCACTCACGCCCTCACCCGGCGCCGCACGTCCCTTGAGCACCCGCAGGGCCGTGTGCCCCGCGCACCTGCGATCACGCCGCACTCCCACGGTCATCTACACTTCTCTAGCACTCACTGTACTCATCCCGACCCATTCCATATCCTTTTGACTCCCTACCTCTCTCCCGAAATTTCGGCAGAGTAACGCCTAAAAACTGGCTATCCCAAAATTTAAACCCTGCACACAGTTCACCAACAATTAACAGTATTTACCTATCAACCATCCAGAGAATCTCCATAACAAAATCAGAGTTTAAAGACAACGAAATTCCATCAAATACAAATGTAGAAAGTCCACAGTATAGAGCAATATCATACTCTAACATGTAAAAGTACGTACGCGTCCCCAAAACACTACAACCACTCCATACAATCTTGTACAACCGACATCTATACGAACTCCTCTATCCGCATAAATACCCGACACAAAATAACAACCCACGAATCTCACCATCACCTACCACCACCACGGGTCGGGTCGCTTTAACAAAATCCGCCGTCTGGTGCCTCGGTCGCACGCCGCCAACCGTCTTATGCCTCAGGACTAGGCTCTCGAGGCTCATCAGCAATATCGCCAGCACTTACACCATAGAATACACAACATAAGCCCAACACTAAGTAAGTAGTACAATAAGAAAGTAAAAGCCGTCAATGCAATCCTATCATATGCAGTCTCTACACTCACACTCATGTTGTCACATCTGTGACGCGTAGTGTAACCGCACCAGGGTAAGGAGGAGCCCAACGTCACACTACACCTTGACACGTCGTCACCGTCCCGGACTTCCCAGCAACGAGGCCCACAAGCTACACACACGCATCACAACACAGCAACCACATTAGGGTGATGGTGTACCTCGCGCCACACTACGCCCTGACACGTCGCCCTCTTCCCAGCCTCCCCAACACGGGGCCACATTTGCCACACACACGTTTCGCGATAGCCCAGCTAGCGCAGAATCCGCCACTGGTGTCGCATCGGCCCACACACTAGTAGGATCCGCGGTACCACTGGCCACTACCCTCACCGTCAACACATTCACACCGCGTGACGGCTCAGCCGGCCCACTCATCGAGGGGAATCCGCGGTTGGTTATTCACCGGCCCACACACTAGCAGGATCTACGGTACCCCCGCCACGTGTCTCACCACATACTCAAAACATGCTCAAAACCATTTTCGTTCCGATTTTAAAAAAAAATGATGCATGTCAAACAATACGCACGCACACCACAATCAATCACATAAATCCTAAAGCTCTACAGTGTAGGCCCACTTGGACAAAAAACATGCATGCACTACTTACCTAGCGTCTTAAGCTCACTGACGCACAGCTTCGCCAAAAAGTGTCTCAACCTAAAATACAACCAATCACTCATCAATATTTATTTCAAAATTCACCAAATAGCTAAAAATAACATTTCTTAACTAAACCCATGAAATTCCAATTAAAATGGGTTACCAATCTGGTTCGGCTGAAAACCAGCCTAAAGTTCGAACGCGCATAACTTTTGCGTCCGTTAACGGAATCGAGTGATTCAAGAGGCTAAACGTTTCCTTAGAAATTTAGTTTAACATACTAAGATGAATTTTAAAACGATATGTAACGACCTCTTTTCCCAATAAGATATTGTTCGCTTTGGGAATTGGACCGTAGCCCAATATCCTCCACTCACGGATTTATTTAGCGAGGACTTCCCAGTCAGTCACCCAACCTGATACTGCTCTCGTCAAAGCACTCTTAACTTCAGAGTTCTTATGGGATCCGTTGCCAATTGTGCTCTAAAACGCGTCTTACTATTTTAGGAGGATTTCCTTACATATGTTTTATTTCCATATACCTCCGCCAAGCGATGTGGGACTGTGACGACCCTCCTCTCTACGACCCGGCCTACACTCGAGGCGTTACGTCACACCGTCCCTCGAGGTTTGCCCTACAGTCGTCCTCATACATACACATCCGGGTCATCAAACGATAAGCCGCAGCTAGGTGGAAAAATCCCAAAACCGAATCTGCCCTTTTTATCCAATTTTCACATTTTTGTTTTCTTCAACCAAAACTCACTCAAAACTAGTTTTATGCATGAAAACGGCTATGCTACTATCACACGTCACAGTTCTACGAAAAATGATCACTAATTTGAATCGGACCAAAATCCGACATAAACTTCTGACGTGCATAACTTTCGCGTCGGATATCGGAATCGAACGATTCTACTGACCATACGTGCCTCTAACAACCTAATTTAACCCACAAAAACAGAATTTAAAACTATCAACCAAAGCTAGGCCGAAACGGCCAAAAACAAAATCTGCTCTTACCCAAACAACAATCCGATTTTGATTTCAGTTCAAATTTCAAAATTTCTACATGTAATCGGCCATATTCCACTCACTCATGTATA
Organism: Begonia peltatifolia; assembly: GCA_022433055.1. Classification (NCBI taxonomy): domain Eukaryota; kingdom Viridiplantae; phylum Streptophyta; class Magnoliopsida; order Cucurbitales; family Begoniaceae; genus Begonia; species Begonia peltatifolia. The sequence goes on from CM039523.1 coordinate 4,227,086, forward strand.
ATCCACTCAAAATCGGAGATTCGAGCACCAGCCAAAATCTTGCTCAATCCTCCCCCCGGTCACTCTCCCTCTCACTGACCATCCACTGCTTCCATACACTAACACCAGCATTCACAGCCCTACATTCACTCAACACTTCGGCCAAGTCCACAAAACGAAAGGAAGCCGACCATCAAGCTCGTCCAAAACAGGACAGGACAGCAGAGAGAGAGAGAGAGAGACTTACCGAGCGATGTCGTTCTGTACACGAGCGGGAGAAGAAGAAGGACTCCAGTAAGGTGCCCAAATCGTCGATGGCAAAATTGGTCGGAAACCCACTCTCTTGTGGTCGTCGGCAGAAAGTGCTCGGGCTCTCTGTCTTCGGAAGCTTGAGTTGCTGAAACCGAATGGCTTTTGTTTGTCGGAGTAGTAGCACTCGCTTGCAGCTTTCCTTTCACGCTCACCCTCGTCGGCTGCCGATCGGAGCTTGGACGTCAGCACACGATTGCGCTCCGCTCTCCGTCGCTCTCTCTATCACTCGGGTGCACCGTTTGTAACAGCCGAATGGCTTCTTCCCGAAGCCATTCGGTTGTTATATTATTTTTTTTTTCTCTTTTTATTATTTATTTATTTAATTTAAACAAATATCAATTTACCTAAATGCCATCACGTGTTTTTATCGTCTGTAATTTCGTTGAATTCTCGTCCTACTGACTTTAAATTTCGAAAACCATTACTAAAACTAGATTCCGAGTTTTATAACTTAATTTACCAGTTAAAATATTTCTCGAAAAACCAACCGATATTAAATTAAAAATTTCAGAATTTAGATTTAAAAATCCAAAATTTTTCGAGTTATTACAAACTCGATCTAGTAAAGTGACACACCTCACGGTCTACCTCATTGGACAAGGTCACCACATAAAGCGCAGGCAGAGTGATACAACTCGCGGTCCACCTCACTAGACAAGATCACTCAACCTCACCTTTATTATCTTCTTACGTATCTTATCATTTCATTTGTCTCTTCATATCCTACTGTTTCATTTAACAAAACATGAAAATTCATTTTCGTTTTGTTCGTAATTTAAAACCACGATGCATATCACAAAGTATAACATAAAACAAACGTGCAATGCATCCTACTGAACTGTTACGTAGGCTCGAAAGCAAAACTTCTACTACATTACTTACCTGGCGTCCTAGCTCATGTCGTGCTCGTTTCTATCACTTCATCGGCTCAACCTATCACATGACCAATTCACATAAAAAAATTCATCTCACCACTCATTCTATGTATTAAAGCTAAGATTACTAACTCACTCCACTAAAGCTAAACTAAAATGACTCACTAACCCAATTTTCGACCAAAATCAACCTAACTTCCAACGCGCATAACTTTTGCGTTGGTTGTTGGAATCACTTGATTCCAGAGACTAAACACTCCACTCATAACCTTGTTTAACACAGCAAAACAGAATTTAAAACAATGAATCGTAGCTAGGTTAAAACTCCCAAAACAGAACCAGGTTTCTCACTAAAACGCCTAAAATTCTCATTCTCGGTTTCTTTACAAAACTCGCTCAATTCTTCACCAATCTATCACACTCTAACCTATTAAGCAAAATCTAACTGCCGCTGGAGATTTCGTATTAAGAAAACTCCAAGTTACAGCCCGATCCTCTCTGTACTTCTTAAAATTCGGAACTCATCACTCTCAGCCAGCACACCATTACTTCTACCTCCTAATCACCCCAGAAACCGAGTTCAATCAATCGAAAATTTGAAAACCACCAAGCCCTCACACTCGATTGGCAGAAACCTAAACAGGGGGGTTTACCTTTGGTTTTCGGCACGAAAAGGGCCAAATCGGCTCCTTCTCTCAGCTTGTCGGAGTCTTTTGCACGTAGACGGAAGGAGAAGGCATTGAGAATGGTGACCTTTGATTGCCGGCGTGCACGACTCTCTCTCTCGGGGGAGAGAAAACGAACAGAAGAGGGTTTTTGCGAGAAACCCCCGATCATCAGTTTAAATCTGACGTTTTGTTTTAATAAATATTATTTAATATAATTAATCATAATTACTATTTCGCCCTCAACCATAACTCTTTCGATTAAACGGCCATCTAATCTATTTTCGGTTGGAATCTTATAATTCTTTCTCGTCCATTAGTCTCAAAATAATCTCTTACCTAGCGATACAAACTTCCCGCCCCCGATTCCGACTAAAATTTCACGTATTATAATTACAAAATCGTCAAAATCATTTAACAGAAACTTCTGGGTGTTACAAAAACAATGTTAGTTAAATAGAATTTTTTCACTCACTTGCGTGTTTGCACTTAAATAATGTCACTCCACTAGCGTTTCACTTAAAATATGATTTTTATAAAATAATCTCAGTATCTTGCCTTTTACCTCTCAATATTTGCTTTTAGCTATTTATGTAAAAACTTAATTAATAGAAAATATTCAACAAGCAAAAACAGCAATATCAAACTTTTAAGATAAAAATTTTAATATTCAAGACTAATAGAATCAAACAATTTTGAAAGAAATAAAAACAATCAAGGAAGGAATCTTTGTTAATATTCAAGGATGAAAATAAAAAAAAGTACAAGATTGAATAAGAGTTGATGTTTCCAAATGACGACAATAATGATATCGAAAGAATTTAAGAACAAGAATTGACTTTATCAATAATAATGATCGAGTATATCAAGGAATAACAAAAGATAATTCAAGAATTAAATATTCAAGAACAAAAATGGAATAATTCAAAAATAAGAAATTGCAAGAACAATACTCGAATTCAAGAACTAGAATTGAAATTTCAAGAATAAAATTCGAAACTTTAAGATTAAGAATCAAAATTTCAAAATTGAAATTCGAAACTTTAAAAATATTAATAGAAATTTCAAAAATAAAATTTGAAACTTTAAGTATGAAAATCGATATTTCAAGAATGAAATTCGAAACTCTAAATATGAGAATCCAAATTTCAAGAATGAAATTTGAAATTTTAAGAATAATAGAAAAAAATTGATTTTCTTTTTATTATGAAGAATTTCGAAAAAGAAATTCGCAGGAAGAAGAGATTGATAGAAAAATAAAGATAGCCCTTGAATGTAAGAGTCTTTACTCTGATACAAAATGATGAGAACCACAATATCAAACCTGATATTCTTCAATAACGTAAAATAAAAACCTAGTAACGTCTTTGAATCAACTATGAAGAACTTGACATTGATCGAATCTTACCGATGAAACCAAAGTTATCAAACAATATGATCTTGACCCAAATCAAACTTATTGGTAAGAACCAAAGATATCAAGTTGATATTTCAAGTTTTACTCGCAGAAGATTTAATTCTTCACAAAGAATCCAAGAAAAAATTCTCATAAAAACTCAAAATTTTTCATCATAATAGTACCTCAAATATTACAAAAATTATGTTTAAATACAATACAAACAAATCCTAAAAATAATAGTAAATAGCCCAAAATATCTTTAAAAATATAGTAAACTCTAATATGATCGAAAATATAAAATATGAAAACCTTAAAACGTCAAAAAATAAAAAATAAAATTCTTTTTTGGAAATATTGGTTGTAGGTAGTTGCATATTACGAACACTGCTCGTGCTATCGCATTTATAGAGGGCGTTTTCGTGTGCCTGTGCGCCCTGCGCACTGTCTGCGCACGCTTGTGAGCATGTTGCCTTCTATTTGAGCACCCCGGCGAGCCTCATGCGCGCCTTCAGCACCCAATGCCTTGCTGCGTGCACTACTTCATGTTTTTCATTTGGTTGGCTTATAAGTTGAATTTCAAGTATCTTTTTAGCTTTTATTTGTAATTTTTGACTCAAAAACATTTAATTTTACAATTATAAGAACATCATCTTCGTTTAATAAATTTTTACATGTTCTTGAAAGTCTTTGATTGAAACTTTAATTTTTGACATTTCTTGGTTCATATCAGTTTCATCATAGAAATTGAAGCTTGGTATGGAGGCATGAGAGCCTTCTTCATGCAAAATCAACATCTCATTGCTATTATGAGAAATCCCTTTAGTTTTCTTAACTTGTTATCTATCTATGAAAAGGAGCTCCTTGCACTAGTCACGGCGGTTCAACTGTAACGCCCGAGAAACCCTAAATGATTCCCGTTCACACACTTCTACTAATCACTCACTACACTTGAAAAATTTGAATAAAATTTAAAACTTTTGTTCCTCTATTTAAAACGACATGTTTTTGAAAATATTTTAAACAACATCGCAGTGGAAAACTCGATAAAAATCAATTTAACTAAAACTTCACTCGACCAAACCTTATGGAGAGAAACTGGTCGACACCTATAAGCCCCGGTTGACACTTCGTTTTTCTCGGGTTTTTCATCGGTCGACACTTGAAAACACCGATCGACACTACGTTCGTCTCGGGTCTTTCCGTCGGTCGACACTGAGAACACCGGTCGACACTTCGACGCTCATCCCAAAGAGTGCTCGACACCTACTTTCACAGGTCGACACTTTGATCCTCTCTGTCTGCGCAGGTCGAACCCTGCGGTTGACACTCTCACTGATTTTACACTAACCGGTCGACACCCATGGTCGCCGGTCGACACCTCATTTCTCTCTGCTCGCACAGGTCGAACCCTACGGTCGACACTCACCTTCCAATTTACACTGACCGGTTGACACCTATGGACTTTGATCGACACTTCCTTCCCATAACCTCAGAAATCCTCAAGTTTTCCTCCAACACGATACATTTCAACTCAACACTAAAATCCGCAATAACCATCCATTTTCGATCAACTCAAAACCGCTATATATATCAAGATTACTACTGAACATTTGAAATCCATTTACTTTACAAAATGACTCAAAACGACTCTGACTCGACCTCTATATCCGTATCTATGAATACTCCATCCAAATTGCCCTGACAGCCGGCCGGATCATCCAGGAGCGTACTCCTCCAACTGCCTTCTAACCCTGGGTATGCTCTGGGTACTCACCGACTATGTCATTGTCACCTACATCACAGAATTCAACTATTAGCGTAATGCTAAGTAATGCACATAACACACACTAAATCAAACACCCCTAACACATGCAGTTTTTACAGTTTCGTCTCTACTTTTGTTTTCGTCTCTTTCTTACATCTTCTTTATTTTCTTATTACTGAATTCTTCTTTACGCGCTAGACTGAGGTGACCTACCTCACTGTCCCCCTCATAGGACGCGGTCTCGCTCATAGGACAAAGCCAACTTCAGTCTAGTAAAGTAACACACCTCGCGATCCCCCTCATAGGACGCGGTCCCCCTTATAGGACAATGCCACCACGTAAAGCGGAAGAAGAGTGACACACCTCGCAGTCCCCCTCATAGGACGCAGTCCTACTCATTGGACAATGTCACTCAACCCCACCTTCATTATCTTCTTACGTATCTTCTCAATTTCGCTCTACACTACTCACATCCTATTGTTTCACTTCGTAAAAACATAAAATTTCATTTTTGTCTCATTCTCCTAATTTAAAACAATGATGTACAACCATGAAAGCATAACATAAAGTAAACGTGCAATGCACCCTACTGAACTATGATGTAGGCCCGAAGGTAAAACTGCTATTACATTACTTATCTAGCGTCCTATCTACTGTCGTGCTCGTTTCTATCACTTCCTCGGCTCAACCTATCACATGACCAATTCACATTAAAAATTCATCTCACCACATATTCTGGATATTAAAGCTATGGCTACTAACTCACTCCACTAAACCTAAACTAAAATGGCTCAATAACCCAATTTTTGACTCAAAATCAGCTTAAACTTCCTATGCACATAACGTTTGCGTCCGTCATCGGAATTACTCGATTTCAATGGTCAAACGCTCCAATCATAACCTAGTTTAACATACCAAAATAGAATTTAAACCTATTAATCGCAGCTAGGTTAAAACTCCCAAATATAGAACTGAATTTCACACTAAAATGCCTAAAATTCTCATTCTCGGTTTCTAAAAAAAAATTCACTCAATTCTTCACCAATTTATCACACTCTAACCTATTAAGCATAATTTAACCACAATTAGAGGTTTCAA
>CM039523.1:4233278-4272355 GCA_022433055.1 Begonia peltatifolia
CTCTCCTCTCCGGTTCGATGGTTGAGAGTGGGGATTCAATGGGATTTAGAGTCACCAAGGTTCTTCTTCCAAAATTCCGACATTCATTGTCCACGGTTGAAACATTCGCAACTCACCTGTAAACGTTCAATTTCGGCACCAAAACCTTGATAAATCGAAATCCCATTGAATCCCCACTCTCAACCATCGAACCGGAGAGGAGAGGAGAGGACTTACTGTGAGTTCTCGTCAAAAATCGGCACGGGAGAGATAGGGATCATGTTCTGCACGTGGACGGAAAGAGAGAATGCGGGGAGTGACGACCTTCGATCGCCGACGTGCGATCCTCTCTCGCGTGAGAGAAACAAACAAAAGGGGGATTCTTGCGAGAAGCCTCCGATCATCAGTTTAAAAACAGATGTTTCTTCTTTTTTTATTTTATTTTATTAATAATAATAATAAACTAATTACTCTTTCGCCCTCACAGTTTAATCCTTTAGCTAAATGGTTATTCAATCTGTTTCCCGTCGGATTACTAAAATTTTATATTCTCTATTAGTCTCGAAATAATCTTTTATCTACTAATATAAATTCTCCGCTCTCGTTTCTGACCGAAACTCCGCCGTTTATCGCTCTGAAAATTCGAAAACTATTTAACGAAAATTTTGGGCATTACATTCTACCCTACTGAAAAGAATTTTTGTGCTCAAAATTTGCGTAACGATCACTTCCTGTTATTGTTGCTGCCAAATCCATGGTTTCATAATAGGCTTTCTTCGAACATCATCGAATCTACCTTAAGCTGTTAATTCTTAAACGTCCTTATAATTAACTTCATTCTTCAACTTATGATCGTTTTACTTATCCTCAAGTTTGTTCAATCCAATTACTTCCTGGTTTCCATTTATATCCTAAAACTTTAGTAGCTCACCCAATAAGACCTTAATCTCATATTCCTCCCGTCGATAATTTCTAAAACCATGAATCCAATCTGAGTCCTATGACCGTGTTTGTTATCTCCAATTTGACTAGCTGCATCCATGACCACGTATTGAGCACTATCCAATCTCATACTCAATTTCGTACTTCGCTCATTAACCTAACCAACTATGACCTACCTCTTCAAAGTCTTCTATTTTAAATCTATATCTAAGTTTCCCTTGGCTAGAGTTTGCTCAACTTCTAAATCTGTTATCCCAACCATCCTTAAAAGCTTTATAGTCGAACCGTTCTAAACTATTCACTCTAACCTCAACCATTATTGAATATTCTTCTCACTTCCATACAATAATTCGTCCATCAATTTCATTGTTTGCGAACCTGCTGTAGACCATGCTACATTGTTACTCCTAAGCTCTTCAAATTCTTAAGTCCTCAAGCTTAACACAATAGGTGATTCTATTCAAGTTACCATAACCCCAACTTCTGAAATCACATAACTGGATTCCCCCTCAACGAACTTCATCCAAATTCTTAATTTCCAACTTATACTTAAGACCGTTGATAAAGTACTACTCTAAATTTCCTCGAGTAATATTTGTTTCGACTAAACATCTTAATTAAATTTCTAAGTACTTGATCTTCATCGGATGGACTGAATTCCCACAAAATCTTTGTCGGTAATCTACCATCTTACCGACGTGGCTCTTCAAAATTTCCTCGATAAGAGCCTCAACAAATGTCATTTAATACGTACACATTCGTCCAAAAGCATTAGAATCTATGCACTTAAAAACACAGCTCGTTCCTAAATTTTCCCCGAGCGTATTTCAACTAATTTAAATTTCCCAATATAGTCATATATATCTCATCTTCCCAACATTCATACTAGCATACGGAATCTCAAATTCAGTCCTTCAACTTCCTTGTGATTTGCTATGCCCCTCCACTTACGATCACTCTATCTCATATCTTGATATCTTAAATATGTCCGTATGTTTTAAGTAATGTCCATACTCCTTAATTGAACATCACTAAGCACTTAGCACTTCTACCATTTAAATCGGTCACCAACTATAACTCTGTACATAATTTCCTAAATCTTTCATTAATCCTTTAAAGCCTCGAACTACCATCTAATATAGTTTTCTACATCTCCGAGTCTTACGTAACCAATTGACCGCTAGCCTTCAAACTTCTAAACAACGTCATACGCCATACTCCAGTATCCTATATTTCCTCAACCCCTCATTGATCGACTTCATCCACACGTATGGCTTCTCAGCTTAACTCAAACTTCTAACTACCCAACTGATACTCTACGTAACATTTCTAATAGCATACATCCTGTGGGCAATTGCTATCAGCTACACGAATTCCTTTATACATATAAAAATGGGCTATCCATCCGAAATTACTAAGGTAATTATCTCATACCTGAAAGCTAGCAGCTCGTCCCATTAATCCTCGCATTGCGCTTTCTTTTAACTCACAACAACCCTAATACTCTCAATATTTTGCTAAAAAACCAGTTTCATATTCTCTCTTTGTTGTCTAATCATCCCGTTAACCATTTGAATACTAGTTTCACCTCGAGGTTCCTCAATGCCCAATTATCCTTGACATTCCCGTAACTTCTTGTTCAAGATTGATTTCTTCCTTTTGTCAGACTATACTTGTCTATAAATCAAATCCTAAAGTCTAATTCCATACTTACTTCCGTCAACTTAACTCTACGACGTAAGTTCTCAAAATTTCGTAAATTAAGTCTCTCAATTACTACTCATCCTTATTGTTCCACAATAAACGTTGCCCTATGTACCACCTTGAATATAAGCTTTGCGCTTACGTCGCAACCTTACTTAGATAAATCTTAACTCCATATTCTAACCTTCACGTTCTCAAGTAAATGAAATCCTTCCACTATCCTAATTCATTCCATTTCCTACAGTCGATACACTGGCTATAGGTTTGATATAACTCAAACGTAAGGTCCTTAATATTTCACCAGTTGTCTATACTGCTCGAGATACACCGGTCTCCATAGGAAGGCTAACCTCCACCTCTCTTCAATTAATGATTGATCTAAATAATCCTACGTCGAGCCTTTTCACTATTGTCCTTAGTATAAGGTAATCAACTTTGAGAAAATTCACCAACTAAAATATGACTCTAATCATTTCTGACTTATATCTCATAATTTATATCCTCAATAGTAAAATAAAACTCTAATGTTCGCATTTTCTCCTGGTTGTTTTGGGGTAAACTTCCCAATGCATAAACTTTTTATTTCACGACCATACGACTCTAAAAGGAAGTCGTGAAGGAGATCCTTAAATCGTGTTCATGGAATCAACTTTAGGTTTTAACTGCGACCTCACATTTCTACCTTACGTTTTCCCCCATCAACCTCTATTATCATAATCACTATTTTGGTCCACAACGACTTCTTCTCCAATAATCTATAATCTGATATTCGGTCAAAATGTTTACTCAGTAATGGATCTTCTATCCTAGATTTCGTAGATAGAACTATGCACTCTACTCTTCCAACTTCTATCCTCTAGAATTTAAACTCTTAATAACTGATGAATCTAACTATTCCCCTTCTTATGGGAACTCACGTGTCAGCCACTTATCCCTATAGGGGTGCTCATCCTTAATGTTAATCTAGCACATAGTACTATCTTCAATTTTCTCTTCACTTCAATCAACTAAAGTATTCGAACCCGAATTCCCATGATTCTCTCTACACCTAACTTATCCCCCCTTTGGCAGTTATTCGGGCTGGGGCTTGAAATTTCACGTCCTTCTCTGTTCATAGTACTTCTACCTGTCGAGACTGTTTGTTCCTTAACTCTGTAAGCCATCTACTCATCATCGGATCATTCTCATTCCTCAAATCAATTGTCTCTCTCGGTATCCTCAAACGTCCTGCTCGTCTAGACATTTTGGCTAATTTCCTGGACAAGGTTAGTCACTCTCATAAAAATCTACTAGTAAAGCTTAACTTAATCACTTACAGTTGTCGAAGCACATCGTGCGACGATCGGCGCTATTAGGCAATGATTTGAACGGTTTGACTTACTGACTCTAACCCCTGTAACATCCTCTTCTACTACTGATTAACCATCTACTATACTTTTCCCAAAAGGTGTGGGAATTGTGACCGGCCCTCATGCTTACAATCCACCCCTTCTCATAGGGGCCCGACGTTCTCGTCGGCCATATTTTCAGTTGGGTAAAAGCTCTGATACCATAATTGTAATGCCCTGGAAACCCTACACGATTACCGGTTCGCACTCTTCTACTACTCACTCACTACACTTGAAAAATTTGAATAAAATTTAAAATTTTTGTTCCTCGACTTAAAACGACATTTTTTTGAAAATATTTTAAACAGCATCGCAGCGGAAAACTCGATAAAAATCAATTTAACTAAAACTTCACTCGACCAAACCTTATGGAGAGAAATCGGTCGACACCTATAAGCCTCGTTCGACACTTCATTTGTCCCGGGTTTTTCATCGGTCGACACTTGAAAACACCGATCGACACTACGTTTGTCTTGGGACTTTTCGTCGGTCGACACTGAGAACACCGGTTGACACTTCGATGCTCATCCTAGAGAGTGGTTGACACCTGCTTTCACAGGTCGACACCTTGATCCTCTCTGTCCGCGTAAGTCGAACTACGCGGTCGATACTCTCACTGATTTTACATTAACTGGTCGACACCCACGGTCGCCGGTCGACACCTCATTTCTCTCTGCTCGCACAGGTCGAACCCTACGGTCGACACTCACCTTCCAATTTACACTCACCGGCCGATACCTATGGATTTCGATCGACACTTCCTTCCCAGAACCTCAGAAGTCTTCAAATTTTCCTCCAACATGACCCATTTCAACTCAACACTAAAATCCGCAAAAACCTTCCATTTTCGATCAACTTAAAACCGCTATATATATCAAGACTACTACCGAACATTTGAAATCCATTTACTTTACAAAATGACTCAAAATGACTCCGACTCGACCTCTACACCCGTACGTATGAATACTGCATCCAAATTGCCCTGACAGCTGGCCGGATCATCCACAAGCGTACTCCTCCAACCGCCTACTCCCCTAACACATGCAGCTTCTACAGTTTCGTCTCTACTTTTGTTTTCATCTCTACTTTTGTTTTCGTCTCTTTCTTACATTTTCTTTATCTTCTTACTACTGGATTCTTCTTTACGCGATAGACTGAGGTGACCTACCTCGCGGTCCCCCTCATAGGACGTGGTCCCCCTCATAGGACGTGGTCCCCCTCATAGGGCATTGTCACCACGTAAAGCGGGGGAAGAGTGACATACCTCGCAGTCCCTCTCATAGGACGCGGTCCCCCTCATAGGACAATGTCACTCAACCCCACCTTCATTATCTTCTTATGTATCTTCTCAATTTCGCTCTACACTACTCTCATCCTACTGTTTCACTTCTTAAAAACATGGAAATTTATTTTCGTCTCATTCTCCTAATTTAAAACGATAATGTACAACCATGAAAGCATAACATAAAGTAAACGTGCAATGCACCTTACTGAACTGTAATGTAGGCCCGAAGGCAAAACTGCTATTACATTACTTACCTAGCGTCCTAGCTCCTGTCGTGCTCTCTATCACTTCCTCGGCTCAACATATCACATGACCAATTCACATTAAAAATTCATCTTACCACTCATTCTTGGTATTAAAGCTATGGCTACTAACTCACTCCACTAAAGCTAAACTAAAATGGCTCAATAACCCAATTTTCGACTCAAAATCAGCTTAAACTTTCTATGCGCATAACTTTTGCTTCCGTCATCGGAATCACTCGATTTCAATGGCCAAACGCTCCAATCATAACATAGTTTAACATACCAAAACAGAATTTAAACCCATTAATCACAGCTAGGTTAAAACGCCCAAAAATATAACTGCATTTCACACTAAAACGCCTAAAATTCTCATTTTCGGTTTCTCAACAAAACTCACTCAATTCCTCACCAATCTATTACACTCTAACCTATTAAGCATAATTTAACCACAATTAGAGGTTTCAAATTTGGAAAATCCAAATTGCACAGAACACCCCCTCCCCCCTCTACGGTTCTTCTTCCAAAATTCTGACATTCATTGTCCGTGGTTCAAACATTCGCAACTCACCTGTAAATGTTTTATTTCAGCATCAAAACCTTAGGAAATCGAAATCTCATTGAATCCCCACACTCAACCATCGAAACGGAGAGGAGAGGAGAGGACTTACTGTGAGTTCTCGTCGAAAATCGACATGGGAGAGATAGGGATCGTGTTCTGCGCGTGGACAGAAGGAGAGAACGCATGGAGTGACGACCTTCGATCGTCGACGTGCGATCCTCTCTAGCGGGAGAGAAACAAACAAAAGGTGGGTTTCTTGCGAGAAGCCCCCGATCATCAGTTTAAAAAGTGATATTTCTTCCTTGTTTTTATTTTTTTATTTTATTAATAATAATAATAATAAACTAATTACTCTTTCGCACTCCAACTTTAATACTTTAGCCAAATGGTTATTCAGTCCGTTTTTAGTCGGATTACTAAAATTTTCTATTCTCCATTAGCATCGAAATAATTTTTTATCTATTAATACAAATTATCCGCTCTCGTTTCCGACCGAAACTCCGTCGTTTATCGCTCCGAAAATTTGAAAACTATTTAACGGAAATTCTGGGCGTTATATCAACTATGGCAACACTACCTTGAAAGTAATCATTTCATTATCAAAACTAACCTTAATTCACTCAAATTCTTGCTTGAACAACGCATCACTATGCCAATAGAAATGACTTACGAAGTTATTGAGACTTGAATATTGTATCCAGTATAAACAAGGCAGTGCTAATAAAGCAGTTGATGCTTTGTCCCGCCTTCACCCAATTAATCCATCACGTACAACAATTTGAACAGCTCAGTCGGCATGGATTATAGAAGTTGTGCAAAGGTATTCTGGAGATCAATGGGCTTCTAACATTATTAGTCGATTGCTTCTCGACAATGCCGCATCAGATGATTTCTCCTACCATAATGGTCTTCTCTGGTTCAAAGGAAAACTCATAGAGGACCTTCTTGTTCTACTCGCCAAAAAGTTATTCAAATCCATTCGCAGCTCCTCTGAAGGTGGCCATTCGAGCTCCTATGAAGGTGGCCATTCGAGCACATAAGCTACTTTGCAAAGAGCTAAACAACACTTTTGGTCGTTGGGAATGATTAAAGCCATTCACGGGGAGGTTCTGTAGTGTGACATTTGTCCAATCGGTGGGTTATACCGGACCATCCTTGGACCTACATCTCCAAGGATTTCATCGAGGGACTTCTGATTTCTGATAAAGCTAATTGCATTATGGTTGTGATTGATCACTTTACCAACTACACACATTTCATCGCGCTCACTCATCCGTTCCTAGCACCAAAAGTAGTTGAGCTGTTCATGGAAACACATCTTTAAACGTCACAGCTTACCGCAAAACATTATTTCAGACTGAGACAATTTTTACATCCACATTCTGGCAGTTCTTGCTTCTTGGTTTGGAATCACAACTCAATATGGCATCGACTTATCACCCTGAGTCAGACAGTCAGATCGAACAAGGTAATCAATGCGTCGGGATGTATCTCCGTTGCGTATCTCACTCTCATCCCCATCAAAGGTGAGGATGGCTATTCCTGGCTGAATGGTGGTACAATTCCACCCTCCCGTTGGTTATACATATGACGTCCTTTCAAGCTCTACATGGAACTCCACCTCCACATCTTGCCATGGGTTCATATCAACAGACAAATATTACGACGTCGATGAAATGTTGATAGACGGGTTTCATACAGATAGATTTTCAAAAGAAAATCTGACTCAAGCTCAAGAAAGAATGAAACTTTACGCTGATGCAGGCAAGACAAAATGCCACTTTGATACAGGCGACATGGTCTTTCTAAAGCTACAACCTTATCACTACTTTTTTTCCTTAATTGTTTTTCCAAATTATAATTTTGTCACAAAATTTACAAAACCTGTAAAAGATATCTGATCTGAGTACGTAAACTCTCAACCTTGCCCTAATATCAATTGTTAAAAATTAAACAAAAAACAAAAATGCAAAAAATAAAAACACCTAGATATATATGAAAAATCCTTGGAGAAAAAAATCACACGTAGTTAAAAAATTCATTACAATCAAATAAATGTACAATGTGCTATTAAATTTTACGACTCAAACATCAATATACAAAAACAATAAAATTTTAATATTTAATAAGTGTCTAGCCCATTCCAATTAAAATTCGAACCATATTGAACTCTGAAAATGAGGGATATTCTATTAGAGAGTCTCAATTGCACAATCTTAATGATTATGTAATTATTTATTTCTTGAATCACGCAATCTTGTTGATTCTGTGATTATGTTGGCAAGATTTCACAAATTCTTTCAACCGAGATAAAAATAAGTAGCAAGAACAATATGAGCGCTGACTACTAGAAAAAGTAGGGCATTACAATGAGAGGGTTCTCTCCCTTCAGAAAAATAGGCGTGACAACCTTAACGACAGCCTCTCTTCGACTCTAGCAGAATCGAGACTAAATTGCAACTAGTCTTGGCTTTTACACAAAGATCTTCACCTTGTTTTTTCATACTTCTTAAAATCCTGTTCAAGTCATAGCCACTCATCTAAAATAGAAGAAAGTAGAGAACAGAGAAAGCATAATAAAAAAAATAATATTAAAAAAAAATTATTATATAAAATACAAGCACCTCCAAGTGCTAAATATAAAAAAATAACTTGTGAATGACAAGGCAGCATAACATTCTAGTACTAATACGTGTGTTGCTCCAATACAATAGACTGAGACCATGATGATTTTGTTCTGTCCAGATAAAATGTGGGTAAAAGACATTATGAATCCATTTCATTCCTATTATCATCTTTATATCCAACTGTTCCGCCTGTACATTCCTTTTGCCCATCTTTTCTTTTTCACTATCTACGATAATCTTCAATAACTAAACCCACCTGAAATTTCAGAAGGGCTGTCCAGATCTAGATGTTCCCTCAAAGAATTTGATAAATTAAGTTGTGCCTTTGCTGAAATCCTTCCCGTCGCCCGCCAATATTGTGGAGAATCTGTAAGAGAAAGAGCACCAACTCAATGATAACTCAAACATATCAATAAAGAAGCATTCTATTTACCACTACATGTTATGTGTTCATCCCCATTCTTAATTTTTTGGATTGACAAACCTCATCCTGATCCAGCTTGTGAGGGTAGAGAAAGAGAGAGAGAGAGAGAGAGAGAGAGAGAGAGAGAGAGAGAGAGAACTAACCTCTATTGAGATTATAAGATGCTTATGTTTTAGTTGATTTGATCCAGAAGAAACCTTTCTTTCTCATTTGATTATGCGACATTGAGAATGGCCTATTTGAACCAAACGAAAAATTCTTTCTTAAGAAAGGCCTTCCCAAGGAACTCCTCAAACGAAAACTGGAGGATTTTAGTATCTTTTCTTTCAACTTAAGGCCCTGCTTTTTACCAACATTACAAACAGGGCAGCTTGGTTCATACTTACTACTTTCAGGTGTCAAACGCTCCAAGCACTCAGCATGATAAACATGCCCACAAGTTAGCACTGCCACCACAGAAATATCATTAACGATATTCTTGTTGTTGATCCATGGTGGCCTTTCAGCCAATAATTCGGAGCAAACACCACATGTTTTCAACTCAACGGAGGAAGAAGAAGAATATGGATTTCTTGCTCTGCCCATCTTCTCACAATTAAACCCAGACGACTCACTGTCAAAAGACCAACGTCTCCTCTCTGAAGAAGCTATCATCTCAGAGAGACCCTCCATCGACCAACCGGTTGGCGACCCTTCATCTACGTCCCCAATGAACTCGTTGCTCCAAGATGGGAATCTTCTATCCTCTGTGATCGAGTAGCTAGTTGGCGACTTGAATCCTGAATTTTGGTTATCATACACTTGACGTAACTGCTGGGTTGCTGAATTCGGAGAATGGTGGGTCCATCTTAATGGCTTTGAGACATTGGAGACATTGCGAGGTAAGCTACTTTGAAAAGACAAAGGGGAAGCTGAGGATGACGATGTTGCAGGGAATGAATGAGAGAGCTTGGCAGGAGAGGGGTAGGGGTCTCTGCCTGATT
This sequence comes from Begonia peltatifolia, assembly GCA_022433055.1. Lineage (NCBI taxonomy): Eukaryota > Viridiplantae > Streptophyta > Magnoliopsida > Cucurbitales > Begoniaceae > Begonia > Begonia peltatifolia. The sequence goes on from CM039523.1 coordinate 4,243,415, forward strand.
CTTCTGGCTCCTTCACCTAATTAAGAAATTAATAGAGCATTGCATACTTAGAAAACTACAACATTCAATGAGTAGATTGTTTGAATAACTGCTGATAAAAGTATCTCCACCTGTTCCAAACTCGGATCCGCAGAAATATTTTTTGAAATGGATCGAACTGCATAAAGATTAATAAATAATTAAAATGGATAAACAAATTAAATACAAATGAAACCCTGTAATAGTCATGCTATTCAACTTATTCCTTTTGCAATGGAATAATAACTATTCAAAACTCAAAAATCAAAGTGATGAAGGAAATCAGAACGTTTGTACATCTACATTTTTCCAATGCGACATTGGTCACCTACAATTCATTAATTAAGTGGAAGTTTTTATTTTCAGTAAGACATCCGTATATTATGTTACAAAAAATTCAAACCAAAAATGAATTCAATATCAAAGTCTAATATTGAACCATAGAAAGGTGAATAAACTTGCTTTTCTATTTTAATTCTACCAGCATTTTGCCAAACAGAATCAGAAAGTACGAAACAGTTATCATCCTAGAGTTACTGACCCGGAGCATGAGTTCTTAACGATTGTGCACTTCCTTCTGAGGATGGAGACTTTAACCAGCTGTGCCGGGTATTTTCCAGTGAACTTTCTTCACCAGATGCAAATTCAGCATTACACTTGATTTTTGATCTATCACTGCAGCTCATTCCATCTGAAAACCAGTGAATAGAAGTCTCTTCGCCAGCCACCCGGCCACGATTATCCCATCGAAAGCTCAAACTTGGCGAATAACGATTATTACTGGGTGGATTATCAGTTGCTACATTTCTGATAGTCCTATGACTCATATCTTTAGCAGCAACACAACAAATAGATCCCATACTCGTGTTCGACTAATTTGACACCAGTTCTGCTCCAACCATCAAAATATCAAATTCCCCACAAGACTGGGGAACCATGATTTGAAGTGCAATACCAAATAGAGTTTTATTCTGAGATCATTCTAAGAAAATCAAACGCATCACAAGTAAGTTACATAATCAAGAAGAACAAGTTGTAGATCAAAAGTAAGAAGACAATTCACCTTTTGCAAACCAAAATGACAAAAAAGGATAATTTAATAGCTGATTCCAAATCTTAATTCCAATTTTGTATTACAGGGTGGGCAAGATGATAGGAAAATAGTGGTACTAAACCGCAAACCTGACTGAAAGGTAGGCTATACATTGGCAAAAAAAAAAAAACACGCGCACCCAAACTATTCCTCCTCCAATTATAAGGAACCCATGCTCTATTCAGTCTGCTAGAGTTAAGGAGGCTTTGAGCTAGTCTAAATAAAAGAAAAACCCCTAAAATTAGAAAATAAAATTCACACTGGTAAGAGTGATCCGATATTGATGCTAATCGCACGGGGATTCATAGCCGTAGCTCGAAACCAAAAACGAAAACTATAAAAGAAAATTGACGAAAACAATTATGGTTATGAATCGAACGTCATCTAAAAGAGAATCGCTGCATTCAAACACACGCAACGCAAACCAGAAAAGTGATCGAGCCATACCTTCCACTTCCATAGCAGAGAGAGAGAGAGAGAGAGAGAGAGACAGAGAGAGAGAGAGAGAGCCACAGAGAGTGCTGAAGTGCCTTCAGAAGTACGGAGTTAGTTGTAGAAGATTTCTGTAACGCCGTTAGAGGGCTAAAAGCCTACGTGTCGGCCAGAAGACAACGAAGTTAAGTGACGTGTCACAACCTCCCTCATATTAAATTGAGACATGTCGTTTCATTATAATTAAAAATAATGATTTATTTAAATTGATAAGGACTTATCCTGTAAAATAATATTCAGATAAAATTACGACAAAAACGACTCCTCTAATTACAGGCAGCTTGTAAATTAAATAATAGGATTCTTCTAGGTTTTTTTAATGATAAAAATTAATTATTTAAAAAATAATAATAATAACAATAATCTATAAAATTAATCTAACATTTGACTGTATAATTAAAATATACGACACATTTACTTAGAAATATAAATAGGATGAGTTGGACTATTATTATAGCGAGCCGGCCTAACACAATCTAGATCCACGTGCTGAGTCGAGTCTAGTTGAGTCTGTCATGAACAAGATCAATCATACTCACCAACAAGCCGCTTCGTCCTCTAACCGAGGGTCCAACTCAGCCCAACCATCCATCCTCCCCGCTCTAACTCTCTCAAAATCTGCTCACTTGATACACCTTTAAAGTGTATAATTAGAACATGGTTTCTAGCATTTTACATTTAATAATGTTACTTTTTATTTAATATAAAACTGATATCTTGTAGTTATTGGGAAGGTTGTGCAGCAACTTTATGCTTTTGGTTTTAGACAGTACAAGCGTTGGACAACTCTTAGAAACTTATAATAAAACCACTAAACCTAACTAGGGTGGACACGGCTTTGATTTTATGAACCAAACCAAACAAGCTTTGTTTTAAATTTAAGAACCAAAATGGAGCTTAGTTCTTTCTGATTTACTCGTTTATCTTTAAATTTGGTTTTTTTTTTTTTTTAGTTCTTTATATTTTTGCTTGGTTTGTTTGTTGGTTTTAGTTGTGACTTGTCTTGCTTTGTAATTTGTCAAAAATACCAAAAAACTTAAATAATCTCCTATACTTGCGCATTTTGGTCCTGGCCAGTTTTTCAAACTTGGAACCAAGGATCTCCAACTCTTCTATGTTTGGTTATAGTTTGGTGCATTTAAGGTTTGAACCAAATTGAATCAGTCCCAAAAATCTCAGTAGTGTCCAATTGTTCCAGTCCCCGTATAGTTAACCGATGGAACCTCTCTCTTTTGTTCAGTTGATCACTCACTCACGAAACAACTTTTAGGATATTGATGAATTGATTGTTTTAAATCTTGAATTTTATGATAGCAGGAAAGGGTTGGTAAATACTTTGTTTTATCTACTCTTTTTCTCAAGAGAAGATAGGATGCCCGACAGTTCCATGTCCTTCTTAGCCTTGGCCTTCAGAGCCTCATACTTCCTGTAGGCTCGCAAAGTAGACAGCCAGTGAGGAATGAAATCCTTCTGATTCAATCGACCTTCGAAGGAGGGACTTTAAGCACTTTAGCGCTCGTATAGAGCGTTGTAGAGCCCGAGAAAAGCAGCGCAGACCCGAGACTCTGCTTTACAGCAGTCATCCAGAGCGTTGTAGCACCTGTGCAAAAAGTCAAAAACCCTAGAGGAGCGATACAACTCTACTTCAGAGCGCTAGAGCGCTTCACAAAATTCTACAGCGCTGGAGTATCTATAACAGAGTACTCCAATGCTGCTTCGAAGAAAATCAGGTCAAGAGCCGTTTCACGACGATTTATAAATAGGGAACACCCAAAAGATGGGAGAAGACCGTAAAGTTCTCTCTTAGAGAGAGAGAGGTATAAAACAAGAAAACTTCTCTCTTAGAGAGAGGTATAAAACAACAAAGAGAAATTTCTCACGGACTTTTATCAAAACATGTTGATGGCAGGAGAGATAAGATGACTAAAGATATTCCTCCAGTCATACATATTCAATACCCAGACTGAAAAATTTATACAAACTAAATTCACCTAGTTTCAGCACTTTCCCACTAACCAACCAAGGAACCACCAGATAAACACTAGACACTAACCAAGTAAATAAAAAAGATATTACTTACTAATTTCTACCTTATTTCTAATCGTCTCCTTAATGCAGAAATCTATAACACTAATCAATTGCCTAAAATTTCAAACTTTTCAAATAGAAGCGGTTTTGTAAACATTTCAACTTGTTATTCATTTGTGCTACAATAAACTATATGAATGCTTCCGTCAGCAATTAATTCTTGAATAAAATATATCGTATCTCAATGTGTCTTGTTTGACTAAGAAAAATGAGTTTTCGGTTATTGCAATGGTAAACTGATTGTCACAATAAATTGTTGTAACCATCTGTTTATGCTTCATATATTTCAGAATCCGTCGCAATCATATCGTTTGACACGCGACTGAAGTTACTGCTATGTATTCAGTTTTTGATGAAGATAAAGTTGTAGAGAGTTGCTTTCGAGATCTCCAAGATATTGCACTTGACCTAATTTTTAAAATACATCCTGAGTTTCTTTTTTGATCCTCAACCGATGCTACCCAATCATTATCAGAGAAACCAAATAAATTCAAATTAGCACTATTATAACACATTCCATATGAACTTGTTTCCTTTAAGTATCGTAAGATTCTTTTTGTAGCTCCATAATGCTCCTTGGTTGGATTTTGCATAAACCTTGACAAAAGACTCATAGCTTGTAAGACGTCAAGTCGTGTGTTAGTAAGATAAAGTAGGCTTCCAATCAAACTTCAATAAGCACTTGCATTAGATTTTTCTGCTCCTTCAATGCTTGATTTTTGATTTGTGGCCAAAGACTTTACAGGATTGCAATCTTGCGACTTATATTTTTTTAAGAAGATCTCTTACATATTTCTGTTGACAAATAAAAATTCCAGCAGCACATTGTTGCACTTTTAACCCCAAAAAATAATTTATCAATTCCATGTCAGTCATATCAAATTTTTTAATCATAAGCATTTTGAATTCAGTAATCAAAGAAGTGTTGCTGCTAGTATAAATCATATTATCTACATAAAGACAAACAATGAATATCTCACCAGCTCCATTTGATTTCACATACAAAGTTGGTGCTCTTGTACTTCTATCAAAACTATTTTTGGTAAAGTACCCATCAATCCTCTCGTACTAAGCCCTTAGTGTTTATTTCAGTTCATATAACACTTTCTTAAGTTGATAGACTTTTTTTTCTTGCCCTTGAATCTCGTAACCTATTGGTTGTTCCACAAACACTTCATCGTCCAAATAGCCATTTAAAAAGCTGATTTCACATCAAATTGATATACAATCTATTTGTAATAACCTGAAAATTTTGAATTTTAATTTTTAATTTCTGAAATTTTTAGTTTAATCTCTGTCGGAGTTTTGAGAAATATTTCAACGGGAAAATTTGAATTATAAGACTCGGAGCCTACTTTTGCGATGGTTTTCAGAATTTAAAATCTGAAGGTCGAGAAATTCACGAATTTACGGGCGATTAAACATGTGTGGGCATTTTAGTAATTTTTATTATTTAAATTATGTTATTAAAAAAAAAAAGTGAAATTTTAACAAAACAACTGAACGGCTCGTAAAGCCGTTCAGTGTTCTGTTCTTTCGCCAGAGCCGAGAGAAACGACTGAGGCGAGTGAGAGGCTGAGCGGGAGATCAAGGAACGGAGAACGAGTGGCCAGTGAACGACGGCGGAGTGCGACGCCGGGAGCTCCGACGAGCTGAGTTAAGGTGTTGGTGTACCCTTTCCCGAGCTGAAAGCCAACGGTGAGCTTTCTGTTCAAGAGTGTTTCGGCCGAGGCTTAATGCTCGTTTTGTTTTTTTTTCTTCTTCTTTTCTCCGACGTTGATGAAATTGATGAACGTTCTGTCGAAGGGAGGGTCTGCGTGTGAGAGAGTGGGTGCTTGATGGGAGGGAGAAAAACCGAGGGGAGGAGATGGGGGGGTGTGGGGGGTTGAGTCAGAATTCAGGTTCAAGCCCGAATTTTTCAGACTTTAGTTCAGATTATGCTAAATTGAGGTGAATGTGGTTGTTTGTACATAGAAATTTTTGGAATTTGAATTGAAATCAAAACAGATGCTTTCTTTTGAAAGAACAGATTCTGTTTTTGGCTTATTCGGCCTACCTACGGTCAATCGTTTTAAATTCTGTTTTTGTGAGATAACTTAGGTGGTTAGAGGGACTTATGGCCGCTGGAATCGTTCGATTCCGATATCCGACGCGAAAGTTATGCGCGTTGGAAGTTTATGTTGGATTTTGGTCCAAGTCAAATTAGCGAGCGTCTTTCATAAAAATTCGACGTGTGAGAGTAGCATAGCCATTTTGATGCGTATAACTAGTGGCGAGTGAGTTTTGGTTGAAGAAAAACAAAGGTTGAAATTTTATAAAAAAATGGCAGATTCGGTTTTTGACGTTTTTCGCCTGTCTGCGGCTTACCGTTTTAAAATCTGTCTTAGTATGTTAAACTAGGTTCCTAAGGGGACGTTTAGCCACTTGAATCGTTCGATTTCGTTGACGGACGCAAAAGTTATGCGCATCCGAATGTTGGGATGGTTTTCGGCCAAACCAAACCAATGGACCGTTTTAGTTGGAATTTCATGAGTGTAGTTAAGGAAGGTATTTTTAGCTATTTGGTGAATTTTGAGATAAATACTGATGGGAGATTGATTGTGTTTTAGGTTGAGGCTTTCTTTTGGCGAAGCTGTGCGTCGATCGAGCTTAGGACGCTAGGTAAGTAGTGCATGAATGTGTTTTGCCCAAGTGGGCCTACACCATAGAACTTTAGGATTTTATGTTGTTGATTGTGGTGTGCGTGCGTATTGCTTGATATGCATCATATTTTAAAAACGTGAACGAAAATGGTTTTGAGTATGTGGCGAGACGTGTGGCGGTACTACCGCGGATCCCGCTAGTGTGCGGGCCGGTGCTTCACCAGTCGCGGATTCCACTCGAGGGGTGGGTCGGCTGGGCCGTCATGCGGCGTGGATATGTTGACGGTGAGGATATGGGCAGTGGTACCGCGGATCCTAATAGTATGTGGGCCGGTGCAACACCAGTCGCGGATCCTACTCGAGGGGTGGGCCGGCTGGGCTGTCGCGAAACGCGTGTGTGTGGCAACTGTGGCTCCGTGCTGGGGAGGCTGGGACGGGGGCGATGTGTCAGGGTGTAGAGTGGCGCGAGGTACACCCTTACCCTGATGTGGTTGCCGTGTGGTGATGCGTGTGTGTAGCTTGTGGGCTTTGTTGCTGGGGAGTCCGGGACAGTGGCGACGTGTCAGGGTGTAGGGAGGCGTGAGGTTCCTCCTTACCCTGGTGCGACTGCACTACGCGTCGCAGATGTGACAACATGAGTGTGAGTGTAGAGACTGCATGTGCTAGGATTGCATTGTCGGCTTTTACTTTCATATCGCACTACTTACTGAGCGTTAGGCTTATGTTTGTGTGTTCTGTGGTGTAGGTGCTGACGATACTGCTGGTGAGCCTCGAGTGCGTAGTTCAGAGGCGTAGGATGGTTGGCGGCGTGCGACCGCAGCACCGGATGACGGATTTTTGTTAAGGCGACCCGATCCGTGGAGTTGGTAGGTTGTGGCATGGTTGGTTTTGGAGGTTTTCTTTCTTTTGTGGTGATTGTGTACAGTTGATGAGATGAGTTGTATATGCGTCAGTGTATAGGTATATGGAGTCCGTGTGATTTTGGTGACATACGCAGATATTTTATATGTTAGAGTATAGTATCGCTTTATATTGTGAACTTTCTTCAGTTGTATTTGGTGATTTCTTTTCGTTGTCTTCATACTCTGATTTGGTTATGGTGATTTCTCTGGATGATGGATAGATAGGTACTGTTAGTTTTGGTGAACTGTGTGCAGGGTTTTAAATTTTTGGGATAGTCAGTTTTTAGCCGTTACTCTGCCGAAATTTTGGGAGAGGGGTTGGGAGTCGAGAGAATATGAAATAGGTCAAGGTGGGTACAGTGAATGCTAGAGAAGTGTAGGTGAGCGTGGAAGTGCGGTGTGATCGTAGGTGCGCGGGGCACGCGGCCCTGCGGGTACTCCCGGGTCGTGCGACGCCGGGTGAGGGCGTGCGCGCGGACGTGCTGTACAGCGACAGGGTGCGTGGGGCACGCGGCGCTGTGAGCGTGTGCGAAACACAGTGACGTTGAGTGGCATGTGCGGCACCGCGATGGTGCACGCGGGGTGTCGAAGTGGGGACGTGAGTGCGCGAGACTCGGATGTGTAGTCCGAGGGGTACGTTGGATTCTTTCCTAAGATTTCGAGTCTTACAGTTTTACTTAAGCTATTTTAAATGGTTGTCTTTTCCGCTGCGTAGTTTTTATGCTGAGGATTTCGTGTTCCCTCTTCGGGAAGCGAGTTGTTTTCGAATCGAGTCAAAAAAATTTTCATACTCACAAATGTTCTTTTGAAAACAAAATGGTATTAAATTGAGTGAGTTATGTCAAGTGTTAGTGTGTGTAATGTGTAGATGCACTTTAGCGCACCGAGAACGCGGGGTTTCGCGGGGTGTTACACTATTTATAATAACCAGCTATCGCCAAAACAGTTCTAATTGTATCAAATCTTGCTACTGGAGACAAAGTTTCATCAAAATCAATACTTTCTTTTTGCATATATCCTCGGGCCACTAATCTTACTTTGTATTTCTTAATTGATCCATCAGGTTTGAATTTTAGTTTGAAAATCCATTTAAGTCTAACCACCTTCTTTCTTGCTAGTAGATCAACTAGCTCCTAAGTTTGGTTATTCTCCAATGACTTCATTTCTGTATCCATTGCAACAGCTCATTCCTTTGAAATTGCAGCTTCTTCGAAGGAATGTAGTTCTTGAATTTCAACTAGTTGCCATCTTTCTGTTCGTAGATAAATTTTCCTTAAAGAACCCCATTTTCTTGGTGGTGTAGAAGGTCCACTTGAAGATGGATTGATTGCTAGACGGATAGAATCTGTAGATGATGTGGAAGAATTAATCGGGCTGGTTGGAGTTGCTGGAACATTCATTGATGGAATTTTCAATCCCCTCTTCTGCAATCTCTTCTTCCTCTTGAAAATATTATGGATAGCCTTGCTTTTCATCCTAATTCTATGTTTTTTTTTCATCAAACAATGCATCAGGACTAATAATAAGTTTCTTAGCAATAGGATCATAAAAACAATAACCTTTTGTGTTCTCACTATAACCCACAAAAATGCATTTAACACAATTATCATCAAGTTTACTCATTTTTTGAGATGGAGTATGAACATAAGAAATGCATCCAAATACTTTAAAGTGAGTTACCTTTGGCTTCCAATCGTACCAGGCTTCAAATGAGGTATGATGATCTAATATTGCTGTAAGACTACGTTTTAAAATATATGCTGCACTGTATATTGCTTCAGCCTATATATATTTAGGAAGTCCTTTACCTTTTAGCATGCACTTTGTCATTTCTACTAAACTTCTGTTTTTCCTCTCTGCCACTCTATTTTGTTAGAGTGTGTAACTTGCTATCAATTGTCTCCAAACTCCTCATTTTTCATAAAATTTTTCAAAAGCATGAGATAGGAACTCTCATCCACAATCTATTTGCAATATTTTCAATTGATATGCACTTTGTTTTTCCACAAGAGAATTGAATTTTTTGAAGATGGACAACACAACAGATTTTTCTTTGAGAAAATACACCCACGTCATCCTGCTATAGTCATCAACAAATATCAGAAAATATGCATTGTTATTTAAAGAAAGAGTTTGCATAGGACCACAAACATCAGCATGGATTAACTCAAATGGTTTTGATGCTCTCTTAGCATCTTGTTTTGGAAATGCATCTCTATGTTGCTTCCCAAGAGCACAGTTTCACATATATCACTTTGCTGTTCCATCAAAGGCAGCCCTTGCACCAAATTTTCATTAGCTAACAATTTTATGATGTTCAAATTTTAGTGCCCATACCTTTGATGCCATAACCAACTATCATTGTCAGTGGAGGCTGCAAGTGCTTGACTTTCATCACTTGTTCTAATAGGAAACATGTTATTCTTTGCCATGGGGACTTTGAACAACATCTTCTTTTTTGTCTTATCGGTAAAAGGTGTACATGAGTGGTCTTCAAATAGCAAAGAATAGTCTTCTTTTAGAAATTGTACAATACTCAATAGATTTGAATCCAAGTCTGGAACATACAGAACATCTTTTATGAGGCAATCTTCACAAGAATTAAGTTTTACAACTCCTTTTCCTTCTATTTTGTGGATTGTTCCATCAGCCATCTTTACCGTTGTTGTAGCAGATCTGTCCAAATTAACAAAATCTCCTACTTTTGCAGTCATATGAATGCTACTACCGCTGTCCATATACCAAACATCTGAACCACAAAAATCAGTAGCATAGCAAGCAAGAAAAAGATATTCGGATTCGGTTTTATCCTTTTCTCCAATAGAGTCAGCTTGCTTTTCAACTTTTTGTTTCACAAAACAAAATTTTTCTATGTGGTCAGGTTAGTTACGGTAGTACATTTAAACTTGCGAGTTTTAGTTTCACCTTTGCCACTTGAAAGTTGATTTCTATAACTTGAATGATCACCTCCTCTATTTCCTCTACCTCCTCTTTTCCCTTGGAAAGAATAACCTCCACAACTATTATTGTTGCTGTGACGATCATGCACACCTTCGCTGGTGTTGGAAAGTTTGAGTTTAGTCTGAAATGCCTTCTCGGTAGAATTCTCCTCATAGCTTTTGTACCTTTCTTCATGAGATTGCAAAGAGCCCAATAGTTCATCAACGGTTAAGTCACTCCAATTTTTTGATTCTTCTATGGTGAATACTGTCGACTCATATTTGCGAGTCAAACTTCGCAAGATTTTTTCTACAACCTTTTGATCTACTATTTGCTCACCATACTTCCTCATTTGATTAAGAACGCCCATAAGGTTGTTGAGCAGTCATGTATTGACTCCCCTTCTTTCATGCAAAAGCTTCAAACTGTCGGCGGAGTGTTTGAAGCTTGACTGTAAGCACCTTTGTTGTGCACTGATACCCATTTTTGAATGCATCCCATGCTTCCTTTGCTTTAGTTGCCGTCAAAATCTGAGAAGAAAAATAACATCATCCACTGCTTGCTGAATGAAGAAAAGGGCTTTGGCATCTTTCTTTCGCAAATCTTCAATACTTCAATTGCTACTCCTTCATTTTAGCCATTCTCTATCAACTCCCATAAATCTTGAGAGATGAAGAGAGTCTTTATCTTCGTGCTCCAAACATTATAGTTGCAGCCTTGAAAAATCAGAATTGTTGGTTGTGAGATGATCACTCCATTTGAAACGCTTGCCATCGCTGAAAAGATTCTTCACAGGTCTTCGAACAGGCTCTGATACCAGATGTAAAGTTTATAACTTGTTTAAACAAGAAAACTTCTCTCTTAGACTGCAAAATCATGAGAGGTATAAAACAGCAAGGAGGAATATCACATAGGACTTTTATCAAACATGTTGATGGTAAGAGAGAAAAGATGACTACATTCCTCTGTCATACATATTCAATATCCAAACTGAGAAATTTATACAAACTAAATTCAACAGTTTCTTCACGTTCCCACACTAAGGAAACACTCGACACTAATCACACAAATAAAAAAAAAAACATTACTTACTAATTTCTGCATTATTTCTAACAGAGACTGGAGAATGACAAGCACGATTGAAAAGGGAACTTTTACATTTTTCCTTTAGAGAAAATGTAACGCCCCATAATTTGGCCGTTACTGACTTGACTTTTCATAAAATTCATAATAAAAATTTTTTTTTGTCCCACTGTTCATGCCAGCACTGTTCATGTGAACAGTACGCAGCGATTACTCGCCCCTTGGGGCGAACAATCGCCCCCTCCACTGTCATTTGGGTTAAAAGTTCATCCAGGGGCGAACTTTTGCCTTTGGGGCAACTGATCGCTTGTTCTGCCACCCTTGGGGCGATACATCGCCTTATTCTCTGGATGGGGCGATGTAAAACTGCCCTGGGACGTTCCATCGCCCCCACTAGGGCGATACATCGGCCCTTTCTCTGCTGTTGAGGCGATGAATCTTCTCTTCCCCTGTATCTCTTTTTTCATATCCCGTATTTTTTTCATCATCAAATCATACCTTCATATCTAAAAACATTATTTAAACTCTTGTAAAAAAAAACATTTCTAAAGCGTAGCAAAAGACTAAAACTCCAAAATTAGAATCATTCATTTAACTAATCCAAAATCAAATTAGTTCGGAAATAGACCTCATAACTTATAAAATTATTTTATCAAATCTTTAAAACTATATATATATATATATATATAAACACATATGATTTGTACTCAAAATACTTAGAGAATCGCCCAAAGGTCAAATCGCCCTAGCACCTACAAGCACGCTCAATGGATGTTCCCCACCAACCGCACTGTCAACCATTTTGAGGATCAACGTACTCACCTGTAATGATATCACCTACACCACAAAGTAACTAATGACCCTAACGCTCAATAAGGGATGTGAAATAAAGAATGCATGCTCATGATTATGCTATGTTGTTCGTAAAATATGCAACTGAATCTGTTTTTTATTTCTTACATAACATGAGTTATTAGGGTACTAATTCTAGAGGAGAAATGGCCTAACTGATTGTCCCTCTAGCGGAACGACCAACTCGCTCTAGGAAAAGTGGAATGACATATCTAACAGTCTCTCTAATGGAACCGGTTCCTCTAACGGAACTACCATACTCAGTTCCCTACCCACAATAACTATTTACGTATTTTACTGTACTATATTCTTTCTGTTCTGTTTACATAAAAACGTATGCATAAAACCGTTTTCTATGATTTGGAAAAACTATGATGCATGAATGTATGTACATACACATATCCTCAAGATTGTAAGCGTAAAGTAACATAAACAGATAAACAAATCCATCAATAAAAAAGAACTTATTATAATAAACTCACAACCTAAAATTTCTACTCAACCAAAACTTTCGAAACTAAAATCTACAAGTTTCTTATTTATCCATCAATCTCCTAACTATTTGTGGTGTAGGCCAAATAGCCAAAATGCATGCAAACATACACCTACCTCGAGTCCTGAGCTCAAAATTAGGCAATTGATCAACTTCCCTTTTTATTTGCAAACCTAAAATATAGGAATCAAACAACATAAATCAAAACATATCCAATAACCTAAATTTTAGAATTTCCTTCAAATTGGCTACGAATTTCAAAATCGCATAACTTTACCTATACATATGCAAAATTCAAAATTTCCAAAGGCATGGACTTCTTAAATGGTCTACTTTAACATGCTTGACTCAATTTATTAAATAAAACTAATTCAATGGATCAAAATTACAAAATACCGAACTGCCCTGTAATTCACCATTTTTGATTCAAATTGTACAATTCCATGATTTCCTTCATTTAAGTCTACCAATAAGTATTCAAATCCAATTAAACACCAAAACAACTCAGAAATAAAGAAACTCCAACAATTTCTATGCATCACACGTTAGGGTTCATCAAACTCAATAAAACTCAATTATCATGCACTTATTAAACAAACTTGCATCAATATAACTTAAATCAAACTGTTTTACCTTGAAATCTAAAAAACTTTGAGAGGAAGAGAAATGTTTCGGGGAAGAATTTTCAGTAGAGAAAGAAGACAGTTGCGTGCTGTAGGAGAAATTTCAGATGATAATGTTTTAAAGATAAGTATGATCAACCTAACCTAAAAGGTGTTGTCTTCTTCCTAAATTACCCTTGACAACACATTACACGTGAAGTTTTTTCCTTTCTCATTTCTCTCTTCCATTTGACTTTTCAAACTCTATTTTCCTTTTTTCTTTTCTTCTTCTTCCTTTCACTTCTTCTTTCTTTCCAACGCCAACACCCCACTTGCATTTCATTCTTCTTCCTATAATTTCTCATGATATTTAATAATAATTTGACTAAACAGTATGTATATATATATAAAAATTAAATCGATAAGATTTTCGGGTGTTACAGAAAACCTGTGGAAACTCAACTGATATTGAGACGGAATGCGTTAACCTAGTTATATCTTTCAATTTCTACTCTTGTTTTTGTCTATATTTCCAATGAGAATCGTATACTTTTTAGCTATTGCTTTTCATTATATCACGAACTAAAATTGTTTCTAGGATTGCAATTTGAACTTGACATGTAACCTAATTGTATTTCTATCTCTTTTCCGTTTTATTGATTCATATTGATTTTGTTTTTTCTGTGTGCTATTTATTTTGATATGATTTGTAGGCCATTAGTTGAATTAAGAGTAATTATCAATTTAAATCTTAAACTATGAGTTATTTTTAAACAAAACCCAAAACTATCGATGCTAACAATCCAAATCTTAAACTATTTGAAATGTAACAAATTAAACCTTGTCAGATGGCCGATCACCCCAGTTCACTATTTTCGTCAATGAAATTGATGTTCGTTCTAAAGAGAACAGACATCCGATCTCTACTTATCCTTATTTTATAAATTAATTTTAAAAAAATAGTAAAAGATATTGAAATTTTATCACATATTTAACATATTATGGGAAGATAATATGGAATTTTTTTGAGATTTTCTAATACTTATAAGATTTATTGTAATTTTAGTGAATTATTTTATAAAATAGATGTAAAACAATTATAATAAAACATACAACCGTTAGAAGATCACAAAATTTTTTAAATTATCTTTTCATGATGTAGTGAACATATGGTAAAATTTTCAAATAAATCTAATATCGTTTGTTCTTTTCGTAATTATTTGTTTTAAATTTAATTTATAAAATGAAGAAGGAACGAGTGTTATTTTAAAAAACTATCAAGTGATATTGGATTTGCTTGAAAAATGTATCACATGTCCACCACATTATGAAAAGACAATTGGAAAAATTTTGTGATTTTTTAACACTTGTATGATTTATTATAATTTGTTACATGTGTTTTATAAAATAATTTATTAAAATTACAATAAATCGTATAAGTATTAAAAAATCACAAAAAGTTTCATATTATCTTTCTATGATGTAGTGAACGTGTGGTGAAATTTGCAAGTAATTCCAATATCATTTGATATTTTTTTTAAATTAATTTATAAAACAACGGTAAATAGAGATCGGACATCTGTTTTAAAGAGAACATGCGTCCATTCCAGTGAAGGAAACACTGATCGAGGGGTGATTAGTCGTCTGCCAGAGTTTGATTTGTTAACTTTCAAATAATTTAAGAGTTGCATTGTAATAACCCGGAAAATTTCATTTTTTAAATCTAATTTTCGAAATTTTTAATTTAACCTCGGTTGGAGTTTCGAGAAATATTTTGATGGGTAAAATTAAGTTATAAAATTCAGAGTTTAGTTTTGGGATGGTTTTCGAAATTTTAAAGTCGGGAGAGCGAGAATTTAACGAAGTTACGGACAATAAAAACACTTGAGGGCGTTTTGATAATTTAATTAATTAAAATTAAAAAAATAAAATAAAATAAATATGACAGCCGAATGGCTTCGAGAGGAAGCCATTCGGCTGCTGCTCATCGACGCCCGAGAGGAGTGAAGCCCAACCAAAGGAGGAGCGTGCTGCCGACGGACAACGATCGTGCGAAGGGGGTGCCAACAAGCTTGAGGTAGAAGTTGGCTCGGCCTTCCCACACTGAAAGACCGAAAGTAAGTGTCCCCTGTTTTCAGTTTCTGTCAACCAAGCGTGAAAGCTCGGTTGTTCTTGAACTCCCGATGGTTAGAGCTCGGTTTTTAGGGTGTTTTAAAATCTAATGTGTGTGTTCTGGAGCCAGTGTGTGGCTCGGCCCTTCCCACGACAACACCCGACTAAGAACAGGGAGTTTTCCCTTTTGGTCTTGTTCTGTTTTGATGGCAGAGCGTAGAGTTGGTTTTGCTTCGAAGTTTCAGAGATTTTGTGCTAGAATTTAGAAGAATTAGAGTTGAAATTCATGGTTCAATGAGTCGGTTGAGAAATGCACAATTTTGGGAAGAGAACCGTGAGGATTTTGTGCTGCTATTTTGTTTTTCTAATTAGGAACTACCAATTTTGTTAATGTATGCATAGGTAAGCTAAAATGTGGTTGTATTGTGAGAAAATTTGGTGGATATGGATAGAAACCGAAAATGTGGCATGTCCGAGCATAAAACGGGTTTTGTTTTCGGGAGTTTGGTCCGAGCTATGAATACTCGTTTTAAATTCTATTTTAGTGGGTTAAAATAGGTGGATAGAGAAACATTTGACCGCTAGAATCATTCGATTCCGATATCCGACGTAAAAGTTATGCGCATCAAAAGTTTATGTCAAACTTTTGACCGAGTTAAATTAGTGAGCGTTTTTCATAGAATTGTGACGTGTGATATTAGCATGGCTGTTTTTAATATGTAAAGCTAGTTTTGAGTGAGTTTTTGTTGAAGGAAACGAAAATGTGAAATTTGGATAAAAAGAGCAGATTCGGTTTTTGGTGTTTTTCATCTATCTGCGGCTTACTGTTTTAAAATCTGTCTTAGCATGTTAAACTAGGTTTCTAAAGGAACGTTTAGCCGCTTGAATCGCTTGATTCCGCTAACGGACGCAAAAGTTATGCGCGTCCGAAGTTTAGCGACTCGTTTTAGTTGAGATTTCACGGGTTTAGTTAAGGAATGTTATGTTTAACTTATTTGGTGAATTTCGAAGTGAGGATTGATGAGTGATTGTTTGTGTTTTACGTTGAGGCAATTTTTGGAGAAGCTGTGCGTCGAGTGAGCTTAATACATCAGGTAAGTAGTGCATGTATGTGTTTTGCCCAAGTGGGCCTACACAGTAGAACTTTATGACTTATGTTGTTGATTGTGGTGTGTGTGTGTGTATTGTTTGACATGCATCATGTTTTAAAAAGAGAACGAAAATGGTTTTGAACATATTTTGAGTAAGTGGTGAGACGTGTGGTGGTAGTACTGTGGATCCTACTAGTGTGTGGGTCGGTACGTAACCAATCGTGAATTTCGCTCGGGATGTGGGCCGGCTGGGCTGTCACGCAGCTTGTATGTGTTGACGGTGAGAATGATAGGCAGTGGTGCCGCGAATACTACTAGTGTGTGGGGTGGTGCAACACCAGTCGCGGATTCCGGTCGAGTAGTGGGCCGGCTAGGCTGTCGCGAAATGTGTGTGTGGCAACTGTGGCCCCGTTGCTAGGGGGTTGTGACGCGGGCGACGTGTCAGGTGTAGTATGGCGTGAGGTACACCCTCACGCTGATGTGTTTGCTGTGTGGTGATGCGTGTGTGTAACTTGTGGGCCTAGTTGCTAGGGAGTCCGGGACGGTGGCGACGTGTTAGGGTGTAGGGTGACGTTAGGTTCCTCCTGAGTTTGGTGCGGATGCACTACGCATCACAGATGTGACAACATGAGTGTGAGTGTAGAGATTACATGTGATAGTATTGCATTGTCGGCTTTTACTTTTATATCGCATTACTTACTGAGCGTTAAGCTTATGATGTGTGTTCTATGGTGTAGGTGCTGACAATATTACTGGTGAACCTCGAGAGCCTAGTCCTGAGGCATAGGATGGTTAGCGGCGTGCGACCGAGACACCGGATGGTGAATTTGTTAGGGTGACCCGACCCGTGGAGACGGTAGGTGGTGGCTTGACTATTGCGGGTATTTTATTTTGCTGTGTCGATGTACAGTTGATTAGACGAGTTGTATAGGCGTCAGTTGTATAGGAGTTTATGGAGTGCATGTGATTGTGGTGACGTACGCGTACTCTTTACATGTAAGAGCTTGGTAATGCTCTATACTGGAAACTTTCTTCATTTGTAGTTGATGAATTTTGTGTCTTTAAACTTAGAGTTTTATGGAGATTCTCTGGATGGTAGATGAATAGATATTTCTAGTTTTCTGGTGAACTGCGTGCAGAGTTTAAATTTTTAGAATAGGCAATTTTTAGGCGTTACTCTGCCAAAATTTCGGGAGGAAGGTTAGAAGTCGAAAGGATAAGGAATAGGTCGGGATGTGTACAGTGAGTGATAGAGAAGTGTGGATGAGCGTGGGAGTGTGGGCTTGTCACAGGTGCGCGGGACACGCATCTCTGCGGGTGCTCACGGGTCGTGCGACGCCGGGTGAGGGCGTGCGTGCGGACGTGCTGTACGGAAGTAGGGTGCGTGGGGCACGCGGCGCTGTGAGCGTGCGCGTGACGTAGTGATGTTGAGTTGGCACGCGCGGCACCGTGAGGGTGCGTGTGAGGCGTCGAAGTGGGGACGTGGGTGCGCGACACCGAATTTGTGTAGTTCGAGGTGTGTGTTGGATTCCCTTCTAGGGTTTCAAGTTTTGTTGACTTATTCTTAAAACTACTTTAAATTATCTTTTCCGCTGCGTATTTTGTATTGAGGATTTTGTGTTCCCTCTTTGGGATGCGAGTTGTTTTCGAATTAGATCGAAAATTTTTATACTCACAAATGTTCTTTTGAATATGATTTGAAAACGAATGTGATATTAAATTAAGTGAGTTTGTGTCAACTTTTTGTATGTAATAGTGTGTAGACGTACTGTAGCAGACCGGGAACGTGTCGGTTCTCGGGGCGTTACATGCATTATTAGAGTTGATAGTTTAAGATTTTATTTTTAAGAAATTTAATAGTTTAAGGTTTAAATTGATAATTAACCTTTAATTAATTTTATTTCATGCAAAAAGAATTTTATTTCATGCAAAATTTTGTATCTTTAGATTAAATAGGGATATGCGTACTATGTGTCAAAACGTTGAGTTTATGTCAGATAGATATATAACTTTATAATGTAAGCAATTTATTTGAGAGCTTGAACTTAATAAATCATTATACTCTTTATTCTCACAAGGATATAGTGAATTATGTTATAGTGGTATTTTTAATTCATTGCGGAAGAGAGTTTTTCAATATTTAGAGCAGGTGGTTGAATTAATTGGAAGAGGAACATAATTTAGTTTGTTGAAATGTTGAGGGAGATATCCAGTTCTAGTTTTGTTACATAGAAAGTCAATTACTTTGTTTTTCTATCATTATTTTATTAGTTGCTCAAAATACCATAAATCAAAGTTTTAGTGTTTAAATAAAATTGAGGCGAGATAATATTGTTAATTAGAATTTTATTTGTAAAATCCCTCATGTGCACATTTTTCTACTCTCACTGTATTACTTGAAGTGATATGTAATAATCAATAATTTTATATTAATTAAACTCCATAAGTAAGTTTTCTAAGTTATTGACAGTCAACACATCATAAGTTGACTTATTTTGTTATGTTGTGACCATATTGAATATTTTGATTAATTGAACGAAATTGATAATTTAAAAAGTTATTTCATGGTTGAAATTTCAAAAGATAATTATGAATAATTTAAAATTTATCTCAAGTTGAGAATAAGAAAAGTAATGCTAAAATTGCTTCCCATTGGTATTGAAGAAGATTATTGAATATATATAATATTTTAATTATTATTATATATTTTGAATAAATAAAATTTATTATTTAAATAACATTTTAAATAGATGTAGAGGGTTTTATTATACATTGCACTCTTGGAATTCGTTTTTTGGTAATGGCTTATGTTATTTGAGCTAATAAAGATTTATTGTCTATTTACAAGAAACTCCGATTGAATGAAACCAAGAAAACAAATATCAACTTTGCAACTAGCTCATACATCTTTAACTTATGTAAGATGAATAGTTGTAACACCCCGAGAAAAACCCCGCGTTCTCGGTGCGCTACAGTGCACCTACACACACACACTAACACTTAACATAATTCACTCAATTTAATACCCTTTTGTTTCCAATTTACTCCCCTCTTTTTTTTTTTGACTCGATTCGAAAACAACTCGTGTCTCCCCTTCGACACCTCACGCACACTCTCACGGTGCCGCACATACCACTCAACGTTACTGTATTTCGCGCGGCGCTGTGCACCCTACCGCTGTACAGCACGTCCGCGAGCACACGCTCACCCGGTGTCGCACGACCCGTGGGTACCCAACAGGGCCGCATGCCCCGTGCACCTGCAATCACGCCACACATCCACACTCATATGAACTCCTCTAGCATTCATCATACACACACCTTGACCTATTTCGTATCCTCTCGAACCTCAACCCCTCTCCCGAAATTTCGGCAGAGTACCGCCTAAAAACTGGCTACCCCAAAATTTAACCCTGCACACAATTCACCAAAATCCAACAATATTTACCTATCCATCATCCAGAGAAATCATCCCAACCCAAATCAGAGTAAGAAGGCGACGAAAATCCGTCAAATACAAATGAAGAAAGTCTCCAGTATAGAGAAATAACATACTCTAACATGGAAAATATCCGCGTACGTTACCAAAATCACACGCACTCCATATACACCTATACACTGACGCATATACAACAATCAATCCCATCCTCCGTACATAACCACCGCAAAAGAAAGAAAACCCACAAACCGACCAGGCCACAACCTACCATATCCACGGGTCGGGTCGCCCTAACAAAAGTTCGCTATTCGGTGCCGCAGTCGCACGCCGCCAACCATCCTACGCCTCAGCACTAGGCACTCGAGGCTCACCAGCGGTATCGTCAGCACTTACACCATAGAACACACAACATAAGCCTAACGCTCAGTAAGTAATGCGATATGAAAGTAAAAGCCGACAATGCAATCCTATCACATGCAGTCTCTACACTCACACTCATGTTGTCACATCTGTGACGCGTAGTGCAGCCGCACCAGGGTAAGGAGGAACCTCACGCCACCCTACACCCTAACACGTCGCCACCGTCCCGGACTCCCCAGCAACGAGGCCCACAAGCTACACCCACGCATCACCACACGGCAACCACATCAGGGTAAGGGTGTACCTCGCGCCACTCTACACCCTGACACGTCGCCCCAGTCCCAGCCTCCCAAGCACGGGGCCACAGTTGCCACACGCACGCATTTCGCGACAGCCCAGCCGGCCCACCCCTCGAGTAGGATCCGCGACTGGTGTTGCACCGGCCCACACACTAGTAGGATCCGCGGTACCACTGCCCATATCCTCACCGTCAACACATTTACACCGCATGACGGCCCAGCCGGCCCACCCCTCGAGTAGGATCCGCGACTGGTGAAGCACCGGCCCGCACACTAGCGGGATCCGCGGTACCACCGCCACACGTCTCACCTCATACATCAAAACATGCTAAAAATCCTTTTCGTTCCCGTTTTTTTTTTAAAATATGATGCATGTCAAACAATACGCACGCACACCACAATCAATCACATAAACCCTAAAGTTCTACAGTGTAGGCCCACTTGGCCAAAACACATGCATGCACTACTTACCTGGCGTCCTAAGCTCGCTCGATACACAGCTTCGCCAACAGAAAGCCTCAACTTAAAACACAACCAATTTCTTATCAGTATTTCTCCCAACATTTACCAATTAGCTAAAAATAACCTTATCTAACTACACTCATTAAATTCCAACTAAAACGGTCCATTGGTTTGGTTTGGCCGAATACCAGCTCAACGTTCGGATGCGCATAACTTTTGCGTCCGTCAACGGAATCAAACGATTCAAGTGGCTAAACATCCCCTTAGGAACCTAGTTTAACATCCTAAAATGGATTTTAAATCGGTAGGCCGCAGATAGGCAAAAAACGCCAATAACCGAATCTGCCATTTTATTAAAATTTCACATTTTCACTTCCCTTCAACCAAAACTCACTCCCAACTAGTTATATGCATCAAAATGGCTATGCTACTCTCACACGTCAAATTTTCCACGAAAGACGGTCACTAATTTGACTTAAACCAAAATCTCGCATAAACTTCCGACGCGCATAACTTTTGCGTCGGATATCGGAATCGAACGATTCCAACGGCCATACGTCCCTCGAACAGCCTAATCCATCCCACAAGAACATAATTTAAAACAATTAACCAAAACTAGGCCAAATTAGCTAAAAATCGAACTGCCCCTACACAAAAATGGTTAAATTTTTGATTTCAAATTTCAATTTACAAACTTACACACACAACTAGCCTCATCTCGTCCATAACTCTCGGCCAAGCTCACTGCAAAGGCAAAAAGGCCGAGCACTAAGCTCGGCCGAAACAGGAAACCGACAGGGCTCACCTTCGGTTTCCTTAAGCTCGCAGCATCAACTTCGCGCTACCCTACCACTTGCGGCCAAATTTCATCAATGCCGAAAGCAGGCCGAGCACTAAGCTCGGCCAAGCCAAAAAAAAAATGGGACGGCAGAACAAGGAAAGAGCTTACCGTTGCGTTACTGTGCACTCGGTCGAATGGAGGGCAATGCACAGCTTGACACCCAGTCCCGGCAGTCTCCCCAACGCCCACTCGCGTCTGTCGAAGAATCGAAACTCGAGGATTTTCCTCCCCTCTCCCGCGTCTCACTCTCGGCTTTCTCGGGAATTCGAGCTGCTGAAACCGAATGGCTTTGGTTCGTCAGGACAGCAGCACCTGTTCGCGACCCGCACCTTGCACCCACGCTCGTCGGCCGTCGATCATAGCTCCGCACACGACCACTCTCCCCTGCACGCTAGCTCTCGGCGCTCTCGGTTGCTCGCAGAAAACCAGGCGAATGGCTTCTTCCCGAAGCCATTCGGGTGGTTTGTATTAATTTAATTTTTTTTTATTTTTAAATAATAAAATACAAATTACCAAATTGCCCTCACGTACTTCAATCGTCCGAAATTTCGTAATTTTCTCGACTTCCCGACTTTAAATTTCAAAAAACTTCGCAAAAGTAGGCTCCGAGTCTTATAATTCAAATCTTTCCCGTTGAAATATTTCTCAAAACTCCGACCGGGATTAAACTAAAAGTTCCAAAAAAATAAAGATAAAATTCGAAATTCCCGGGTTATTACAATAGTGATGTGAATCTCGAATTTTAGGGAATTCAAGACCCGACAATAATGCGAAATTGAGTATAGAATCATTGTGTGATTAGAGAAAATTAAAGAAACTCGACCATGATCGAACTCGTGAATCAAATCAAACTCATTGGTAAGAACTGAACTTATTAAAACAAGACTCTTCAATTTTAATTGAAGAACCAAAGAGAAATTCCCTCTAAAAAATCTCAATTTTTGTATTCTATTTAATATAGAATATGTCTAGCCTTTAAATTGGCTACATGCTTTAATGAAATAATACTAAAATAATCTACATATTACTAACGTAAAGATAATGATAAACTTGATTTAAATAAAAAAAAACTGTATGATCCTTGCGTGATCGGGTTACATCTCACGTTTGAATTCTTTTTTAACATGATTTGTTAGATTTGTGTATGCTTGGCCGAATGACTTGATCTCTTATGTGATTATCTTGCATGTGCATTGCAGATGTGACTTTTAAATGATTGCATGTGATTTTTTAATGATTACTTGTGATCTTTAATGATTGCATGTGCCCCGCACCTTCCTCTATCTTCGCGAGTATTTGGCATCCTTTGCCTCCACTTGATTCTCATCAATCTTCAACACATTTAGTAACTTTGAATCAAGTTGTGAAAGCTTTCTCTTAAATCTATAAGATTAATCCATGCAAGCCCTCACACATCTTCGTAGCACTTGATCAGGTCATTGGACTGTCAATATCTGCACACGAATCCTTGCTCTTGGCCTTGGGCTTGGTCGTTCTGTGATCCACATCATTCTCTCTCTCTTCGAAAATATTCGTTTTCGAATTTTCTACATCATATAAAGAAAAGTCACTTACATTAAAAGATTCACTAACATTATTGTATTCATTAGGTAGGTCGATCTTATAAGCGTTGTCGTTTATGAACTCGAGGATTTGAAAAGGACCATCTCCTTACGGATGTAACTTGCTTTTTCGTTGAGTAGAAAACCTTTCTTTTCGAAGATGCCAAATTCAATCTCTGGATTCAAAAATAAATCTTCTCATGGCATGAAATTTTCCAACAACTTTGTCCTTTTTTCTTCCATGCATAATAACAAACTTATTAGTAAACAAAGTTAAAATATTTAACTGAATTAATGGATTAAAATAATCAATAATATTAATCGGTAAATAATATCTAATATTCCTTTAAACTGTTAAAATTCAATTTTAAGTTCCCAAAATGTATATCTAACTTTTTGTCATAAACCAAGTTATGTGCAAGGTAAACAATGATAAATTTTTCAATAAAAGATTTTGACATATTATTTATTAACCTTATGCAAATAATAGAAACAATATATAAACCAAATGGTCTTACTAACTACTCAAACCTATTTGATATTTCCAGTTGACTTGGAATTGATGTACTTGATACATCTTTTTGTTTCTCAATCTCATTCAAGGTAGGAATTTCTCTTCGAAACTCCTCGGAATTTACATGTTTATTTTCTTGCAAAAAGGAAAACAGAATACTTAGAAGAGAAATTCTTAACTTGTTAGATGAAAAATAAATATCTTTATCAAGAAATAAAATCACCTCACTTTTCTTTACATACCACTCTTTTCTCTAATCTTTCTATCATTTTCAACTAATTTATTTTCTCATTTTTCAACTAAATTTATTTTCTCGTTTTTCTTTCTTTTTCTAGGCCCTAATCTTTCAGAATTCTTTTGCAATTTTCTCTTGGTGTTCACTCTCTTCCCATGGCTTCGATGGTGCTAGAACCACCATATTTGTGTCTTGGTCGATAGTGTAACGCCATGAAAATTCTCCAAGATTCCTGGTTCGCTACCAACTACTACTCGTCACCATCTTTCACATTCTCTACTAAAATTCCTTAAAATTTGAAAACTTTATTTTTCTAGTCAAAACGATTCTTTTTTTTAAAAAAACGATTAAAACATTACAGCAGAAGACTTTTAATAAAAATTCAATTTAAATAAATTAAGTTTTCTGAAATAAAAAAAAATCATTTACGGTCGACCCCGAAAAACCTAGTCGACACTTCATTCGCCTCTGCCGGCACCGGTCGACCCTCGTGGTCGACACCTGCTTCCCACTTCTCGGACCGGTCGACACTTCCATCTTGCGGTCGGCACTTAAGTACTCTCTGTCCGCGTCGATCGATATTAACTGTAACACCCAAAAAATTTCAGTTAATTCAATTTTTCAGAATTTCTTATCCGTCAACGGCGAGGTTCTAGTCGGAATCGAGGCCGAAAAGTTTGTAACGTTAGGTAAAAGTTTATTTCAGGATTAATGGTGAAAGAGAAATTTTAAGATTTTATCTGAGCACCGACCGTATAGTAGATTTATCGAAAGAGTTATGGTTGAGGGCGAAATGGTAATTAGAATTAATTATATTAAATAATTTATTAAAAAAAAAACACAATAAAACAGGGGGAGGAACGGAACAAACACCCTCCCCCTCCTCTTCCTCCTCTTCCTCCTCCTCGTTTTTCTTCTTCTTCTTACCCCGCGCGACGATCGACGCCCTACTCTAGCAAACTCGGTCGATTTCTTCTCCATTTCCTCAGATTACGGTATGTTTTAGCTAATTCTCAGTATATAGTTAGTGTGTTGGTTGTTTTAGCAACAAAAACGGAATTAGCTAGGGTATTGGGGGATTCGGTGAAAACCTAGGAGAGAAATTTAGTGTAGAGTTGATTTTGACTAGCATGTTGGTGTTTAATTTAGAAATAGGAGTAGATTACGTGGTTTATGGGAAAGATAGAGCGTTTGGATAGCCGAATGCTCGAA
This sequence comes from Begonia peltatifolia, assembly GCA_022433055.1. NCBI lineage: Eukaryota > Viridiplantae > Streptophyta > Magnoliopsida > Cucurbitales > Begoniaceae > Begonia > Begonia peltatifolia. The sequence goes on from CM039523.1 coordinate 4,268,746, forward strand.
TTGTAGAATGGTTTCCGTTCAGCCACAATCGACCAAGTTGTGAGGTGCAATTAGGAGATGGATGAAACCGTTAGAAACTAGATGTCATGAGGAATCCGTACCATTTTGAATCGTTCGAATAGGACGAGTATTGGATAGGTTAGGCAATTCTGAAATTGGTCGGAATTTGTGTAGAATGTTGGGAGTTTAGTTAGATGGGTTGATAGATGGTGTTTCCTTAGAAATTGTGGATTTCATGGACTGTAAATATGATAGTTATGTAATTTATAGGTTTTCCAGTAAGCAAACGAAATACGACGTTCATATACGAGTGCTAAGGACGCCAGGTAAGTAGTGTAGTAGGAGTTTTGCCTTCGGGCCTACATCACAGTTCAGTAGATTGCATGACACGTTTACTTTATGTTACGTTTTGTAATATGCATCATGGTTTTAAATTACGAAACAAAATGAAAATGAATTTTCATGTTTTTACAAAGTGAAACAGTAGGATGAGATGAAATGAGAAGATACGTAAGAAGATAATAAAGGTGGGGTTGAGTGATCTTGTCCCGAGAGGTGGACCGCGAGGTGTATCACTCTTCCTCCGCTTTACGTGGTGACCTTGTCCAGTGAGGTGGACCGCGAGGTGTATCACTTTACTAGATCGAGTTTGGCCTTGTCCAGTGAGGTGGACCGTGAGGTGTGTCATCTCGATCTAGCACGTAAAAAAGAACCCAGTAGTAAGAAGATAAAGAAGATGTAAGAAAGAGACGAAAACGAAAGTAGAGACGAAACTGTAGAAACTGCATATGTTAGGATGTGAATGTTTTTCAGTGTTTAAGTTTATATGCATTGCTTATTTAGCATTAAGCTAATAGTTGAGTTATGTGATGTAGGTGACGACGCAGCAGCTAGTGAGTATCCCGAGCATGCCTAGGACTAGGAAGCAGTTGGAGGAAAACGCTCATGGGACGACTGGGCCAGCTGTTGAGATGTTTTGACTATGACGGGTGTAAGTATGGGTAGTGAGGTATTTTGAGTCCTACTTAGTCATTTTGATGTAAATGTGATATTTGAATTTGAGTTGAGTATTTTGGCGTGCGTAACAGATTTGTAAATTGAGTCGAGAAGTGGATTTATGGGTTTTTAACGTTTAGTCAAAATTCGTGTTGTTTTGTTGAATTTAGTTAAAGTTTCTGAGTGCAAAGTGTCGAGCGAAGTCCAGAGGTGTCGACCGGTCAGTGTAAAATATAGGGTGAGTGTCGATCGCGAGGCTCGACCTGTGCAAGGCAGAGCCGAGGTAGGTGTCGACCCCTAGTTACGAGTGTCGACCGGTCAGTGTAAAATGACCAGTGGTGTCGACCGCGAGGGTCGACCTGCACAGATAGAGAGGATCAAGGTGTCGACCTGCGACAGCGGGTGTCGACCCCTTTCTAAAATGGTGGTAGAAGTGTCGACCGGTGTCCCCGGTGTTGACCGATGAAAGGATCCGAGAGATATGTAGTGTTGACCAGTGTTTGCCAGTGTCAACCGATGGAAACCCGAGACAATTTAAGTGTCGACCGGCTCTTGCAAGTGTCGACCGGTTTTTTTATTTTTGGGTTTTAAAAGTGAAGTTATTTAAACCGATTTTAAACGAAGTTTTCGCTGCGGTATTTATATGTATTTCCTTTGGAAGACGTTTTTAAAAAAAAAAAAAAGAGTCGTTTTGAGTCGAAAAATAAAGCTTCCCAATTTCTAAGAAATATTTAGTAGAGGTTATGAGGGATAGTGACGAGTAGTAGTTGGTAGCGAACTGGGAATCACGAAGGATTTTTGGTCGTTACACTCACAGCAGACACTCCTGCTTCCTTTACATTATCGGTCGACACTTGCGCCCACCGGTCGACACTCCATTGCTCTCTGGCTGAGTAGGTCAACCTTCACGGTTGACACTTACGGGATTTGGTCGACCCTGATATTTACAGGTCGACCCCCCGCACTCATTTTTACACTGATCGGTCGACACCTGCAACCATAGGTCGACACCTTTATGCTCTCTGCCCGCACAGGTCGACCCGTGCGATCGACACCTGCCGGGTCTAGTCGACCACTAAGCTTACTGGTCGACACTTGCTCCCCAGAAACTTTAACAGAATTCAAACAAAACAAACACGGTTTTGACTAAACGTTTAAAAACCATGAATCCACTTCTCGATTTAATTTACAAACTTGTTACTCACACCAAAATATTAAATCCAAATTCAAATATCTCTTTTACATCAAAATAACCAAGTACAACTCAATATATTTCACTACACATACTTACACCCGTCATAGTCAAAACGCCTCAACAGCCGCCCCAGTCGTCCCAAGAGCGTACTCCTCCAACTGCCTCCTAGTACTGGGCATGCTCGGGATATTCATTAGCTGTTGCGTCGTCACCTACATCACAGAACTCAACTATTAGTCTAATGCTAAGTAAGTAATGCATAAAACACACTAAAATCAAACATTTCCTAACACATGCAGTTTCTACAGTTTCGACTCTACTTTTGTTTTCGTCTCTTTCTTACATCTTCTTTATCTTCTTAATATTGGGTTCTTTTTTACGTGATAGATCAAGGTGACACACCTCAAGGTCCACTTTTCGGACAAGGCCAACCTCAATCTAGTAAAGTGACACACCTCGCGGTACACCTCTCCGGACAAGGTCACCACGTAAAGCGGAGGAAGAGTGATATACCTCGCGGTTCACCTCTTGGGACAAGACCACTCAACCCCACCTTTATTATCTTCTTACGTATCTTCTCATTTCATTCATTTCTTTTCATCCTACTGTTTCACTTCGTAAAAACATAGAAATTCATTTTCGTTTTGTCTTGTAAATTAAGACAATGATGCACAATCAATAAAACATAACATAAAATAAACGTGCAATGCATCTTATTGTACTGTGATGTAGGCCCGAGTGCAAAACTATTACTAATTACTTACACTACTTACCTGGCATACTTAGCACTCGTGTTCCGTATACAACTTTCTAACTAGGAAACCTATAAAATCACATATTCATCAATCATATTCGTCTTCCCATTCGTAAGTTTCTAACGCGAAAGCCATAAACTCTTCCTAAACCACCACTTCTAGCTAAACTCGAAATTCTATTCAATTTTTGGTCAATTTCAGAAACGTATAACTTACCCAATACTCGTCCGATTTGGACGATTCAAAATGCCACGGACTCCTCAGGACGTCTAGTTTCTAACGGTTTCACCAATTTTCTAATCTCACATCTACAGCTTGGTCGAACGGAACCCGTTCCGTAACCCGAGTCATTCGATTATCTATACACTCAATCTTCTGCATAAAAACTAATAATCTATTGCTATTCCTAGCTTAAATACCAACACGCGAATACAAATCGACTATAACCACCAAATTTTGTATCTCCCTTCTAGGGCTCACCCAAAACTTTCTCTAATTCCGCTTTTACCGCTCAAAACGACCAAAGGACTAGCTATCTACTGAAAACTAATCAAAACTTACCGTATATTTGAAGAAACAAAAGAGTAAACGTTGCTGTTGGACATCGTGGGAGGAGATTGCCGATACAGAGCTCTCGCAGGGTGGGGAGAAGGGGGACTCACCG
>CM039523.1:4272755-4311416 GCA_022433055.1 Begonia peltatifolia
AAAATTGAAATGACTGAAATTCTCGGGTGTTACAGAAAGAGTACTCGTTCTTAGATCTATTGTGTTTGATTTTTATATCAAATTGCTGAGGTTTTCCCAAAAGTATGTGTGTAACTTGTATTGGTACTACATCACATAGAATTTTGTTTTTGTAACTTCTAATTGATAATGTAACCTCCACTTGTTTAGTCATTTCGATTTCACTACATTTACTTAGCCACTGAAACTGTAACGCTTGAGATATTTATCTGTCTTCAAGTTCAATGTTTGTACCAATAACGTGCTTGCTTCATTAGTGCAACTCCTGCTATCAATGATCAAACTACATACTTTATTATTCACATGGTATCTAGTATGAAATTTGCGCTCATATTGTGCATTTTTGCCAATCTGTTAAATCTATGAAATTTAGAATTATTATCATAATTATAATCAAAGTTTGATACTTATTCTTGAGTTTTTGGTTATTTTAATCTATTTTAGAATATTATGCAGATAAATAATTGAATAGGGTAAATAAAGATGAGAAAAATGAACAATTTTGAAGCTGAGCCATGATCCAAAGAGGAGAAAAGAATCAGCGTCAAAACAAATTCTAAGTTGCGACCCATGAATCTTGAGTCGCAGCCCCGACCCAGATCAGTTTACCAAAAGTGTAAAATTCTAGGCGTTGTGAAAGATTTTTTTGTTGATTTTGAAAATTTTAATCAAGAATCTTTAATACAAGATTATTTGACTAGAAAGGGGACATTCGGATACTTTGAGACATTTTGGAGAGCTATTGAAGAGGATTTTCAACCTCAAAAGAGGAGACAAACACACGTGTTATGCCATTACGGTAACATCAGAGACAGATTTTACTCTACTACTTTTTTTTTATATTATTATGTTCAACACTTTTTCTTCTATTCTTCATTGAATTATTTTGAACTAACACTCTCTCTAGAGGAGATATGGATCGTTTGTTTAGAATATTATTTTAATAACTGATTATTCTAATAGTTGAATTTATTGTTTATTTGTTATATTTTATTTTTAATGCTTTCAATTTACTATCCACATATTGCATGATTTTATATTGAAGGATTGACACTCGAGAGAGGTAATTTTTAATACGATATGAATATTACAATATAAAATTTTAATAACTCGAGAGAATATTAAGGTTTTGTGAATTCAAAAATAAAACCAATATATGTTATTGAATAACTAAAAAAATGGTTTTTATAGAGATATTGAAATTGCAATTTTAGGAATTAATGTTAACTTGATACTTGATAGAGTTAGTTTAACAAATTACAATTTTCAGTTTATAAATAATTGTTCAACTGTATAATATTTATATGATAAATATATGTGAAATCATTCCCATAGATCTTTTATGAATCAAAGGCTTTTCGTTGGTGATTTTATTTATTTTGTTTATTTTATTTTAGTATTCAAAATCATATTTTTAATTGTCCACATAAAGTTCGAATTGATTAGATAGTACTTGGTGAAAATTTATAAATTACATATTCCACGTGTATTCGACAACCCTATCTATCATTACCATAAAATTTGACATTGTACACTTACAACAATTTTATTACGACAATCTTCTCGTACAATTTGTTGAAGGCCAAGCATCTAAATCTATGGATGATAGACTCAGCCATCACACCATAAGTCCAAGTATCAAGCTATTAATCCTCATGTAGGAAGCTCATGGCCAATTCTAAAAAGTCATTTAGTTCACCTTGTTTTTGCTTTATTTTGAGTATAGTGTTGGACTTTATTTATGTGTTATTTTTGTATTTGACGCGGGGACCATCTTAAGTTTAAAAAGACAAGAGGTTTGGGAAAAGCCAAAAAGTGTTGTTTACCAAATTTGGCCAAACACACTTCATGGTGTTTTTGTCTTTTTGGATCAAATCTCTTCTAGGACTTTTGTAACCATAATTAATCTCAAAAGATGGTATTTAAACCATCCTTATGAGGATGCTAAGGATAGCTAATGAAACCCAAAAAATTAAAAGAAGAGTTTTCTTCAAACCTTCAATCAAAGCTTTAATCAAATATTTTTCAAACATTAGTAAACATTCATTGAAGCAAAATGATGCATTTGAAAGTGTACAAAAAGAGTTTTTGATTAAAACTGTAACACCCCGCGAACCCACACATTGCCGATGTGCTCATTACGTCTACCTACTATGACATACAGAGACTCGATGCGAATTCACTTAATTTAATACCACTTTAATTTTCAAATCGTATTCAAAAGAACATTTATAAGTATAAAAATTTTTCGACTTGATTCGAAAACAACTCGCGCCCCGAACAGGGAACACAAAATCCTCGATATAAAATACACATAAGAAAAGACAATTTTAAAGCAGTTTGAAAAATAAGACGACAAGACTTGAAATTCTAAGAAGGAGTCCAACACACGTCTCGCGCTACCCGACTCAGTACAGCGTACCCGAGTAAATCTCGCCCCGAGCATTGCGCGTGCGCACTCGACCTGCGAACCGCGCGCCCACGTCCCCACTTCGGCGCCCCGCGCACACCCTCTCACGCGCACGCCCACAGCGCCACTGCCGCATCACGCGCACGCCCACAGCGCCGCATGCCTCACGCACCCTGCCTCCGTGCAGTACGTCCGCATGCACGAACTCACCTGACGCCACACGACTCGTACACACTCGCATGGCAGCGTACCCAGTGTGCCTGCGGTTACGCCACGCTCCAGCACACACCGCCACTCCCTTCACGCCTCATCACGCAAACCCTGATTTATTTCGTACCTTCTTGACTACCCGACATTTCTCCCAAAAATTCGGCAGAGTAACGCCTAAAAACTGGCTATACTAAAATTTAAACCCTGCACATAGTTTACCATAAAACTTAAAAATATCCATCCACCAATTATCTAGAGAATCCATATAACAAAATTGAAATTTAAAAACAACGAAATCTATCAACTACAAATGAAGAAAGTTCACAGTATAGAGCAATGTCATACTTTAACATATAAAAGTACACACGCGTCTCCAAGACACCACAAACGCTCTATACAATCCTGTACAACCGACACCTATACGAACTCATCTGACCACATAAATATCCCGACACAAAACAACAACCCGATTAAATCTCATCACCACCTACCATCTCTACGGGTTGGGTCGCCCTAACAATCCGCCGTCCGGTGCCTCGGTCACACGCCACCAACCATCCCACGCCTCAGGACTAGGCTCTCGGGGATCACCAGCAACAATGTCTACATCTACACCATAGAACACATATCATAAGCGTAACGCTCAGTAAGTAGTTCGATATGAAAGTAAAAATCGACAATGCAATCCTATCACATGCAGTCTCTACACTCATAATCATGTTGTCACATCTGTGACACATACTGCAGCCGCACTAGGGTGAAAATGAACCTAGTGCTACCCTGTACCCTGACACGTCACCACTGCCCGGACTCCCCAGCAACGAGGCCCACCAGCTACACATGCATCACCACACAGTAACCACATCAGGGTGAGTGTGAATCTCCCATCACACTACACCCTGACACGTCGCCCTCGTCCCAGCCTCCCCAGCACGGGGCCATAGTTGTCATACACACACATTTCGTGACAGCGCACCCGACCTACTCCTCGAGAGGAATCCACGACTGGTGTTGCATCGGCCCACACACTATCAGGATCTGCGGTACTACTTTCCATAATCCTCACCGTCGACACATACACGCCGCGTGATGTCCCAGCCGGCCCACTACTCGAGCAGAATCCACGGTTGGTTATGCATCGGCCCACACATTAGTAGGATCCGCGGTACCACCGCCACGCGTCTCACCACTTACTCAAAATATGTTCAAAACTATTTTTCGTTCCCTTCTTTAAAAACATGATGCATGTCAAACAATACGCACGCAAACTATAATCAACAACATAAATCCTAAAGGTCCACGATGTAGGCCCAACTGGGCAAAACACATGCATGGACCAGTTACCTGGTGTCACACCCCAAATTTGCCCCTAGAATTTTTCGTCTTCTTGGTGGGATGTGCGGTGCCAAGTCCCCGACTTGACTAGACTTTCTCCTTGTTGGTGCTTGCGGAAGTAACTAAAAAATGAGACAAGTGTTTACGGGAGCAAAACCTCCTAACCCTCTTTCTATTCCAAACAAAAAGACTAGCAACAACTCGCTCATGGCACACCACAATAGTTTAAGGAACTCCTTTCCCAGATGTTGTAGTTTCCTTAGCGCCTCCTTCATGATCCATTTCGAATTGAGTGGTAAGAATTGGTCTTTGAGCTCGCTCTCCAGCACCTCAAATGTGTCAATTAGTGGCTTCTGGTTCTCGTTCTGGCGCCACCATAGTTTTGCATCTCCTCCCAAGTACATGCTTGCAATCATGACTTGACTTTCCTCCTCGATGCTAGCGGCCATAAAGTACTGCTTCATGTCCCAAAGAAAGTTCTCCAACTCCTTTGCATTGCGATTACCATTGTAAGGTTTAGGCTCCGGTACCTTGTATTGTGCCGCCGAGGTAGATAATCTTCGGCTTGAGCTTCCAACCGCCTCCTTGCCCATCCGAGCAAGTTCTTTGTCTATCCTCTCAAGTGTGGCCTCCACCCGTTGTTCGATAGAACGCATGTCCGCCCCCGTCAATGCTTGGAACTCCTCGAGCTCCTTCCTCATCAAACGAAGGTCGACTAGTAATGGCGCATCCTCCGCCATTGCCATTGATACGCCAGTAAAGCTCTCCTACTTGTTGAGCCTTGCAAAGATCAGCTCCATTTGACCTTGCTCAAAAGCCTCCATGATTGTGGTGTTGTATCTCCGGTAGTTCCGAACGACCGTGCTCTGATACCAGTTATCACACCACAAATTTGCCCCTAGAATTTTTTGTCTTCTCGGTGGATGTGTGGCGCCAAGTCCTCGACTTGACCAGCCTTTCTCCTTGTTGGTGCTTGCGGAAGTAACTAAAAAATGAGATAAGTGTTTACGAGAGCAAAACCTCCCAACTCTCTTTCTATTCCAAACAAAAAGACTATGAACAACTCGGCGCCGCACACCCAATTGAGGTGATTAATTTTGAGGTGAGAAATTTGGGGTGTGACACCTGGCGTCCTAGGCTTACTCGACGTACAGTTTGCTAAAACACCTCAACCTAAAACATGAAAAATCGCCCATAAATGTTCGCAATCAAAATTCACTAATTACACTAAGAATCACATCTCTCAACTACACCCATGAAATTTCAACTAAAAGGGTCACTAATTCTGTTCGGCCGAAAACCCAATTAAACTTCGGACGAGCATAACTTTTGCGTCTGTTATCGAAATTAAGCGATTCAAGAGGCTACACGTTCCCTTAGTAACCTAGTTTAACATACCAAAATAGATTTTAAAATGATAAGTCGCAGCTAGGTAAAAAATGCCAAAAACAGAATCTGCCCTTCACTCAAAATTTTCACATTTTTGGTTTTTTTTTTAACAAAACTCATTCAAAGCTCGTCTTACGCACTAAAATTCTTCACACTAACATCACACGTCACAATTCCACTAAAACGTTTAATAATTTGGCTTGATAAAAAATTTGACATAAAATTCTGACGCGCATAACTTTTGCGTCGAATATCGAAATCGAACGATTTCAGCGGCCAAACGTTTCTCTAACAACCTAATTTAACCAACAAAATTAGAATTTAAAACGAATAACCGCAGCTAAGCCAAAACCCTCAAAAACAAAATCGGCTTTTGCACAAAAGAAAATCTGAATTTTGACTTCAATTCAATTCCACAAATTTATATACACAATCAGCCACATTTCACTCATTCAAGCATAATCAACTAAGAAATAAGAAATTCGAGCACCAACCCGAATTTGGGCTCAACCTTCCCCCTCGGCTTTTTCTCCCTCCCACCGGGCACTGTACACAACACTATCACACATGCATACTCTCACCGCCAATACAACACTTTGCAATTTCATCAAAATCAGAGAGAGAAAAAAATGAGCATCAAGCTCGGCCGAATTACTCAGGAACAGAAAGCTTACCATCGGCTTTCAGCTCGGGAAAATCTGCACCCACACCTCCACTCAGCTCGTCAGAGCTCCTGGCATCGTTCGTCGGTCGCTCGTTCTCTGGTTCCTACTCTCCCTCTCGGTCTCTCTTTCGCCCTCGATCGCTCTCTCTCAGCCTCGGCGAAAATAAGGTGGAATGGATTCCACCCAAAGCCATTCTACAATATTAAAAAATAAATAAAAATAAAAATTTTAATTTTAATTTAATTACAATTTATCAAAACGCCCTCGCGTGTTTTAATCGTTTATAAATTTGCGTCCTCCCAACTTAAAATTTTCGGAAACCATCACTACATTTAAATTATGAGTTTTATAAGTTAATTTAACCATTAAAATATTACTAGAAATTCCAACCGAAACTTAATTAAAAATTTCAGAAATTAGATTTTAAAAACTGAAATTTTTTGGGTTATTACAAAAAAACTACAAGTAGAATTCAAAAAGATATTTGGAGAGAGATGCATGAAGATTTACAAAGATTGGAGAGAGAGCCGTAAAAATTCACCTGAGTTTGAATGTGATAAAGATTCACACGGATTGTAGAGAGATAAAAATTTACGTGAAGATTTGGAAAGGGTGTGGTGCAAATGCAAAATCCAGACAGAGTTTTTTTTCTCTGTCAAATTAGCAACCACTTATTTCTTAATTCTTAAAGGAAGATGGGGCACAAATTTAGGAAGTAGAGCCACGAAATTCATCAATTAAATTGGTCAAAGTTTCCTTTTATTATGTGGTCAACGTTTTTTTTTAGTTGTTACCTAATTTCCCTTTATTTCATTTTATTAATTTGTTAAGTTTCATAATGTTTAGATGTTTTCTAAACTTGAGATATTTTTTAATCTTTACATTAGGATATTTTGTACGCTATTTAAAAGCATAAACCCTGCAACATTATTAAAAAATGAATATACACGATTTTGAGTTACTTTTTGTGAGAATTTTATCTTTGATTCTTTGTGAAGAACTATATGTTGTTCAAGTCAAAATTTGAAAAATCAACTTGATATCTTTGGTTATAACCACAAGTTTGGTTACGGATCAAACTCATTATTTGATAACTTTGGTTCCGTTAGCGAAATTTGATCGGGATCAAGTTTTTTATACTTGATTTTAAAGACGTTCTTGAATTTTTATTACGTGTTGTTAAAGGGTCTCGAGTTTGATATACTCGTTGTTCTCATCAACAGCACTTGGTAAAAATTTATAAATTACAGATTACGTGTGGATTCGACAACCCTATCTATCATTATAATATAAAATTTGACACTTTGCATTGATTGTAATTTTATTACGACAATCTTCTCGTAAAATTTTTTGAAGACCAAGCATCTAAATCTATTGAGGATAGAAACCATAAGCCCAAGCATCAAGCTATTAATAATCATCATTGAGGAAGCTCATGGTCGATTCTAGAAGGCCATTTAGTCCACCTTGTGTTTGATTTTTTTTTAGTATGGTTTTTGTAACGCCTCGATTTTTTAAAATCCCCAATTTACAAACCCTAATTTGAAATCTTAAAAATTTTTCCCAAAATTTGATTTAAAATTGAGCGTTAAATTTTCAACTTATTTTTTTAAAAATCTTGAATAAAATCATTAAATGTGTGGAAGTTGTAATCAAAACAACAATTAAATTTATTCGAAATAAATGCAGAATCATAAATAATTCATAAAAACTCTAATAATAAAATTAAACATAATTTATTCGGAATTAAAATAAAATCTGAAATACTTTTAAAAACTGAAACATAACATTTTAAATTCCTTTCTCGAGAAAATCAATGTATTCTTTTGTATACTCGCTTGCCACTGGGAGATTTTCGATTGCAGGTAGTTCATCCTCGGATAAAAACTCACTTACATTACAAAATTATTTAAAACATGAGAAATAACTCAGCAAGCAAAAATACGTGCAATGGTCAAAATTAACATTTACTTTTATCAAATCCTGCTTACATAACTAGTTGATACTCATTTACACACCTTAGATTCAGCCATCTCATTGTTGTTCAAACTTTGTCAACTTACTTTCGGTCAAGCTCACCATCTCATTGTCGTTCAGGATTTTGCTATCACGTCAGTACCATTAATGTTCAACCTCACCATCTTATTGTCGTTCATACTTTTACTATCACATATTTTCTTTCAATTCCATCATTTTCATGCATATACAATATCTTGTGATGTAGGGTTATAGCCACAAAATGAAAAAACTGTATTTTTACTTACTTGGATTTCGAGCAGTATGGTTATTGGGATTCGTTTTTTATTCCAAATAATATACTGCTCAAATAGAATCTTTGCTATTATATTTTTACTTAATAAATCTAATTTCAAAGAAATTTGAGCAGAAATTCCTTACGTTATTCTCTCGGGTCGGATCGGGTTGGTTGGATCGTTTCGGATGACTTCAAGGATCTTTCCTACCTAATTTGAATGTCGATATCAAAATCCTACTTAACTAACTCCAACTTTAAAAGAATTTGGACAGAAAATCCTTACCGGTTTAATCATGGATCGGTTCGGTCAGATTCGGGTCGAAATTTGGTTTGGGTTCGGTTCGGGTCAACTAGGCCTATTTGGGTCAATTGGGCCGATTTGGTTTGGTTTAGCTAGACCTTCAAAAACACCGGTTCTAGTTTTTGAATAAAACCAACTGCTTTCCTTTTCCTGTTCTGCCGAGAGAGAGAGTGAATGAGTGAGTGAGTGAGTGAGTGACTGAGAAATCGAGAGTGAGGGAGAGCAAAATCGAGAGGGACAAAGCGAGGGCGAGCTTACGTTGTTGAGGGAAATCATTTGACGCAGGGTGCTCTCTGCTGTCGCAAAGTGAAGCTCAACCGAGAGGGGTTTTTCCTTGTTGGAGAGGCTTTCCGTGTCGGAGGCCGTGGTAAATACTCTTTCTCTTTTTCAAGGACTCAGGAGGGTGAGCTGATGTACTTTCCTCCTTCATGAGTACCTCTATTTATAGGAGAGGTTTGCGCTCCGCTGCTCCAAGATTTTTGAGTTCCACTCGGATTTTCCGACTGTCATCTGATTGGCACTAGATTTTTGGTGGAGTGATTGTTCAGTTAGATTCTGAACACTTCCTGCAAAATGTCTAGATTCATCCCGGATTTATTACTAAAAATCAGCAATCTGATCTCTAAATCGGATTTCCAGAGATGTTACCTTAATGGAAATCCAATCTTTTTCTATACCCGGGATGATTTTTAGACTAGGTTCATTGGATTTGTTTACTAAAATTCGGGTTAAAGTGTTGGTATTCTGATTTAGAAAATTTGAATTCGAATTTTCAGATTAGGTTTATGAATTTGAATTGATTTGGGGATTTCGAATTTAGAATTTAGAATTTTTAAATTTAGAATTTTTGAATTGAAAACTTTAACTGTTACAGTGTTGGACTTTATTTATGTTTTATTTTTGTATTTGACGAGGGGACCATCTTAGGTTTAAGGAAATAAGAGGCTTGGGAAAAGCCAAAAGATGTTGCTTACCCGATTTGGCCAAGCACACTTTATGGTGCTTTTGTCTCTTTAGGTCAAATCTCTTATAGAGCTTTTGTAACCCTAATTGCTTTCAAGAGATGGTATTTAAACCATCCTTATGATGTTGTTAAGAATAGCCAATGAAACCCACAAAATTGAAAGAAGAGTTTTCTTCAAACTGTGAACATTCTTTGTGAGTGTAGGTGAATTTTCTTGTGCTACACCTTCCTCCATTCTCTTCCTTTAGAGGTGGAATACCTAGCAAGGGTTTAGATAACTCCCAACCCCCATCATTGAAGAATCATCCTTGACCAAGTCACAAGCATCGATGTTTGTTGCTGCTTCATTCCTATCCGAGCAATCCACTCTCCAACATGCATATCTTTTTCTCCGCGACTATTCAGACCTCCATTTTTGGAGACAACCTTCTTCACACATACAACTTCATCCTGGCTCAAAATTTATATCCATTTGACTACAAACAAGAGAGTTATGTCTATCCCAAGTTGACTCATTTTCTCAGCCAGAGTAGTATTTTGAGCTTACAGCAACCTCTCCCATTTTCATGGTAACTTTAGAACTATAAAGCTTTTGGGCGTGATATTTTGGCCTTTACTAAACTCTTGGAAATAGCTACTATCCAAAAAGAGGCTCCAAAGGCCAAACACAGCTCTAGTTATAGTTGTTTGAAGTCATTGTCATTTCCAGTAAAACAACACAAATATGAGATTTCACATAAGTACTTATCCCCCATTTGGGGGAACGGGATAGCTCATATTCAGACCAACTTGCACTCTGGTGTGCATATCTTTTCATCCACAATGTTTTGCTCATAATTTTTGGAGGAAGTCATCCTCAAATATAAAGCAAGGTACTATACAAAAATCACATCAAGAAGACATGAATCAACTGAGTTATGCCTTCCTTAAGGAGGTTCATTATCTTAAGTTGGAATCCGTTTATACAACGCCTTCCACCCTCTCCATCATGTCTGTCAATTCACCAAACTTTTGGCTGCGATATTTGGATGATGCTTCCTTCACTTCAGAGCTAGAAGCTATTCAAATTTCAGCCTCAAAATCCAAGTATTGATTCTTTTGTGTTTGTGGGACGTTATAGCTCCTTCTCGGCCTAATAACCGATAGCTAAGTGCATTTTCTGAGTTCCTCCTCCCATTCCATGACACGTCAACGAGTATCAGAGCTCTAATCTTTTCTTAGTATTTATCCTCATTTAATTGGTGTAATTTGCCTCCATGACGATGGTAAGAAGAGTAGCCAATGGTGCCAAAAATTGAGACACAAACAGTCAAGTGAACATAACATAACTTTTGAAGGAAAAAGATTCTAGTGCACAAGGACAAATTGATAAGTTTAGGAACATGTTTTCCATTTTTCAACAACAAGTGTTATAGTCAAGGAACTAATATAAGAAAGTACACATCTGTCATATTAAAGTTTCTAATGATAGTGATGAATATTTTGATTGGTTAGAAATTATTGAGGCATATTTTGCATGTGGTGATTATTCAGATAAGGGAAAATCAAACTAGCCTCTAAGAAACTCATCGATTATGCTACTAGTTGGTAGGATAATATTTTGACAAAAAGAAGAAGAAATGTTGATGATGAATGTAGTACTTGGAAGATGATGAAAAACCTAATAAGAAATAAGCTTATGCCAAGTCTACAAAAGTAAGATCATAGTCCCTGGTATTTGTTAAAGTCATCGAAAACATTCAAGTTTCAATCTTTGCAAGTTCAAGCTTAAGTTGAGTTTGTTGAGAAACAGTTATATGAAGGTGAAGAGATGAAAGAGAAGATCATCATTTCTCATGAAGAGCCAATATTTTTAGGAGAGTCCAAATTAGTTGAAAAACAAAGTCAGTTTGGAGAGTTGCATATTCAATCGCGTTTCAAAAAGTTTGCTTTTTTAGAGCAATTCAAATGGCCACTTCAAAAATTTGAAAGTCAAGACTCCTTCTTGGCAGTAACTAATGAGGAGGATTTGGTTGAAAAAATCATCCTTGCTCATGAAGAACTTTTACTTGAGATGAAGTCAAAATCATTTGAAACAAATTGCTCAAAAACACTAATGCCCAAAGAGGACCATTTAGAACGTGACAATTCATTCTTGGCAGCAACTATTGAAGAAGAACAAAGAAAGCACGAGGAGATAATTTATGCTCAAGAGGAACATTTATCTTGACATTTGAAAGGCCTCTAACTATGATGAGCCGAGAAGAGGAATATCATGAGAAGCAAAATGTTTATGCTCATTCTTTAAACAAGGACAAAGCTTATTCTTTTACCTTGGTTGAAGATTACTAGACCAACATGTTTTCAATGACTATGGTTGAGAAGAGTTGCTTGAGAACCTTGAAGTCTCATAATCTTTTCAAGTTGAACTACAAGAATGAAGTGACAAAGAAGGTAGTTGGTACTTTGATAATAAGGTATCTAGCATTAAATAGTTTAATTTCTTGATTTACTAGATTGCTTAGATTGGAGATTTCTTTGATATTGGGACTTTAATGTTTTGGTTTAGGTTACCAATTTTAAGCATAAAGGTTTTTCATTGGCAGGATTATCTATAAACCTTAATTAATAACATCCAATGAATCTCTCGGCCATCATAAGAGGTTGTGTAATTGTAACAACCAGAATTTTCCATTAACACTAATTTTGTATTTATGTAATTATAATCGGCGGAATACTGATCGTAATTGTGGGCGGAGAATTTCTACCCTTAAATAAAATGTTATTTTGAGGTTGATGTAGAAGAGAAAAATTTAAGAATTCAATCGGTATTGCACTGTAGAAAAGATTTATTAAACAGTTAATGGTTGAAGGCAAAATAGTAAATAGAATTAATTATATTAAAAAAAGAGATAAAACAGAGGGGCGGAATAGATTCCCCTCCCCCGTTTGGTTCTTTCACCCCTCCCCTGCACAAGAAAAACCTTCCTGCTCTTGACGTTCTTCCGATCAACCATTTTCCTTCGTAAATCTTCAAATCAACGGTAAGATTTAGTTAATTCTTAGTAGATGGTTAGTATTTTGGTTGTTTTAGTGTTAAAAAACAGAGTTAGAAAGGATATTGGGCGGTTTGTGTCAGTTTGTGAAAAACCTAGGGGGAGTTGTGAGGAATTGAGGTTAAAAAATTTGATTTCTACCAGTATGTAGGTGGTTAATATAGAAGTAGAAGTATCTTTCAGAGTTTTATAGAAAAGATTAAGTGTTTAAATAGCCGAGTGCACGAATTGTGCAACGGCTTCCTTTCGGCCACGGCTGACCAAGCAGTATGGGTTGGATTAGGGATTGGGTTAAACCATTAGAAACGGGATGTCATGAGAAGTCCGTAGCATTTTGAATCGCCCAATTCGGACGAGTATTGGGAAAGTTATGAAATTTTGAATATTAGTCAGAAATTGAGTTAGAATTTCGATTTAGACTGAGTGTGGGTTTAGTTGTTGTTTCCTTTAGAGTTTTACGAAATTAATGAAAAGTAGAGCTAATAGATGTATGGTTTTATAGGTTTCTCCAGTTAGCGTACGAAGTTGCAAAGTACGAGTGATTTCTAGGATACCAGGTAAGTAATGTAGTAGTAGTTTTTCCTTCGGGCCTACATCACAGTTCAGTAGAATACATTGCACATTTACTTTATGTTATGCTTTTATGATTGTGCATAGTTGTTTTAAAGTAGAAAACGAGACAAAAATGAATTTTCATGTTTTTACGAAGTGAAACAATAGTATGTGATTATACAAACGAAATGAGAAGTTACGTAAGAAGATAAGAAAGATGAGGTTGAGTGGACTTGTCCCCAGAGGTGGACCGCGAGGTGTATCACTCTTTCCTCCACTTTGCGTGGTGGCCTTGTCCCCAGAAGTGTACCGCGAGGTGTGTCACTTTACTAGATTGAGTTTAACCTTGTCCATAGAGGTGGACCGCGAGGTGTATCACCTTGATCTAGTATGTAAAGAAGAATCTAGCAGTAAAAAGATAAATAAGGTGTAAGAATAGACGAAAAGGAAAGTAGAAACGAAACTGTAGAAACTGCATGTGTTAGGAAGTGTTTGATTTAATATGGTTGTAATAACCCGGAAAATTTTAGATTTTTTTAAATTTAATTTCTAAAATTTTTAATTTAATCTCGGTTGGAGTTTCGAGAAATATTTCAACAGGTAAATTAAATTGTAAAACTCAGAGTCTAGTTTTGGTGATGGTTTTTAAAAGTTTAAAGTCGGGAGGGCAAAAATTAAACGAAGTTTCGAATGATAAAAACACGTGAGGGCATTTTGGTAATTTAATTTAATTAATTTAAAAAAAATAATAAAAATATATGACAGCCGAATGGCTTCGGGAGGAAGCTATTCGGCTGCTGCTGCTCGTCGACACCCGAGAAGGTGACGTGTGAGAGAGAGAGAGAGATCGGGAAGGAGGGATTTTCGACCGACGAACATGGGCGTGGGAGAAACCACCGGCGACTTGGTGCTCGGCTGTGTCCTGTCCTTCCTTCGACTGAGCGCACCACGACACCCTCGTTAAGCCTTTCCCCTTTTCTGCCCTGTTCCGTGTTGTTTCGTTTTGGCCGAGCTCAGTGCTCGACCTCCTTTCGTTTCTGGGGAAATTAGCCGCAATGTTAAGGGGGAAATGCCGTGAATTGAAGGGAAAACCGAAGGTGAGCCCTGTTAGTTTACCTGTTTTGGCCGAACTTAGTGCTCGACCTCCTTTTAATTTCGGTGAGTTTGACTTAAGTGTATAAGTGGAATATGCCTAGTTGTGTATAGAAATTGTGAAATTTGCATTGAAATCAAGAATCAGACCTCTGTTTTGTGTAGGGGCAGTTTCTGTTTTTGGCCGTTTCGGCCTAGTTTCAGTTGATCGTTTTAAATTCTATTTTTGTGGGTTAAATAAGGTTGTTAGAGGGAAGTATGGCTGCTGGAATCGTTCGATTCCGATATTCGATGCAAAAGTTATGCGCATCGAAAGTTTATGTCGAATTTTGGTCCAAGTCAAATTAGTGAGCGTTTTTCGTAGAATTATAACGTGTGATAGTGGCATGGCGGATTGTGATGCGGAAAGCCAAATTTGAGTGAGTTTTGGTTGAAGAAAAACAAAAAAATGTGAAATTTAATAAAAGGGGCAGATTCGGTTTCGTGGTTTTTCCACCTAGCTGCGGCTTACCGTTTTAAAATTCGTCTTAGTATGTTAAACTAGGTTTTTAAGGAAATGTTTAGCCTCTTGAATCACTCAATTCAATTAACGGACGCAAAAGTTATGCGCGTCCGAACTTTAGGCTGGTTTTCGGTCGAACCGAATTAGCGGCTCGTTTTAGTTGGAATTTCATGAATGTAGTTAAGGAATGTCATTTTAAATTATTTGTTGAGTTTTGAAGTAAAGATTGATGAGTGAATTGTTTGCGTTTTAGGTTGAGGCATTTGGCGAAGCTATGCGTCGAGTGAGCGTAGGACGCCAGGTAAGTAGTGCATGCATGTGTTTTGCCCAAGTGGGCCAACACCGTAGAATTTTAAGATTTATGTGATTGATTGTGGTGTGCGTGCATATTGTTTGACATGCATCATTTTTTTTTAAAATGGGAACGAAAATGATTTTGAGCATGTTTTGAGTAAGTGGTGAGACGCGTGGCGGTGGTACCGCGGATCCTGCTAGTTTGTGGGCCGGTACGTAACCAACCGCGGATTCCGCTTGAGGAGTGGGCCGGCTGGGTCGTCACGCGGCGTGTATGTGTTGACAGTGAGGATGATGGGCAGTGGTACCACGGATCCTACTAGTGTGTGGGCTGGTGCAACACCAGTCGCGGATTCTGCTCGACGAGTGGGCCGGCTGGTCTATCGCGAAACGTGTGTGTGGCAACTGTGGCCCCGTGCTGGGGAGGCTGGGACGGGGGCGACATGTCAGGGTGTAGTGTGGCGCGAGGTACACCCTCACCCTGATGTGGTTGCTTTGTGGTGATGCGTGTGTGTAGCTTGTGGGCCTCGTTACTGGAAAATCCGGGATGGTGGCGACGTGTCAAGGTGTAGAGTGGCGCTAGGTTCCTCCTTACCCTTGTGCGGCTACACTACGCGTCACATATGTGACAACATGAGTGTGAGTGTAGAGACTGCATGTGATAGGATTGCATTGATGACTTTTACTTTTATATTGTACTACTTACTGAGCGTTAAGTTTATGTTGTGTGTTCTATGGTGTAGGTGCTGACAATGTTGCGGGTGAGCCTCGAGAGCCAAGTCCTGAGGCATAGGACACTTGGTGGCGTGCGACCGAGGCACCGGACGACGAATTTTGTTAGGGCGACCTGACCCGTGGAGATGGTAGGTGGTGGCTTGATTTTTTGCGGGTATTTTCTTTTGCTGTGTTGATGTACAGCTAATGAGATGAGTTGTATAGGCGTCGGTTGTATAGGTGTTTATCGAGTGGGTGTGATTTTGGTGACGTATGCATATACTTTACATGTAGGAGTTTGGAAATGCTCTGTATTGTGGATTTTCTTCATTTGTAGTTGATGGATTTGTTGTCTTTAAATTTCGATATGGTTATGGAGTTTCTCTGAATGGTTAATGGATAGATGATTCCAGTTTTCTAGTGAACTGTGTGCAGGGTTTTAATTTTTAAGATAGCCAGTTTTTAGACGTTACTCTGCCGAAATTTCGAGAGAGGGGTTGGGATTCAAAATTATATGAAATAGGTCGGGATGTGTACAGTGAGTGCTAGAGAGTGTAGATTAGCGTGGGAGTGCAGCGTGGTCACAGGTGCGCTGGGCACGCGGCCTTGCGGGTGCTCACGGGTCGGAAGGCGCCGGGTGAGGGCGTGTGTGTGGACGTGTTGTACGGAGGCTGGGTGCATGGGGCACGCGGTGCTGTGAGCGTGCGCGTGACGTGGTGATGTTGAGTCGACGCGCACGGCACCGCGAGGGTGCGCGCGGGGTATCGAAGTGGGGACGTGAGTGTGTGGCACCGAAATTTTTTATTTCGAGGGGTATGTTGGACTCCTTCCTAGGGTTTCGAGTCTTGTCGTTTTGTTTTAAAACTATTTTTAATTGTTTTCTTTTCCGCTACGTATTTTTATATTGTGGAATTCGTGTTCCCTCTTCGGGGCACGAGTTGTTTTTGAATCGAGTCGAAATTTTTATACTCACAAATGTTCTTTTGAATATGATTTGAAAACGAAAGTGGTAATAAATTGAGTGAGTTGTGTCAAGTTTCAGTATGTCATAGTGTGTAGATATACTGTAGCGCACCTGGAACGTGGGGTTTCTCGGGGTGTTACAGTTATGGTATCAGAGCCACGGGGTCAACGTTGTTCAGAAGATTACCTAATACCGCCAGCCGCTGCACCGGAGCACTCCACCAACTGTAATTGTTTAGATTTAAATTATTGTAGTACTAATGTGAGTTTTGTATATGTTAAAAGTATAAAATGTCAAGAGATGCGTGAGGCAGAGGTAGAGGTGGACCACGATAAGAGGCGCCTAGAGCTGTTGGCGACATGGATGATACCGTCTGGCAGCTTACTGAATTAGTCCACCGTCAGTCTCAGCAGCTGGAGAGATTTATGAGCAGGGACAACCAGGGTCAGTCTAGCGCCCAGAGTTTGTCTGACAGAGGGGGTGATAGGCTACATGGACTTAGACCCCTGACTTTTGACGGGTCATCTCTGGATCCTCTCAGTGCTGAGGAGCGGATACGGAGCACGGAGAGGAAGATGAGTTTTGCAAAGGTGAAGGAGCAGGACAAGGTTTCTAGTGCGACATTCTATCTAGCCAAGGATGCGAGCCATTGATGGGATACTGTAGTGGCCACAAGAGATGTTGAGACCATGACCTGAGAGGAGTTCAAGTTGGTGTTTTTCGGTAAGTATTTCAGCCATTCTGTCAGGACACGGAAGATGGTGGAGTTTGCGCAGTTGAGGCAAACCGGCACTGTGGCCGAGTATGTACGACAGTTTGAGGCCTTGTCACGGTTTGCAGGGCATTTGGTGAGCTTCGATGAGAATAAAGTACATAAGTTTGTGCAGGGCTTGAAGCCGGATATCCATATGGGCATGCGGATTGCGGGAACTCGAGGCATGCCATACGAGTAGGTGGTAGCGAAGGCCCTGGACATTAAGGAGGCTCAGGCGAAGATTCCTAGTTATAGGAAGGTACCCAAGGAGCAGCCTCGGAAATCATTCAGAGAGTTTCTGCCACAGTCTAGCGGAGAGGGAGCATCCATGTAGAAAGACCTGAAGAGGTTTAGTGACAGTTCCAGCAGCTAGGGGAGCACCAAGAGGCCACAGGGGTCGAAACAGTTTCCAGTGTGCCTGAAGTGTCAGACGAGCCACACGGGCAAGTGCAGAGTGGGCCCAGTGCGGTGTTATAATTGTGAAGAGGTGGGCCACTTGTCTAGGGAGTGCCAGAAGCCACATCAGAACCGTTGCTTCAACTACAATGAGGTGGGACACTTTGCCAACAGATGCCCAGCTATAAGCAAGACGTCAGCGATAGTTACACCGAGGGTCTTTGCCTTTTTTGAGCCAGATGATGCTACCCAGCCCTCAGTGATTGCAGGTAACATTTTTGTTTCTGGTGTGGCAGCTTATACTTTGATTGATACGGGCGCTACACACTCGTTTGTGTCGACGGATTTTGTTGTTAAAGCAAATTTGGAGTTCAGCCCCGCCGGGCGACATTATGATGTGACCTTGCCATTAGGGGAACATTTGTATTCAGATCACGTGGTGTGGGGCAATGTGGTGACAGTGGGGAAGAAGCAGTTATATGCCGAGCTAGTCATACTCCATATGAGCGGTTATGAGGTGATCTTGGGAATGGATTGGCTGTTCAGACATCATGCCAAGATTGACTGCAGGACCAGAGATGTTCATTTTCGGCCCCTGGGCGGGGAAAGCTACACGTTGAAAGCAGGTAAAAGTCTTGCCAAGATTTTTGCTATCTTTTCTCGTCAGACTCCACGGTCGTTAGATAATAGTTGCCAGGGGTTTTTGGCAAGTGTCGGGGATGCATAGTCACAGGATGATACTCGGTTGCAGGATATCCCTATTGTGCAAGAGTTCCCGGTGGTGTTTCGTGATGATTTGCAAGAGCTGCCCCCTGACAGGGAGATTGAATTCGATATAGATATTTTCCCAGGTGCCGAGTCGATGTGCAAGAACCCGTATAGGGTAGCATCTATCGAACTTAAGGAGCTGAAGGCTCAGTTGGAGGAGCTGACAGATGAGGGCTTTATACGCCTTAGTTTTTCACCGTGGGGCGCGCCAGTTTTATTCGTCAAGAAGAAGGACGGATCCCTACGAATATGTATTGACTATCGGGAGCTGAATAAGTTGACGGTGAAGAACAGGTACCCATTGCTGAGAATTGACGATTTGTTTGATCAGCTACAGGGTGCCCGAGTGTTTTCTAAGATCGACTTGAGATCAGGCTATTATCAGTTGAACGTAAAGGGAGGGGATGTACCGAAGACGGCCTTCAGGACGAGGTACGGGCATTTTGAGTTCTGGTTATGTCCTTCGGGTTGACCAATGCCCCTGCAGCATTTATGGATCTGATGCACCGACTGTTCAGGGAGTACTTGGACCAGTTTGTAATTGTGTTTATTGACGACGTCTTGATTTATTCGCAGAGTGAGAAGGAGCACAGGGAGCACTTGAGGACCGTATTGACTATTCTGAGCCAGCATCAGCTGTACGCTAAGTTCTCGAAGTGCGAGTTTTGGTTGGACATGATTCACTTCTTGGGGCAAGTTATTTCCTCTAAGGGTATTTTAGTCGATCCGGTGAAAGTTCAGGCCGTAAAGGAGTGGCCGCCGCCGACCAATGCTAGCGAGATACGGAGTTTTCTAGGGTTGGCTACATATTATCGGAGATTCATTGAGGGGTTCTCTAAGATCTCGGCCTCCTTTACCCGGCTGACTAGAAAGAATGCAAAGTATGAATGGACCGACAGGTGTGAGGACAGCTTCCAGACATTGAAGCAGAGGTTGGCTACGGCTCCTATACTGACGCTGCCCGTGGAAGGAGAGAAGTTCTGCATTTATTGTGATGCCTCTAGGATTGGTTTGGGGTGTGTTTTGATACAGGGTGGGAGAGTTATTGCCTATGCTTCTAGACAGTTGAAGGCTTACGAGTAGAATTATCCCACTCACGATTTGGAGCTGGCGGATATTGTATTTGCAGTGAAGATTTGGAGGCATTACCTTTATGTGCAGCAATGCGAGATTTACTCAAACCATCAGAGTTTGAGATACATTTTCACACCGAAGGAGCTGAATTTGAGACAGAGGAGGTGGCTCGAGCTGGTCAAGGATTATGATATGGAGATCAAGTACCACCCAGGAAAGACAAACGTGGTGGCAGATGCCTTGAGTCGGGTGACAGCTTCAACTTCTGCCATGACTTCCATAAGGCCTGTTGAGTTGATAACAGAGATGTAGAGTTTTGGCTTGGAGGTAGTTTCTGATCTGGCAGCCACTCTTTCGGCCTTGTCGTTGAGGTCGACTATTCTGGACAAGATCAGGGAGACCCAGAAGACTGACTCGGATTGTAGCGAGTTGAAGGCGAGTATGGAGGCTAGGGCTAATTCTGAGTTCAGCTATTCAGAGGACGGGATTCTGAAATTTCGGGAGACGTGGTACGTCCCGAAGGATGAGAAGTTGAGGAATGATATATTATCAGAGGCCCATTCATCTTCTTTCTCTATGCATCCCGGAAGCACTAAGATGTATAGGGATTTAAAGCAGCACTATTGGTTGCCTAACATGAAGCGAGCAGTGGCTGAGTATGTTGTGACTTGCGGATCACTATGGATTTTGTGGTCGGGTTGCCGAGAACTGCCAAGGGCCATGATGCTATTTGGGTGATTGTAAACAGTTTGACGAAGTCGTCTCACTTTTTGCCTGTGATGATGACTTATACCATGGATCAGTTTGCCCAGTTGTATATTTAGGAGGTAGTCAGACTTCATGGGATTTCGGTGTCGATTGTTTCAAACTGAGACCCTAGGTTCACGTCCAAGTTTTGGAGGAGTCTACATAAGGCTATAGGCACCAGGTTAGATTTCAGTTATGCTAACCAGAGTCGTCAGAAAAGTTATGCTAACCAGAGGCGTGGAGAGTTGGAGTTTAGGGAGGGCGACGAGGTATTTCTGAAGGTCTCGCCATTCAAGGGAGTGATGAGGTTCGGAAAGCGAGGGAAGCTCAACCCTCCGTTTGTGGGACCATTCCCGATTGTCAAGCAGATTGGGAGAACTGCATACCAGCTTCAGTTGCCTTCGTCGATGGATGCCATCCATGATGTTTTCCATGTTTTAATGCTTAGGAAATGTATGCGCGATCCCTCTCAAGTAGTGCCACAACAGGATATAGAGATCCAGCCAACGCTGTCCTACGAGGAGAAGCCAGCGAGGATCTTAGGATCAGCTGTGAAGGTGCTGCGCAACAAGAAGATTCCTTTGGTCAAAGTGTTGTGGCGCAATCATGGTGTGGAAGAGACTACTTGGAAGCGGCGTGAAAACATGGAACGGCAGTATCCCAACTTATTCCCAGAAAATTTTAGATTATTTTAAATATAATTTTCGAAATTTTTAATTTAATCTCGGTTGGAGTTTTGAGAAATATTTTAACGGGTAAATTAAATTTTAAAACTCAAAGTCGCGTTTTGGTGATGGTTTTCGAAAGTTTAAAGTCGGGAGGGCGAAAATTGAACGAAGTTACGAATGATAAAAACACGTGAGGGCGTTTTAGTAATTTAATTTAATTAATTTAAAAAAAATTAATAAAAATATATGACAGCCAAATGGCTTCGGGAGGAAGCCATTTGGCTGCTGCTGCTCGTCCACACCTGAGAAGGAGATGCGCGAGAGAGAGAGACCAGGAAGGAGGGATTCCTGAGCTTCGATTTTCGGTCGACGAACGTGGGCGTGGGAGAAACCGTCAGCAACTAGGTACTCGGCTGTGTCCTGTCCTTTCTTCGACTGAGCGCACCACGACACCCTCATTAAGCCTTTCCCCTTTTCTGCCCTGTTCCGTGTTGTTTCGTTTTGGCCGAGCTTAGTGCTCGGCCTCCTTTCGTTTCTGGGGAAATTGGCCGCAATATTAAGGGGGAGTGTCGTGAATTTAAGGGGAAACCGAAGATGAGCCCTGTCGGTTTTCCTGTTTTGGCCGAGCTTGGTGCTCGACCTCCTTTCAATTCCGGTGAGCTTGGCCGAAGTGTATGAGTGGAATGTGCCTAGTTGTGTATAGAAATTGTAAAATTTGAATTGAAATCAAGAATCGAATATCTGTTTTGTGTACGGGAAGTTTCTGTTTTGACCGTTTCAGCCTAGCTTCGGTTGATCATTTTAAATTCTATTTTTGTAAGTTAAATTAGGTTGTTAGAGGAACGTATGACCACTGGAATCGTTCGATTTTGATATCTGACACAAAAGTTAAGCGCGTCAGAAGTTTGTGTCAAATTTTTGTCCAAGTCAAATTAGTGAGCGTTTTTTGTAGAATTGTGACGTGTGATAGTGGTCTGGCTGATTGTGTGATGCGTAAAGCCAAATTTGAGTGAGTTTTGGTTGAAGAAAAACAAAAAAATATGAAATTTAATAAAAGGGGCAGATTCGGTTTCGGAGTTTTTCCACCTAGCTGTGGCTTACCATTTTAAAATATGTCTTAGTATATTAAAAAAGGTTTCTAAGGGAACGTTTACCCTCTTGAATCACTCGATTCCGTTAATGGATACAAAAGTTATGGGCGTCCGAACTTTAGGCTGGTTTTCGGCCGAAACCGAATTAGCGGCTCGTTTTAGTTGGAATTTCATGAGTGTAGTTAAGAAATGTCATTTTAAATTATTTGGTGAGATTTGAAGTAAAGATTGATGAGTGAACTGTTTGCATTTTAGGTTGAGGCATTTTTGGCGAAGCTGTGCGTTGAGCGAGCCTAGGATGCCAGGTAAGTAGTGCATGCATGTGTTTTGCCCAAGTGGGTCTACACCGTAGAATTTTAGGATTTATGTGATTGATTGTGGTGTGCATGCGTATTGTTTGACATGCATCATTTTTTTAAAAATATGAAAGAAAATAGTTTTGAGCATATTTTGAGTAAGTGGTAAGACATGTGGCGATGGTACCGCAGATCCTGCTAGTTTGTGGGTCGGTACGTAACTAACCGCAGATTCTGCTTGAGGAGTGGGCTGGCTGGGCCGTCACGCGGCATGTATGTGTTGACGGTGAGGATGATGGGCAGTTGTACCGCAGATCCTACTAGTTTGTGGGTCGGTGCAACACCAGTCGCAGATTCCGCTCGAGCAGTGGGCCGGCTGGGCTATCATGAAACGTCTGTGTGGCCACTGTGGCCCCGTACTGAGGAGGCTGGGACGGTGGCGATGTGTCAGAGTGCAGTGTGGCGCGAGGTACACCGTCACGCTGATGTGGTTGCTGTGTGGTGATGCGTGTGTGTAGTTTGTGGGCCTCGTTGCTGGGGAGTCCGGGACGGTGGCGACGTGTCAGGGAGTAGGATGGCGTTAGGTTCCTCCTTACCCTGGTGCGCCTACACTACACGTCACAGATGTGACAACATGAGTGTGAGTGTAGAGACTGCATGTGATAAGATTGCATTGACGACTTTTACTTTCATATTGTACTACTTACTGAGCGTTAGACTTATGTTGTGTGTTTTATGGAGTAGGTGCTGATGATATTGCTGGTGAGCCTCGAGAGCCTAGTCCTGAGTCATAAGACGGTTGGCGGCGTGCGACCGAGGCACCGGATGACAGATTTTGTTAGGACGACCCGACCCATGGGGATGGTAGGTGGTGGCTTGATTTTTTGCGGGTATTTTCTTTTGTTGTGTTAATGTACAGCTGATGAGATGAGTTGTATAGCCGTCGGTTGTATAGGTGTTTATAGAGTGCGTGTGATTTTGGCGACGTACGCATATACTTTACATATAGGAGCTTAGAAATGCTCTGTATTGTAGATTTTCTTCATTTGTAGTTGATGGATTTGTTGTCTTTAAATTTCGATTTGGTTATGGAGTTTCTCTGAATGGTTGATGGATAGATAATTCTAGTTTTTTGGTGAACTGTGTGCAAGGTTTTAATTTTTGGGATAGCCAGTTTTTAGGCGTTACTCTGCCAAATTTTGGGAGAGGGGTTGGGAGTCGAAAGGATATGGAATAGGTCGGGATGTGTATAATGAGTTCTAGAGAAATGTAGATTAGCGTGGGAGTGCGGCGTGATCACAGGTGCGCGGGACACGCGGCCCTGCGGGTGCTCACGGGTCGTGCGCCGCCGGGTGAGGGCGTGCGTGCGGATGTGCTGTATGGAGGCAGGGTGCGTGGGGCACGCAGTGCTGTGAGCGTGCACATGACGTGGTGATGTTGAGTCGGCGAGCGCGGCACCGCGATGGCGCGCGCGGGGTATCGAAGTGGGGACATGCGTGTGCAGCACCGAATTTGTGTTGTTCGAGGGGTATGTTGGACCCCTTGCTAGGGTTTTGAGTCTTGTCGTTTTGTTTTAAAACTATTTTAAATTGTTTTCCTTTCCACTGCGTATTTTTATCTTGAGGAAATCGTGTTCCCTCTTCGAGGCACGAGTTGTTTTCGAATCGAGTCAAAAATTTTTATACTCACAAATGTTCTTTTGAATATGATTTGAAAACAAAAGTGGTAGTAAATTGAGTTGTGTCAAGTTTCAGTATGTCATAGTGTGTAGACGTAGTGTAGCGCACCGGGAACGTGGGGTTTCTCGGGGTGTTACAATGATGTTTTATTCATTGCTTACTTAGCATTAGACCAATAGTTGAGTTCTATGATGTAGGTGACGACGACATAGCTGTTGAGTAGTACGAGCACGCCCTAGACTATGAGACGGTTGGAGCAGTGCGCACGTGGATGATCTAGCCTGTTGTTAGGTCGTTTTGACTATGTTTGGTATAGCTATGGGTTTTTGGGTTTAAACGAAATGATTTTACGATGTTTTTAGTTAAATGAGTGTATAGACGGATTGCAAAATCGAGTAGTTGTTTTCTTTATGTAAATAATGATTTTGAATTGATGAAAAAGTGTGCGTTTGGTTATTTTTAGTGTTGAGTTGAATTAGATGGATTTTGGTGAAGTTTTTAAGGTTTTTAAACTGAGTTCTGGGAAGGAAGTGTCAACCGATAGGCATAGTGGTCAACCAGACCCTGCAAGTGTCGACCGCGAAAGTCGACTTGCGCGGGCAGAACCGAAGTAAGTATCGACCTATGATTGTAAGTGTCGACCGGTTAGCGTAAATCTAGTAGAGTGTTGGCTGCAAGGCTCGAGCGTTGGAAAACAAAGAGAACGAGTGTGTCGACCTGTAAAAGCAAGTGTCGACCGCTTTCTTGGAGGAGTTTGAAAGTGTCGACCGGTGTCACCAGTGTCGACCGACGAAAAGACCCGAGACGATCGTAGTGTCGACCGGTGTTCTTAGTGTCGATCAACAAAAATACTCAAGAGTAACGTAGTGTCGACCGCTGAAAAACTCGAGACAAACCAAGTGTCGACTGAAGTTTATAGGTGTCGACCGGTTGTTCTATATTATGTCTTGAAAAATGAAATTTTATTTAAAATAATTTTAATCAAGTTTTTCGCTGCTATGCTGTGTAAAATATTTTCAAAAATATCATTTTAAGTCGAGGAACAAAAGTTTTAAATTTTTATTCTAATTTTTTGAGTATAGTGAGTGAGTAGTAGATGTGTACAAACCAGGAATGGGTAGGTTCTCGGGGCGTTACAGTTATGGTATTATAGCCATTTGGTCAAAACGTTCAAATGATCACCTAACAGCGCCGATCACTGCACGACGTGCTTCGACAACTGTAAGTGTTTAAGTTTAGTTTTAGTTATTAGATATTTATGAGCGAAATTGATTGTTTCAAGTAAATTAGCTAAGATGTATAGACGACCGAGACGCCCACGAGTATCGAGAGAATCGACTGAATTAAGAAGTGAGGATGATTCCATGACTATAAGACAGTTGACTGAGTTAGTGAACAGACAGTCTCAGCTATTGGGGATTTTGCTGAATAAAGAAATACAAGGTAGTGCTGGCTCTAGCTCCAGCCATGAACAATCAGATGATAGATTTCGGAGGTTACGACCCCCGACGTATGAAGGACAATCGTCGGATCCAACAGCTGTAGCGGAATGGGTCCGTACTATGGAAAGTATGTTCAGGTATGCGAAGATGGAAGAGCAGGATAAGGTTTCGCTAGCCACACTCCATCTAGCGAAGAACACCCGATTTTGGTGGGAGTCCGTGGAAACCACCGTTGAAGGACAGCATGTCACGTGGGAAAGTTTAATAAGATCTTTTATGACAAATACTTCAACAGCACAGTGCAAGCAGTTAAGAGAATAGAGTTCCTACAGCTGAAGCAGACTGGGTCGGTGACTGAGTATAACAGACAATTCGAGTCCTTATCTCAGTTTGCCAGCAGTTTGGTGAGCCGGAACGAGTACAAGGTGTTCCAGTATGTACAGGGACTGAAGCCAGAAATATACAAGGGAGTAAAAATAGCCGGTACCCAGGAGGTGCCCTATTCGAAAGTGGTGGCTAAAGCGTTAGAGGTGGAGGAAGCTGACATGAAATGTATTAACCAGCGAGAGCCTTCCAGGATATTCCTTAAGGAAGTTGCCCCACAACAGAGCAGAAGTGCCTACCAGCAACAACAACAGAGGGGCACTAAGACGTTTAGCGAGAGCTCAAGCTGTCAGGGAAGCAGTAAAAGGCATAAGGGGCCAGCACAGTACCACTAATGCCCCAAGTTTATGAGATATCACTTGGGAGAATGTAGAATAAATTCAGGGAAGTGCTACAACTGTAACGAAGCTGGACATTTGGCTAAGGATTGACCGAATCCCAGAGTAATTTGGTGCTTCAACTATAATGAAGTGGGCCAGTCAGCAAAGATTGCCCAGCTCTAAAGAAAGGTCCGTCGCGTTTAACACCAAGAGTATTTGCCATGATCAAGTTGGGCGAGGATGACTAGCCAGCTGTAGTGTCAGGTACTATATTGGTAAACTCTGTACCTGCATATACTTTGATTGATTCTGGTGTGATGCACTCGTTTATTGCTACTGCATTCGTGGTTAAGTTGAATGTATGGCCTGTGTCAACGGATTGTAGTTACGAGGTAATGTTACCTTCTGGTGGGCATATGCATTCAAATCAAGTGGTGTGAGATAGCGTAGTGTTGGTGGGAAGCAATAATTTATCGGCCAATCTCATTATTATGGGTATAATGAGATACGACATGATCTTGGGAATTGATTGGTTGTTCAAGCACTACGCTACAATTGACTGTAGGGAGGGCACCCAGATGGTGAGAAGCATACCTTTTAGGCCGCGAACAATGCCCGGAAGATATCTGTCATGGCGCCTGTTAGTGCTTGTCAAGTTTTGATTGACGAGTCTTTTAGTTTTCTCTCCAGTCTTATAGATATGCAAATTCCAAAGGATCAACACCGCAGGATGTTTTAATTGTTCAAGATTTTCTTGAAGTTTTCTTAGATGATATACCCGGCCTCTGGATCGGGAGATAGAATTTGCTATAGATGTGTATCCAAGAGCTGAGCTGGTGTCAGAAGAATTCTTACAGACTGGCGCCAACAGAACTGAAGGAGTTGAAGCAGCAATTAGAAGAATTGGTAGACAAAGAATTTATACGCCCCAGCTTCTCGCCGTGGGACGGGCCGAACCTTTTTGTTAAAAAAAAGGACGGGTAGTTACAAATGTGCATCGACTGTAGGGAGTTAAACAAGCTAATGATTAAGAATAAGTATCCCCTGCTAAGGATAGACGATTTGTTTGATCAACTCCAAAGTGTACACGTGTTTTCAAAGATTGACCTAAGATTGGGTTACTATCAGTTGAAGGTCAGGCCGGAAGACTTTCCGAAGATAGCTTTTCAGACACGGTATGGATATTATGAGTTTTTAGTGATGTTATTTGGACTGACGAATGCTCCCGCTGCCTTTATGGACCTGATGAACAGATTGTTCCATGATTATCTTGATAAATTCGTCATAGTATTTATCGACGATATTTTGGTGTACTCGCGAAGCGAGGAGGAACATAAGGAGCACTTGAAATTGGTGTTGGAAACTCTGAAGTGACACCAACTTTATGCAAAGTTTTTAAAGTCCGAATTTTGGCTGGATAGGATTTTGTTTTTGGGACATGTCATCTCGAGGGATGGCAAATCAGTTGATCCAGCAAAAATCCAAGCAGTTAAAGAGTGGCCACAGCCGAAAAATGTCATAGAGATACGGAGTTTCCTCGGGCTAGCGGGTTATTACAGGAGTTGAAAGATTTTCGAGGATTGCAGTGCCTCTGACCCGTTTAACGAGGAAAAGTGTGAAGTATCTGTTGTACGAGGATTGTGAGCACAGTTTCCAGACATTAAAGCAGAGATTGACTACTGCTCCAATTTTTACACTTCCTGCCGAGGATGGAAGATTTAGTATTTATTGTTATGCTTCCAACATAGGCCTCGGATGCGTCCTAATGCAGAAGGGAAGGTTATAGCTTACGCCTCTAGGCAGCTGAAGAATTACGAGCAGAATTATCCGACACATGACCTAGAGTTAGCTGTGGTAGTCTTCGCACTAAACATGTGGAAACATTATCTATATGGACAGCCGTGTGAAGTATATTCGGATTACAAGCGTTTGAAGTATATTTTTTCTCAGAAGGAGTTGAATATGAAGCAGCAGTGGTGGTTAGAATTCGTGAAGGACTACGGTGTTGAGATTAAATACCACCCTAGTAAGGCAAATATGGTGTCTGACGCATTGAGCAGGGTGACGCCATCCACTTCGGCGATGAATACAGTTAGGACACTGAACTTGGATGCAAAATTTCA
Source organism: Begonia peltatifolia (assembly GCA_022433055.1). NCBI lineage: Eukaryota > Viridiplantae > Streptophyta > Magnoliopsida > Cucurbitales > Begoniaceae > Begonia > Begonia peltatifolia. Next base: position 4,301,218 of record CM039523.1, read on the forward strand.
GAAGTTCAACTTGTAGGTGGTATCGAGTGTCTCAGCTATTTCCTTACAGCCTACGATTCTGGAGAAGATTAATCAGGCCCAAAAGAACAACGCTGAATGCGAAGAGATCAAGTCAAGCATGGCTTCCAACGACAGGTCGGAGTTCAGTTATTCGGACGACGGAATTCTTAAGTTTCGAAACAGGTGGTTTGTCGAATAACGAAGAACTACAGAGAGAAATACTGGCAGAAGCCCACTTTTCGAGATTTTCTGTACATCCAGTAAGTACCAAGATTTACAGATATCTTAAGCAGCATTATTGGTGGCGCGATATGAAAAAGATTGTGGCAAAGTATGTGGAGGCGTGCTTAGTTTGTCAGTAGATTAAAGCTGAACACCAGAGGTCAGCAGAAAAGCTACAACCATTGCCAGTTTTCGAATGGAAGTGAGAGCAGATATCAATGGATTTTGTTATTGGGTTGCCTCGGACAACAAAGGATTATGATGGCATATGGGTGATTGTGGACCGATTAACCAAGTCAGCCCAATTCCTGCTAGTGAAAATGACGTACTCTATGAACCAATTTGCCAAACTAGATCGAACGGTTGCACGGGGTTCCGACTTTGATCGTATCAGATAGAGACCCGAGGTTTACGTCAAAATTCTGGAAGAGTCTGCAAAAGGCTATGTGTACGCAGCTCAATTTTAGTACGACATTTCATCCTCTAACGGACGGTCAATCTGAGAGGATCATTCAGACGTTAGAGGATATACTTCGAGCTTGCATACTAGAATTCCAAGGTTAATGGAGCAGATATCTACCATTGGTGGAGTTTTCGTATAACAATAACTTTCAGGCTACGATAGGTATGGCTCCTTATGAGGCTATTTGTGGCAGGAAGTGCAGGTCTATGATATATTGGGATGAAGTCGGCGAGGCAAGATTGGTTGGTCAAGATATTTTGCAGCAGGCAGTAGAGAAAATTGTATTTAGTCGGCAACAAATTTTAACCGCTCAAAGCCGACAGAAGAGTTATACAGATCGTCGGAGAAGAGAGTTATAATTTGAGGTGGGTGATGAAGTATTCCTGAAAGTTTCGCCATTCAAATGAGTTGTGAAATTCGGAAAGAGGGGTAAGTTGAACCCTAGATATATTTGGTCATTTCCTATTACGAAAAGAATAGGAAACAGCTTACCAGCTACAGCTACCAGTATCAATGGATGAGATCCACAATGTATTTCACGTATCCATGCTGAAAAAATATATGCGAGATCCTTACCACGTTGTGGAGCAACAAGATATAGAGGTTCAACCCACTTTCACGTATGAAAAGAAGTCAGTGGAGATTCTGGATTATGCAGTGAAGATTTTACGCAACAAAAAGATTCCACTAGTAAAAGTATTATGGCGGAACCATAACGTAGAAGAAGCAACCTGGAAGCGACAACAGGACATGATGAGCCGATATCCAGAGTTGTTTAGTTAGCAAATTTTGAGAACAAAACTTTTGTAAGTAGGGTGGAATGTAACACCCAGAATTTTTTGTTAAAACTAATTTTAGATTTACGTAATTGTAATCGCCGGATTATTAGTTGGAATTGTGGGTGAAGAATTTCTACCCTTAAGTAAAAGGTTATTATGAGCATGATAAATAAGAGAAAAATTTAAGAATCCAACCGGTATTGGACCGTAGAACAAATTTATTAAACGGTTGACGGTTGAGGGCGAAATAGTAATTAGAATTAATTATATTAAATATTATATAAAAAAAAGAATTAAAACATAAGGGAGGAACAGATTCCCCCCCTCCTCCTCCCCTCCGATTCGGTTCTTTCGCCCCTCCCCAGCGCAAGAAAAACCTTACTGCTCTCGATGTTCTTCTGATCAACCATTTTCCTTCGTAAATCTTCAAATCAACGTTAAGTTTTAGTTAGTTCTTATTAGATGGTTAGGATTTTGGTTGTTTGAGTGATAAAAAATGGAGTTAGAAAGGATATTGGACGGTTTGTGACAGTTTGTGAAAAATCTAGGGGGAGTTGTGAGGAATTGAGCTTAAAAAATTTGATTTCTACCAATATGTAGGTGGTTAAGCTAGAGGTAGGAGTATCTTACGTAGTTTTATAGAAAAGATTGAGTGTTTGGATAGCCGAGTGCACGAATTGTGCAACGGCTTCCGTTCGGCCATGTTCTACCAATTGGTATGGGTTGGATTAGGGATTGGGTCAGACCATTAGAAACTGGATATCATGAGAAGTCTGTAGCATTTCGAATCGCCCAATTCGGACGAGTATTGGGAAAGTTATGAAATTTTGAATATTAGTCAGAAATTGAGTTAGAATTTCAGTTTATACTGAGTGGGGGTTTAGTTGTTGTTTACTTTAGAGTTTTACGAAGTTAATGGAAAGTAGATGTGATGACCCGGATGTGTATGTATGAGGACGACTGCGTGGCAAACCTCGAGGGATGGCGTGACGTAACGCCTCGAGTGTAGGCAAATCCCGGGTCGTAGAGAGGGGGTCGTCAGTCCCACATCGCTTAGGGGAGGTATATGGAAATGAAACATATGTAAGGAAATACTCCTAAGATAGTAAGACGCGTTTTGGAGCACAATTGACAACGGATCCCATAAAAACTCCAAAATTAAGAGTGCTCCGACGAGAGCAATACCAGGTTGGGTGACCGACGAGGAAGTCCTCGACAAACAAATCCGTGAGGGGAGGATATTGGGGTACGGCCCAATCCCCAAAGCGGACAATATCTTACTGGGAAAAGGGGTCATTACAGTAGAGCTAATAGATGTATGGTTTTATATGTTTTTCCAGTAAGCATACGAAGTTGCGAAGTACGAGAGATTTTTAGTACGCCAGGTAAGTAATATATTAAAAGTTTTATTTTCGGGCCTACTTCATAGTTCAGTAGGATGCATTGCACGTTTACTTTATGTTATGCTTTTATGATTGTGTATCATTGTTTTAAAGTAGGAAACGAGAGGAAAGTAAATTTCCATGTTTTTACGAAGTGAAATAGTAGTATGTGATTAGACGAACGAAATGAAAAGTTACGTAAGAAAATACGAAAGGTAAGGTTGAGTGGTCTTGTCCCCAGAGGTGGACCGCGAGGTGTATCACTCTTCCTCCACTTTACGTGGTGGCCTTGTCCCCAGAGGTGGACCGCAAAGTGTGTCACTTTACTATATTAAGGTTGGTCTTGTCCCCAGAGGTGGAACGCGCAGTGTGTCACTTTGATCTAGCACGTAAAGAATAACCCAGTAGTAAGAAGATAAAGAAGGTGTAAGAAAGAGACGAAAACAAAAGTAGAAACGAAACTGTAGAAACTGCATGTGTTAGGAAGTGTTGGATTCAATATGGTGTTTTATGCATTACTTACTTAGCATTACGCTAATAGTAGAGTTCTGTGATATAGGTGACGACGACATAACTGTTGAGTACTATGAGCATGCCCAGGACTAGGAGACGGTTGGAGCAGTGCACACGTGGACAATCTAGGCTGCTGTTAGGGCGTTTTGACTATGTTGGGTATAGGTATGGGTTTTTGGGTGTAAGCAAAATGATTTTACGATGTTTTGAGTTAAATTAGTGTATAGACGGATTGCAAACTCGAGTAGTCATTTTCTTTATGTAAATAATGATTTTGAGTTGATGGAAAAATGTGCGTTTGGTTATTTTTAGTGTTGAGTTGAATTAGATGGGTTTTTGTAAAGTTTTTAAGGTTTTGAAGTTGAGTTCTGGGAAGAAAGTGTCGACTGATAGGCATAGTGGTCTGCCAGACCTTGCAAATGTCAACCGCGAGGGTCGACCTGCGCGGGCAGAACCTAAGTAAGTGTCGACCGGTTAGTGTAAATCTGGTAGAGTGTCGGCTGCAAGGATCGATCACTGGAAAATAGAGAGGACGAAGGTGTCGACCTGTGAAAGCAAGTGTCGACCGCTCTCTGGAAAGGGTTTAAAAGTGTCGACCGGTGTCACCAGTGTCGACCAACGAAAAGATCCGAGACAATCGTAGTGTCGACCGGTGTTCTCAGTGTCGATCTACAAAAAGACCCGAGAGTAACGTAGTGTCGACCGCTGAAAAACCCGAGACAAACCAAGTGTCGATCGACGTTTACAGGTGTCAACCGGCTGCTCTGTATTATGTTTTGAAAAATGAAATTTTATTTAAAATAATTTTAATCGAGTTTTCCGCTGCGATGCTATGTAAATTATTTTCAAAAATGTCGTTTTAAGTCGAAGAACAAAAGTTTTAAATTTTTATTCTAATTTTTCGAGTATAGTGAGTTAGTAGTAGATGTGTACGAATCTGGAATGGACAGGTTCTCAGGACGTTACAGTAATCATCCATCTCATAGTCTAAAGACATGCTGAATCCCCAAAGCTTGGTGCCATGGAGTGGTCTCAAACAAGTAAACTATATTGAAGCATCCATCTTTTTCTTGGTCCGTTTCAAATGGAAGGAAAGTGTAACCTTGTTAGCCATGCATTTTTTCACTTTAAACTTCTATGTATGTCTTATAAAATTAGGGACTTATATGCTTGTTGAAGACAAGAAAGAGCCTTTAATCACAAACAAAATTATCTCCTTGATTGATGCTAGTAATTTGACTCGAAATTTGCACTATTCTCAAAGGTATTGTTGTTGGTTAGTGGATTGCAACTTTATGTTACTACGAAGGGTACTTATTGTTTCCCATGTTAGTTAATTACCTTGTGACTCATGTTGAAGGTCATTGACATACTTTGGAAGACTTTGATAATTGGCATACACCTTGTGAAATTGAGATTGAAGAGTGTATTATTCAAGTCCTTTTGAGCGAAATGACTCTTAATGGAGGCCATATCCTTTGTTATGGATCAAAGAAATTGAATAGAGCTATGGAAGAAGGTTATTTTTGGGGTTGTCATTAAAAGGAGCTAATTATATAGTTGTGGAAGAAAACACCAACTGCACAATGATCACTAACCAACTACACTTCCTTGTTTTGTTAATGCATATATGTTTTCTAGTTTCCTTTGGAACAAGTTACACTTGGAGGTGTTTTGGAGCTATAAAAAATAATTGGAGAAGAAGCTTCTAGAGTGGTTGTGTACTCGCTTGCAAGAAGGGAAGACAATGTTTCAATTGGAGGGTTATTTGAATTGGAGGTAAAATCTTTGATTATCCGAGGAGGATGATGTACTACGAGACCCCTAACAAGAGTCTGAGCAAAGAATTATTCTAATCTCTTGTTCATTTTGTAGGTCTCTCTTCCTTAGCTTACTTAGAGGAGAATATTGATTGAATCTACAAAGGGGAGTCAAAGAATTCGGATCAATGGAGTAATTGTTTGAAATCTGCATCAAATATTTTTCCAAATTGCAACACCATTCATGATGTCTTTGACCACTTTCTCTTTAAAAGCTTAAAGAACGATAATAGCTCAAGATACACCAAGAGGAGCAAAGGCATTAAGAACAATGGAGCATTTAGCTCGGATCCCAAAGCCAAATATCAACCAACAAAGCATCACCTCGGCAAAGCATCAGAGATATTTGTCATTCTAATTTATGCAACTTTATTTCAAATATTGAACGTTTATCTTAGAGTCTAAGGGCTTATTAATATTAGCTTTTGTAATATTGATGATGATGGACCATGTTTTGGGGACTTGGAAGTTAAAATTCCATGGATAACCAAGAAAAGGTTGTCATACACTTGTCTAGCTGAGCACTCTTTTTTTCTTTTTGGATTGCTTATGTAAAAGCACTTTTAGTGTTGTAACCCTAGCTTCCTCTAAGGAAGGTATTTAACTCTATGTTATGAGCTGCTCTAAGGGAGACGTTTTGAAATCAAAAAACATGCTGAAGTTTTCTTCACAAACTTGGACTTATCTCTCAAGTGTCGCCTTTTTCATTGGTGAGTAATATCTCAGTGGTTGTGAGTGTGTTTTGAATCCATTATTTGTAAGCGCAAATGGATTCTCTTATGCTATACCTTTATCTTTCTTTTTTCATAGATTTGGAACCCCTAGTAAAGATGTAGAAACTGTCATAGAAACAAGTTGGAAAGCTTTCGTCCAAGTAAGCTGAGGAACTTAATAAGTGCAGTGGCAGCTCTATTCTTATCAACTTGAACTCCAATGTGCATATCTTTTCATTCTCAACAATCTACTCATGATTTTGGAGGAAGTCATCATCATATATAAAGCAAGTTATTTTCCAACATCACATCAAGAAAACATCAATCAATTGAGTATACCTTCCTTAAGAGGTCTATTTTCTCTAGAGTTGTAAACCACGACTTTCACACTCTCCATCATATCTCCATAGTACAAAGCTTTTGGCTGCGAAATTTGGAGGTAATTTCCTTCGCTCCAAAGCTCAAAACTATCCAAATTTCCACTCCAAAGTGTAAGTATTGGTCCTTTTGTGATTGTGGGAAGATACTGGCCCTTCTCGGACAAACAACCAATAGATTGGTGCATTTTTCGAGTTCTTGCTCCCCTTCTGAGGCATATCACGCTTAGAAGATCAATAAAAGAGAATGATGATAAACTGAAACAGTTGTAAAAGTTTAATTGACACCCCAAAATTCAACCACTTGTAATCAAAAGGGTTATAGACAAAGTAATCGTCAATTAAAAGTCTTAGAGCACAAACATAGGGAGTTTGACCAAATCACGTTAACAAATTTGTTTATACTTTCTTTCCCTTCTCGTTTTATTTTATCGTTATTACTTGCATATTAGAATCACACATATAAGTAAGAGATAAAATATATAATTTAAGATTGAAAACAAATAGAAATTTTAATCAAACAAAAAGTTGTTAAACCTAATTCACTCTTCTCTTAGGTTGTATTGATCCTACACCTTATTTATCTATTTAAAGTTGTTGTTTTTCATTCTATCACGAACTAAACTTGTCTCTAAAATTGTAATTTGAACTCAACATGTAATCTAATTATATTTCTATCTTTTTTAGTTTTATTGATTCATATTGAGTTTTTTATTCAATCCAATACTAATTATGATCTGATTAACATGTCATTAGTTGAATAATTTTATTAAATGTGAAGAATTTGGAAAAAAACTTGTATGTTTAGGTTCGAATAAGATACTGTATGATCAATGTGTGAAGAACTTTAGTTACGTTGGATCAAAATATACCTGCTAATACGTATGAATTTGTTGGTGAACTTAAACTTGATGGATCATTATACAACATACATTTTATTCTCACTGGGATTAGTGAATTAAATCTTAACAACACTTCTAACTGATCATCGGAAGATATTTTTAGATATTTAGCTTTCTTGATTGATAAACTCAGACATTGAATTAGTTGAAAAAGTCAATAATATAGTTAGGTGAAACATTGAGGAATAATTGAAATCATAGTTTTGTTTCATAGAAGGTCAATTACTTTTAACTTTATGTAGTTATTAAATCAGTTGCTTCATTACCATAAATCAAAATCTCAATGTTTAAATAAAATTGAGGTGGGATAATATTTATTTGGTCCTACATAAAGTTACTCTACTTTTACTACATTATTTGAGGTGATACGTGCATTAGTATTGTAAAATCACTGGTGGATTTGTGGATGAAAACAAACTTGTCAAATTTCAAACAAGTTTCATGGTTCCAAGGATAAACACATGCAATAGATTAGCTAGCGGGTCTGTTAAGGTCGTACCAAGCTTCGCCAATAATGCAAAATCTGCTTCGGGTCGTTGGATTTCATGCATCGTGGTCATGGTGCTCACTCAGATCTTTCAAATCCTAGTGCAATAATTTGTTTCACGAAATCTTCATGAATCTCCTTTAAAAGTATTCTTATACGATGAGATACTGTATCCAAGTTTTAAATACAAAATGTTTATTTTGAATTTCATATTTGGGTGAAGATTGTTCTGACTATGGAAAGTTTCATAGTTGTTGGATGTCATACGTAATTTTATTAAACTATTTTAAAAAAAGATAAATAATTATGGTAAATTGTGAAAGTGTTAAAAGATAACGAAACTTTCAAAAATTTCTTCCCATGATATGGTGTACGTGTAGTAAAAATTTCAAGAAAAAATAATATCGTTTGGTATATTTTTTGATATAGGTACTAATATTTTGGAGATTCTCCTTGATAACGATAACCTGCCAGAGTTTGTTTTGTTTAAGAATTGACAGTTTAAGGTTTGTTTTATTAACAAAAATACTTTAATGTTTATTTTGAAAATGATCTCATAGTTCAAGATTTTCACGTGAATTATCCTAATTAATTTATAGTAATTATGAATTGTACGTTAATTATTCAATTTATTAATTTAAAAACACGATAATCAAATAATAGATTCCATTGTGTGAGTGCTATCATTCTAAGTTACTCATTAATTTATTCATGAAATCCAAGGTTCATTAACAAAACTTTATCAGAAGGAGCCCGCTAAACAATGAATTATGATGAAATTAATTGTTATTTCTTTAATATAAATTTTAATAACAAAATAATTTTGTCTTGCTAGGTCATGTAATGCCCCAGATAATCCAACTGATTTTCGGTTCGCTACCTACTACTACTCGTCGCCATCACTCACATGCTCTAATCAAATTCTTTAAAAATTTTATAATTTATTTTTCAACTTAAAACGCCCCTTTTAAAATTGACTGAAAACTTCGCATCAGAAGACTTTCGGGGAAAATCATTTTAAATGAAATTCAAGATTTTTTTAAAAAAAAACTACAAGACTCATTCTCGGTCCCCCCTTCTTATTCCGGTCGACACTTCATTCGACTCTGCCGGTGCAGGTCAACCCTCGCGGTCAACCCTTGTTACTATAATAACCCGGAAAATTTCGGATTTTAAATCTAATTTTTGAAATTTTTAATTTAATCTCGGTTGAAATTTCGAGAAAATATTTTAACGGGTAAATTAAGTTATAAAACTCGTAGTCTAATTTCGTGATGGTTTTTGAAATTCTAAAGTCGGGAGGACGAGAATTTAACAAAGTTACGGACGATAAAAATACGTGAGTACGTTTTGGTAATTTAATTAATTAAACTTGAAAAAAAATGAAATAAATATGACAGCCGAATGGCTTCGGGAGGAAGCCATTCGGCTGCTGCTCATCGACGCCCGAGAGCAGTGAAGCCCAACCGAGGGAGAGAAAGCTCCGAGCTCCGATCGACGGTCGAGGAGCGTGAGCGTGGGAGAACTGCCGGCGACTAGGCGCTCTGTTGTCTCTTGTTCTCCTTCTGACCGAGTGCAGAATGATGCCCTAGGTAAACTCTTCCCCTTTTTGCTGCCCTGTTCTGTTTTTTTTTTTTTTTTTTGGCCAAGCTTAGTGCTTAGCCTCCTTTTGTTTTTGGGGAAATTGGCTGCAATGTTGAAATGGATTAGAAGGGAGATGCCGTGAATTGAGGGAAACCGAAGGTGAGTCCTGTCGGTTCCTGTTTTGGCTGAGCTTAGTGCTTGGCCTCCTTTCATTTATGGTGAGTTTGGCCGAAGTGTATGAGTGAAATGTGCCTAGTTGTGTATAAAAATTGTGAAATTTAAATTGCAATAAAAAAATCGGATCTTTGTTTTGTGTAGGAGCAGTTTCTGTTTTTGGCCGTTTCAGCCTATCTTCGGTTGATCGTTTCAAATTCTGTTTTACTGGGTTAAAATAGGTGGTTAGTAGAACGTTTGGCCGCTGTAATCGTTCGATTTTGATATCCGCCAAAGTTATGAGCGTCGGAAGTTTATGTCAAATTTTGGACCGAGTCAAATTATGCAGCGTTTTTCGTAGAATTGTGACACGTGGTATTAGCATTGCTGATTTTAATGCGTAAGGTTAGTTTCGAGTGAGTTTTGGTTGAAGGAAACGGAAATGTGAAATTTGGATAAAAATGGCACATTCAATTTTTGGTGTTTTTCGCCGATCTGTGGCTACTGTTTAACAATTCGTCTTAGTATTATACTCGGTTCCTAAGGGAACGTTAAGCCTCTTGAATCACTTGATTTTGATAAAAAAACGCAAGAGTTATGCGCGTCCGAAGTTTATGCTAGTTTTCGGCCGAACCGAATTAGCGACTCGTTTTGCTTGGAATTTCATAGATTTAGTTAAGGGATATTATTTTAGCTTATTTGGTGAATTTTGAAGCGAATATTGATGAGTGATTGTTTGTGTTTTAGATTGAGTCATTTTTTGGCGAAACTGTGGGTCGAGTGAGGTTAGTACGCCAGGTAAGT
>CM039523.1:4311426-4324180 GCA_022433055.1 Begonia peltatifolia
CTTATGTTGTGTGTTCTATGGTGTAGATGCTGACGATATTGCTGGTGAGCCTCGAGAGCCTAGTCTTGAGGCATAAGTTTGTTGGCAGAGTGTGACCAAGGCACCAGACTGCGGATTGTTAGGGCGACCCGACACATGGAGATGGTAGGTGATGGTGAGAAGCATTTGGGTTGTTGTTTTGTGTTGGGGTATTTATGTGGATAGAAGAGTTCGTATAGACGTCGATTGTACAGGATTGTATAGAGTGGTTGTATTGTTTTGGGGACGTGTACGTATTTTTATATGTTATAGTATGATATTGCTTTTTACTGTGGACTTTCCTCATTTGTAGTTTATAGATTGTCGTTGTCTTTAAACTTTGATTATTTTGTTATGTATATTCTCTGGATGGTTGATGGATAGATATTGCTAGTTCTGGTGAACTGCGTGCAAGGTTTAAATTTTTGGGATAGCCAGTTTTTAGGCGTTACTTTGCCAAAATTTTGGGAGAAAGCTTGAGAGTCGAGAGGATATGGAATACGTCGGGGTGTGTACAGTGAGCTACTAGAAAAGTGTGGATGGGCGCGGGAGTGCGACGTGGTCGCAGGTGCGCAGGGCACGCGGCCCTGCTGGTGCACACGGGTTGTGCGGCGTCGGGTGAGGGCGTGCATGCGGACGTGCTGTACGGAGGCAGGGTGCGTGGGGCACGCGGCGCTGTGAGCTTGCTCGTGATGCGGTGATGTTCAGTTGACGCGCGCGGCACCGCGAAAGTGCGTGCGGGGTGCCGAAGTGGGGACGTGGGGGCGCGGCATCGAATTTGTGTAGTTCGAGGAGTGTGTTGGACTTCTTCCTAGGATTTCAAGTTTGTTGTCTTCTTCTTAAAACTATTTTGAATTATCTTTTGCGTTGCGTATTTTATATTAAGGATTTCGTGTTCGCTATTTGGGGCGCGAGTTGTTTTCGAATCGAGTCGAAAATTTTTATACTCACAAATGTTATTTTGAATATGATTTGAAAATGAGAATGATATTAAATTAATTGAGTTTGTGTCAAGTTTCTGTATGTAATAGTGTGTAGACGTAGTGAGCGCACCGAGAACGTGATAACCTTTGGATCTGCAAAATCCAAAGTTATAAGATAAAAACACAAATCGATTTTAACGGCTCAACGAATATTAATAAATAGTAAATGAATGTAAAATGCAACGATTTGTGAAGGAGAATTCACGCCATTAGAGTGGTAAACAAAAACCTTCAATATTTGTGAAAATTAAAATGAGAGAAGAAATATGCAATCAATTCCTGAATCGGCCCGAAATGGTAACTGTGGCACCAATCGGAGAATGTAATCTTCAAGAAGAATTACAACGGTGTAGGATCTGGTTTTGGCCACCTTTCCTTTCTTTTCTAAGGTTTTAGAAAGGATGAGAAAAGGTAGTGATAAGAGCTTTCTAGTAACCACGGCTAGGAAGACAATTGGAGACACACTCCACTCGATTGATGAACAATCAAGGACTTACCTCGAGCCTCGGCTCTGAGATCTTGAGAGAGAACTGACCGCTGTTTATTGATTTGCAAAAACTGATGACAAACACCAATAACGATGCTATGTAAACCTAGGGTGTTTTGGGCTTCGGCCTTTTACAAATTTGGTGTAGAAATCTTTGATTTGATCTTGGCCGCCAGTTGGACGATCTCCCTCTCCTTGAACCATGTAGATGTGTTACGCATAAGGCAAGCTATCTTTTGTCATCTATGGGAGACATGAGTTGTATCATTTCAAAATTTAAGGGCTGAAAGGTGCACTATCCATCTTATGGGCTCGGCCTTCTCTTCAAATGGATCGCACTTTTAATTTTCAAGTGGCGCTCCCTTCATTGGTTTGGGCTTGCATGATGCTTCTGTGGGCTTAATGACTTCCACCCTTAACACCATCTATTTTAACCATTCAATCTAGCCCTAATCACACCAACTAATGCATGCTTAAACGGTAAAAACTAGCAAAGTTTGCCAAAGTACAAAGCTAATGTTCTGCCAAAAATTAAAGCAATAAAATAGGGAGTTACATCAAGGATCCCCGGGAAAACAAATTCCCCTTTGATCTTTAAGTGCTTCTCCTTGGGTCTCCCAAATGAATAAGTGCTTAGGCTGGTCCGTGTCGTGGGCTTCGGGCTCCCATGCTAAGTCTTTGAACATCTCTTCATAAGCGTTCCATTCCGAGCAATCCGTTGGACCTCCACCAACAAAAATAGAATAGTCATTAGTATAAAGATTAACAAGGTTAAACGAATTGCCTTGGGATCGTGTTACCGGCCTCCGGGGTGGGGGTGTATCATCCTCTCCAGGTGGGAGAAGATTTGGCCTCAAATCTGGAGGTTGGTCATCCTCCCATTCGTCCTCCGCACCAATATAAGGGGAGAGATCTTGAACGTTAAAGGTTGCTGAGATGCCGTACTCTCCGGGCAGTTCCAACTTGTAAGCATTGTTGTTAATGCGCTCTAATATCTTGAAAGGTCCATCAGCTCTTGGGAGGAGTTTTGATTCCCTCTTTCCTGGGAAGCGTTCTTTTCTTAGATGTAACCATACTAAGTCACCTACATTAAAAATCTTCTCATGTCGTCCTTTGTTAGCTCTTCTAGCGAAAACCTCATTCCTCTTCTGTATGGCACTCCTAACTTGCTCATGTATTTGTTTGATTTGGTTGGCTTTATCAGCTCCCACAGGATTGGCTAAGGATTTCATAGGAAGTGGTATTAAGTCTAGAGGGGTGGTAGGGTTGAAACCATATACCACTTCAAACGGTGTCCTGTGAGTGGAAGAATGAACACTCCTATTGTAAGCAAATTCCAAGTATGGAAGTTTAGTGTCTCATTCGCCTAACTTCTTTCCTATCGCACCTCTCAGAAGAGTTCCAAGGGTTCGGTTGACCACTTCAGTCTCACCGTCCGTTTGTGGATGAAAAGACGTGCTGAATAATAGTTTAGTGCCAATCTTTGTCCATAGGGTTCTCCAAAATGCACTAAGGAACTTAGTGTCCCGATCAGATACTAAAGTATGAGGTATTCCATGAAGTCAGACTATCTCCTTAAAAAAGACATCCGCAACCACTCGGGAATCATTAGTCTTCGCACACGCGATGAAATGTGCCATTTTGGAGAATCTATCAACAACTACCATAATCGAATCCTTAGATCTGATAGTACGGGGTAGTCCGAGAATAAAATCCAAACTAACATCCACCCATGGGTGAGTTGGGACTGGAAGGGGTAGGTACAGTCCTTGGGGAAGTACTTTGCTCTTTGCTTTTTTGCATATAATGCAACGTTCAATCAAACTTCGAACATCTCGAATGAGATGGGGCCAGAAGAAACGTTCCTTAATCATGTCCATTGTTTTGTCTTCTCCAAAATGATTGGATAATCCTCTGCCGTGGGCTTCTTTAACCAAACACTTTCTCAGCCCAATATTCGGAATACATAATTTGCTCCCTTTGAACAAGTATCCATCCGTGATGTGATATTTTCCATTGGGTTTTATAAGGCATTCTTTATAGCTTTTTCCAAAATCCAAATCCGACTCATAATGGTCTTTGATCCATTCAAACCCGAAAAATCAGGTTCCTAACTCAGTTAGTAGGAGATGTCTTCTTGAAAGAGCATCAGCAACAACATTTGTTTCACCCTTCAGATACTTGAGGACATACGGAAATCTTTCAAGAAACTCGACCCACTTAGCATGTCTTTTGTTGAGCTTAGCCTGACCTTTAATGTGTTTAAGCTTAATGATCAGTGTGCATAATAAATTCTTTGGATAAAAGATAGTGTTGCCACTGCTCAAGGGCACGTATGACAACATAGAATTCTTTGTCATACGTTGAGTAATTTAATGCTGCGCCCTTAAGCTTCTCACTAAAATAAGCTAGAGGTCGTTTGTCTTGCATTAAAACAGCTCCTATTCCCACTCCAGACGCATCACATTCTATTTCAAACACCTTGTTGAAATCCGGAAGTGCCAAAACAGGAGATTGGCAAAGTTTCTCCTTGATAAGTTCGAAACTTTGTTGACAGCTTGGTGTCCATTCAAAAATTCGGCCCTTCTTGGTACAGTCAGTTATGGGGGCAGTAATAGCACTAAACTCTTTAATAAACCTCCGGTAGAAAGAGGCTAACCCATGAAAGCTTCTAACTTCAGTTATACTAGTTGGAACGAGCCAATACTTTATGGCTTCTATCTTAGCTCCATCAACTTCCATCCCATTTTTAGATATTATAAACCCCAAGAAATACACTTTGTCTTGGGCGAAAGAGCACTTTTGGAGATTACCAAATAGTTTGGCGTCATGAAGAGTGATGAACAGAGTCCTAAGATGCTCCGAGTGGTTAAATCAGCGCTATAGATAAGAATATCATCGAAGTATACGACAATAAACTTTCCTAAGTATTCTTTAAGGACATGATACATTAACCTCATAAATGTGCTCGGGGCATTAGTTAATCCAAATGGCATCACCATCCACTCAAACAACCCATATTTAGTTTTGAAAGCAGTTTTCCATTCATCGCCTTCCTTCATCCTAATTTGGTGGTATCCACTTTTAAGATCCACCTTAGAAAATATGGTTACACCACTAAGTTCGTCCAACATATCTTCTAGACGTGGGATAGGAAATCTATATTTTATAGTAATTTGATTAATAGCGCGACTATCCACGCACATTCTCATTGTTCCATCTTTTTTGGGAACTAGTAATGTTGGTACAGCACATAGACTCATGGATTCTCTTATATACCCCTTATTCAATAGCTCCTTCACTTGAGTTTGAAGTTCCTTTGTTTCCGCAGGATTCATTCGATATGCTGGTCTATTAGGTAATATCGCTCCTGGGTGTAAATCTATTTGATGATCGATTCCACGCAGAGGGGGTAAACCTCGTGGTATCTCTTCGGGAAAAATATCTTGAAATTGTTTAAGTAAATTTAAGATAGAACTAGGAATGTTTCCAAGTTTCATAACCCCATCCTTAAACATCACTAGCACGAGTGGTCCTCCCTCACATATGGCATTGTTCAATTCTCCCTTTGTCATCAACAAACTGGTCTTATCTCTTTCTTTCTTACGCGCTGACTCATCTTTAGCAATTTTCTCCGGTGTTAGTGGTGCTAATTTGATCATTTTTCCTCCATATTTTAGTGAATAGTAGTTGGAAAATCCATCGTGTGAAACTCTCCTATCGTACTGCCAGGGTCGTCCAAGAAGTAAATGGCTGGCATTCATGGGTACGACGTCACATAGGATAGAGTCCTTATACTTCCCGATAGAGAACTCGATAGTGACTTGCTTGTTGACCTTCATGTCATCTCTATCGTCCAACCAACGTAATTTATACGGTTTAGGGTGAGGTGTAGTGTCCAACCCTAATTTTTCAACCATGTCTTTAGAAGCTACATTGGCATAGCTTCCTCCGTCGATAATTACAGAGCATACTTTATCATTGATAAGACAACGAGTATGAAAGATATTTTCTCGTTGGCATTGTTCGTACATAGTTTTGGATACAAGTACGCGTCTTACGACCATTAGGAGGGGTCCGTCATGGGCATGGTATACTTTATCGCCCGATTCATCTTCTTCCACGAGTTCTTCTTCTTGCTCATCTTCACTCTCAACTTCCGCACTATCTTCTTTAATTATCATAACCCTCCGATTAGGGCATTGAGCCATCAAATGTCCAAATCCTTGACACTTAAAACATTTGATGTCTCTTGATCTATTTGCGTTAGCATCGGATATGGTAGGTCTTGACGGTTGATGGTTGCTACTCGATTCCTTAGGTGGCCAACGTTTGGTGAATGGTTTCTTTTCCTCAAACTTGGCAGTTCGTTTAGGGTTTTCAGGGGCTTTTGGAGTAAATCTACTAGTGGTCGTCCTTGTCCCTTTCTTTATCTGACGTTCGACTTTGATGGCCATTTGACCGACTAAGTCCAACGTGTCTAGTGGGTGTAGTTCCACTACATTGCTAATCTCACGATTTAATCCACGAAGAAACCTAGCGACTACTTGTTCCTCAGGTTCGTTCCATCTTCCTCTTATCCTTAGCATTTCAAATTCTGTGAGGTACTCCTCCACTGATTGTCCTCTTTGCGACAGGTTTTGCATTTGCAAGAATAAGTCTTGTCGATAGTGACTGGGAACGAACTTCTTTCGCGTGAGGTATTTCATCTCCCTCCAGGTGGTGACTGATCCTTCATTATTTTGCCATCTTTGGTGTTTCAAATTGTCCCACCATAATGCCGCATAGCCAGTTAACTCAACCGCCACTAGTTGTATCATTGTGCGATCCGAGTACCCATAATAGTCGAACACTTTCTCAACTTTGTCCAACCAATCCAAAAACGCGTCTCCATTACAAGCTCCGTTGAAGGAAGGGACAAATAATTTGGCAGGTCTATAGTCATCGTTGTCCTTACGTTGGTTTGGAATGAATTCTTCTTCCCCTACAAACCATTCTTCGTCTCGGTATTCTTGGTTAAGAAACCTTTCTCTAGGGGGTTCAGTGTTCCTTCTTTGCATGGGTTCGGGAAAATCCGGGTCGCCCCTTCTCCTTTACATGGGCTCTTGGAAGTCTCGTTCATTCCTTCCTTGAGGAAAATGTGATCTATAGTTGAACTCCCTAGGTAATGATTCTTGGAGATTTTTGCCTCGTTCACTAGCCTTTTCTTGCCTATCCATTCGTTCCATAAGTTGTTTCAACATTTGGCCAATGCTATTCACTTGTCCTTGTAGGCTAGATTCTCCAACTTGAGGGTTTTCAGTTATGGAAGATTCTATATCCATGTTTTGTTCATTGTTAGAGTTATAATTGAGTCCACTTCGTGTTGTCATAATTGAAAACTAGATTGATCTAAATATTAGGAGTTATTAAATGGATTTTAGTAACTTCTTAGTTCAATTAATGAATTAAGAGTTATTTAATTAACTTCTTAGTTTAATTAATGAATTAAGAGTTATTAAATGAACTTATTAATTCAATTAATGAATTAAGAGTTATTTAATTAACTTCTTAGTTTAATTAATGAACTAGGAGTTATTAGTTTCCAAACTTGTACGATTGACTAACTTTACCTGTATTAGGAATTAATTTGAATTCAATTTGCTTAGGAGGGAAAATTTTTAAATATCTCTTAAAGGATCTTAAATGGTAAATTCCTAATTAGTTTTCTAAGTATTAGGAAATTTTCTTAATTAAATTAGACAAAGATTTATAGAGATATTCAAGGAAAGACTAACAAATTATTAAAGGAAATTTTCTTTTAAAATAATTTGTAATTTTAAATTTTAAATTATGTTTTTACCAATTATAATTCCCTAATCAAAGATTATTTCCTTGTTAATCTTTCAAGTAATATAGTAAAATATAAAATCCAAACTCAAAATTTTAAACACAATAATCGGAATTGAAACAAGATTCTACTAGCCTCAATTTGATTCTTCCTTGGCTTCTTGTTAATCAATTCGATTAGCACTAACAATTAAACGTGATTAGATCAATTTTAGCATGTAATTCAGATCATATTCGTGCAATTCTTATAAAGAAAATTTGATCCATTTCGTGCAAGGTAAGTAAAATTACAATCGGATATCACAACAAATAGTCTATGATGTAGACTAAATATATGATGTTAACAATTAAAATTCACAAAAATCATCCCAAGAAAGTAACTTACGCTCTGATACCAGATGATAACCTTTGGATCTGCAAAATCCAAAGTTATAAGATAAAAACACAAATCGATTTTATCGGCTCAACGAATATTAATAAATAGTAAATGAATGTAAAATGCAACGATTTGTGAAGGAGAATTCACGCCATTAGAGTGGTAAACAAAAACCTTCAATATTTGTGAAAATTAAAATGAGAGAAGAAATATGCAATCAATTCCTGAACCGGCCCAAAATGGTAACTGTGGCACCAATCGGAGAATGTAATCTTCAAGAAGAATTACAACGGTGTAGATCTGGTTTTGACCACCTTTCCTTCCTTTTCTAAGGTTTTAGAAAGGATGAGAAAAGGTGGTGATAAGAGCTTCCTAGTAACCACGGCTAGGAAGACAATTGGAGACATACTCCACTCGATTGATGAACAATCAAGGACTTACCTCGAGCCGGGACTCTGGGATCTTGAGAGAGAACTGACCGCTGTTTATTGATTTGCAAAAACTGATGACAAAACACCAATAACGATGCTATGTAAACCTAGGGTGTTTTGGGCTTCGGCCTTTTACAAATTTGGTGTAGAAATCTTTGATTTGATCTTGGCCGCCAGTTGGACGATCTCCCTCTCCTTGAACCATGTAGATGTGCTACGCATAAGGCAAGCTATCTTTTGTCATCTATGGGAGACATGAGTTGTATCATTTCAAAATTTAAGGGCTGAAAGGTGCACTATCCATCTTATGGGCTCGGCTTTCTCTTCAAATGGATCGCACTTTTAATTTTCAAGTGGCGCTCCCTTCATTGGTTTGGGCTTGCATGATGCTTCTGTGGGCTTAATGACTTCCACCCTTAACACCATCTATCTTAACCATTCAATCTAGCTCTAATCACACCAACTAATGCATGCTTAAACGGTAAAAACTAGCAAAGTTTGCCAAAGTACAAAGCTAATGTTTTGCCAAAAATTAAAGCAATAAAATAGGGAGTTACATCAAGGATCCCCGGGAAGACAAATTCCCCTTTGATCTTTAAGTGCTTCTCCTTGGGTCTCCCAAATGAGTAAGTGCTTAGGCTGGTCCGCGTCGTGGACTTCGGGCTCCCATGCTAAGTCTTTGAACATCTCTTCATAAGCGTTCCATTCTGAGCAATCCGTTGGACCTCCACCAACAAAAATAGAATAGTCATTAGTATAAAGATTAACAAGGTTAAACGAATTGCCTTGGGATCGTGTCACCGGCCTCCGGGGTGGGGGTGTATCAGAATGTGTGGGTTGTTGGGCGTTACAGTTACTCACTTCTTGAACCGGTCGACACCTCGATGCTCTCTGTACGCACAGGGAGACCTATGCAGTCGACACCTGGCGGGTTTGGTCGACCACTAAGCCTATCGGTTGACACTTAGCCCCCAGAAGTTGACAGAAATCAATCAAAACGGTCACGGTTTTACTTAAATGCTCAACACCAAAACATCTGTTTTTCCACTCAATTTACAAACCTACTACACAGACCAAAATATTCAATACCTATTTCAAATCTTCAATTGTACATCAAAACGACTCGGTTTGACCAAAAACACCTCACCACCCATACCTACGTTTGTCCTGGTCAAAACCCCTCAACAGCCGGGCAAATCATCCCACGAGCGTCCTTCCCCAACTGCCTTCTAGTATTAGGCATGCTCGGGATACTCATTCGCTGCTACGTCGTCACCTAAATCACAGAACTCAACTATTAGGCTAATGCTAATTAAGTAATATATAAAAACTAAACACTAAAAAAAACGTTTACATCCTAACATATGCAGTTTATACAGTTTCGTCTCTACTTCCGTTTTTGTCTGTTTCTTACATCTTCTTTATTTTCTTACTACTGGGTTCTTCTTTACGTGCTATATCGAGATGACACAACTTGCAGTTCACCTCACTTGACAAGGCCAAACTTGATATAGTAAAGTGACACAGCTCGTGGTACACCTCACTAGACAAGGCCACCACGTAAAGCGGAGGAAGAGTGATACACCTCGCAGTTCACCTCACTGGATAAGACCATTCAACCTCACCTTTATTATCTTCTTACGTATTTTCTCATTTCATTCGTATCATCACATCCTATTGTTTCATTTCGTAAAAACATGGAAATTCATTTTGGTTTCATATCGTAATTTAAAACCATGATACATATCACAAAGCATAAAATAAAGTAAATGTCCAATGCATCCTACTGAACTGTGATGTAGGCCCGAATGCAAAACTACTACTATATTACTTACCTAGCGTACTTAGCAATTCTTATGCCAAAACTCGTAGTTCGTTCGCTAACTGGAATACCTATAATCACACATTTATTAGCTATACTTCATTTTCAATTCATAAAACTCTAAGGGAAACAACACTCTCACAACCAATCTTTTAACTGAACCCAAAATCAAATTCGGAATTGCATAACTATCCAACACTCGTCTAATTTGGACCATTCGAAATGCCACGTATTCCTCATGACGTCTAGTTTCTAATGGTTTCATTCATTTCCTAATTGGACCTCCACAACTTTGCCGGATGTGGCCGAATAGAAGCCGTTCCACACTTCGAGCATTTCGACTATCTCCACGCTCAATCTCCCCCCTAAAATTTTGAAATTTACTTATACTTCTAGGTTAACCACCAACATACAGTAGAAATCAATTTTTAACCTCAATTCCTCACAGCTCCCTCCTAAGTTTTTACCAAGTCATACAATACTCTTTCTAACTTCGTTTAAACACTCAAAACAACTAAAATACTAACCACCTACTAAATTTTACCTGCAATTTGAAGAATAACGGAAGGAAACGGAGAGAGATCATCGATGGGAAGGAATCGGCAGAGAGAAGCGGAAGGGAAGAGGGCTTGCGCTGGGGAGGGAGAACACCGATGGTATTCTTCCTTCTCTGTTTTTTTTTAATTAAAATTATATTATTTAATATAATTAATCATAATTATTATTTCGCCCTCAACACTTAACCGTTTAATAAATCTGCTATACGGTACAAGTCTGGTAGGATTCTCAAATTTTTGTCTCCTCCCTTAGTTTCAAAATAATCTTTTACTTAGTGGTAGAAATTCTACGCTATCAATTCCGAGCAAAACTACGCCGATTACAATTTCGTAAATCTGAAAAATTAATTTCCAACGAGAGAAAAGTTCCGGGTGTTACATTTCACTCTTCTTACAAAAATTTTGTCTTCAAAATTTGATACCTAAACAACTCAGGATATCGGCTCATTATGTCATGTTTCCACTCCCAGGTTGATTCTTCTACGTTATGGTTGCGCCATAATACTTTCACCAGTGGAATCTCCTTGTTGCATAAAATCTTCACTGCATAATCAAGAATTTTCATTGGTTTCTGTTCATACAACAATGTGGGTTGAACCTGTATAACCTACTGCTCCACGACGTGAGAGGATCTCGTATACACTTTCTCAGCATGGATACGTGCAATACATTACGGATCACATCAATCGAGTCTTGTAGTTGTAGCAGGTAAGCTATTTTTCCTATTCTCTTCGAAATAGAAAATGGTCCAACAAATCTTGGGTTCAACTTGCCTATTTTCTCGAATCTCACAACTTCTTTGAATGGCGAAATCTTGAGGAAGACTTAATCACCCACATCAAATTCTAACTCTTTTTTCCGACGATCCGCATAACTCTTATATCGGCTTTGAGCAGTTAAAATTTGCTGCCAAATAAATGCAATCTTGTCCACCGTCTGCTACAAAATATCTGGACCAACCAATCTTGCCTTGCTGACTTCATCCCAATATATCAGAGATCTGCAACTTCTGCCGTAAAGAGCCTCATAAGAAGCCATACCTATTGTAGCCTGAAAACTGTTGTTATACGAAAATTCCACCAATGGTAAGTATCTACTCCATGAACCCTGGAATTCCAATACTTAAGCTCGAAGCATATCCTCTAACGTCTGAATGGTGCTCTCAGATTGACCGTCCGTCTGAGGATGAAAATGTCATACCAAAGTTGAGCTGCATACCCATTGCCTTATGCAGACTCTTCCAGAACTTTGACGTAAATCTTGGGTCTCTGTCTGAGACGATCAAGGTCAGAACTTCGTGCAACCTCACGATTTCCTGTACATATAGCTCGGCAAATTGGTCCATAGAATATGTCATCTTCACTGGAAGAAAATTGGCTAACTTGGTTAATCGATCCACAGTCACCCATATGCCATCATAACCTTTTGTTGTCCGAGGCAATCCAACAACAAAATTCATCGATATCTGCTCCCACTTACACTCGAGAACAGACAATGGTTGTATCTTTTTCGTTGGCCTCTGGTGTTCAGCCTTAATCTGCTAACAAGTTAAACATGCCTCAACATACTTCGCCACAATTTTCTTCATATCGGGCCACCAATAATGCTGCTAAAGATCTGTGTACATCTTGGTACTCCCTGGATAAACAGAAAAATTCGAATAGTGGGCTTCAGCCAGTATTTCTCTCTGTAGTTCTTCATTACTCTGAACAAACTACCTATTTCGAAACTTAAGAATTCCATCGTCCGAATAACTGAACTCCGACCTATCGTTGGAAGCCAGGCTTGACTTAATTTCTTCATATTTAGCGTCATCCTTCTGGGCCTGCTTAATGTTCTCCAAAATCGTACGCTGTAAGGACATAGCCGATAACATGGCCGAGACACTAGACACCACTTCTAAGTTGAATTTCTGAAACTCCGCGTCCAAAGCTAAAGGCATGCCTGAAGTCATAACTGACGTTGACGCCGTCACTATACTCAATGCATCAGTCACCCCGTTTGCCTTGCCAGGGTGTTATTTAATCTCAAAATCGTAGTACTTTACGAATTCTAACCACCACCGCTGCCTCATATTCAACTCCTTCTGAGAAAATATATACTTCAAACTCTTGTTGTAATAACCCAGAAATTTTCATAATTTAAATTATTTTCCCGTTAAAATTTTTGGAAAAGGATTTAAGCAAGATATGGTGGGATTTTTTTTTCTTTGGGTTTAAAAAGGCAAAATTGACGGGAATTCAAGGGATTT
>CM039523.1:4329180-4475314 GCA_022433055.1 Begonia peltatifolia
CCCCGGTCACTTTCCCTCTCACCGAGCATCCACTGCTTCCCCTTACTAACACCAGGATTCACAGCCCTACATTCACTCAACACTTCGACCAAGTCCACAAAAGTAAAGGAAGCCGATCATCCAGCTCGGCCAAAACAAGACAGGATAGCAGAGAGAGAGAGAGAGACTTACCGAGCGATGTCGTTCTACACATGGGCGGGAGAAGAAGAAAGACTCCAGTAAGGTGCCCAAACCGTCGGTGGCAGAATTGGTCGGACACCCACTCCCTCGCGGTCGTCGGCAGAAAGCGCTCGGGCTCTCTGTCTTTGGAAGCTCGCGTTGCTGAAACCGAATGGCTTCGGTATGTCGGAGTAGTAGTACTTGCTTGCAGCTCTCCTTTCACGCTCACCCTCGTTGGCTGCTGATCGGAGCTCGGACGTCAGCACACGATCACGTTCTGCTCTCCTTCGCTCTCTCTATCACTCGGGTGCACCGTTTGTAACAGCCGAATGGCTTCTTCCCGAAGCCATTTGGTTGTTATATTATTTTTTTTCTTTTTATTTATTTATTTAATTTTAAAAAGTAACATTTTACCTAAACGCCTTTACGTATTTTTATCGTCTGTAATTTTGTTGAATTCTCGTGCTCCTGACTTTAAATTTTGAAACCGTTACTAAAACTAGATTTCGAGTTTTATAACCTAATTTAGCAGTTAAAATATTTCCCGAAATACCAACCCAGATTAAATTAAAATTTCAGAATTTAGATTTAAAAATCTGAAATTTTTCCAGGTTATTACACCGCTGATCCTGCTAGTGTGTGGGCCGATGCGTAACCAACCGTGGATTTTGCTCGAGCAGCGGGCCGGCTGGGCCGTCACACGGTGTGTATGTGTCGACGGTGAGGATGATTGACAGTGGTACCGCGGATCCTGCTACTGTGTAGGCCGGTGCAACACCAATTGCGGATTCCGCTCGAGCAGTGGGCCGGCTGGGCTGTCACGAAATGTGTGTGTGGCAACTGTGGCCCCTTTACTGGAGAGGCTGGGACGGGGGCGACGTGTCAGGGTGTACTATGACACAAGGTACACACTCACCCTGATGTGATTGCTGTGTGGTGATGCATGTGTGCAGTTTGTGGGCCTCGTTGCTGGGGAGTCCAGTACGGTGGCGACGTGTCAGGGTGTAGGGTGGCGCTAGGTTCCTCTTTACCCTAGTGCGACTGCACTACGCCTCACAGTTGTGACAACATCAGTGTGAGTGTAGAGACTGCATGTAATAGCATTATATTGTCAGCTTTTACTTTCATATCGCATTACTTACTAAGCGTTAGGCTTATGTTGTGTATTCTATGATGTAGGTGCAGATATTATCACTAGTGAGCCCCGAGAGCATAGTCCTGAGGTGTAGGACGGTTGGCGACTGGGGACCGAGGCACCGCACTGCGGATTATTATAACGACCTAACCCGTGGAGATGGTAAGTGGTGGCTAAACTATTGGGGTATTTTCTTTTGTTGTATCGGGATATATATTTGATTAAACAAGTTGTATAGGCGTCAGTTGTGTATGAGGTTTACGGAGTGTTTGTGATTTTGGTGATGCACGTGTACTCTTTACAAGTAGGAGCTTGGTAATGCTCTATATTGTGAAATTTCTTCATTTTTAGTTGAAGGATTTCGTTTTCCTTAAACTTCAATTTTTGCTATGAAGATTCTCTACATAGTTGATGGACAGATATTTCTAGTTTTCTGGTGAACTGTGTGCAAGGTTTAAATTTTTGGGATAGCCAGTTTTTAGGCGTTACTCTGCTGAACTTTCGGCAGAAAGATTGAGAATCGAAAGGGTGTGGAATAGGTCGAGGAGTGTACAGTGAAGTACTAGAGGAGTGAGGATGGGCGTGGGAGCGCGGCATGGTCGCAGGCGCACAGGGCACGCGACCCTGCGAGTGTGCACGGGTCATGCGACGTCGGGTGAGGGCGTACGTGCGGACGTACTGCACGGAGGTAGGCTGCGTGGGGCACGCGGCGCTGTGAGCATGCGCGTGACGCGGCGGTCTCAAGTTGGCGCATGCAGCACAGAGAGGGTGCGCGCGGGGGCGCCAAAGTGGGACGTGGGTGCACGGCGTTCCTATTCGGGCGTGCGGCACCGAGTCGGGTAGTTCGACGGGTGTGTTGGACCCCTTTCCTAGAATTTCAAGTTTAGTCATCTTATTTTTAAAATTGATTTAAATTATCTTTTCCGCTGCGTATTTTATATTGAGGATTTCATGTTCCTCCTTCGAGGTGCGAGTTGTTTTCGAATCGAGTCGAAAAATTTTCATACTAACAAATGTTCTTTTGAATGTGATTTGAAAGTGAAAGTGGTATTAAAGTAAGTGAGTTCGCGTCGAGTCTCTATATGTCACAGTTCGTACACGTAATGAGCACACCAGGAACGTGTGGGTTCTCGAGGTGCTACACTTGTAATCCGAATATACTTCACGCGGCTGTCCATACAGACAATGTCTGCACATTTTTAGTGCGAAAACTACCGCGACTAACTCTAGGTTGTGTGTCAGATAATTCTGCTCGTAATTCTTCAGCTACCTTAAGGCGTAGGCTATCACCTTCCCTTTATGCATTAGCACGCATCCTAGGCCTAACTTGCAAGCATCACAATAAATACAAGCATCACAATAAATACTAAATCTTCCGTCCTTGGTAAAGAGCGTCAAAATCAGAGCAATAGTCAATCTCTGCTTCAATGTCTAGAAACTGTGGTCGCAATCCTCATACCACAGATACTTCACAGTTTTCCTCATCAACCGGGTCACAGGCGCTGCTATCTTTGAAAATCCTTTAATGAACCTCCTGTAATAACCCACTAGCTCAAGGAAACTCCGTATCTCTATGACATTCTTCGGCCGTGGCCACTCTTTAACTGCCTGGATATTTGCTGGATCAACTGATATGCCATCGCTCAAGATGGCATGTCCCAAAACCTGAATCTTATCCAGACAAAATTTGCACTTTAAAAACTTCGCATAAAGTTGGTGTCGCTTCAGAGTTCCCAACCCCAATCTCAAGTGCTCCTTATGCTCCTCCTCGCTCTGAGAGTGCACCAAAATATCATCGATAAACACTATGACGAATTTATCGAGATAATCATGGAACACTCTGTTCATCAGGTCCATAAAGGCAGCGGGAGCATTCGTCAGACCAAATGACATTATTAGAAACTCATAATGTCCATATCATGTCTAAAAAGCTGTCTTCGAAATGTCTTCCGGCCTGACTTCAACTAATAATAACCCGATCTTAGGTCAATATTTGAAAACACGCGTGCACCTTGGAGTTCATCAAAAAAATCGTCTATCCTTAGCAGGGGATACTTATTCTTAATCGTCAGCTTGTTTAACTCCCTGTAGTCGATGGACATTCGTAACGACCCGTCCTTTTTCTTAACAAAAAGGATCGCCGCGCCCCACGGCGAGAAGTTGGGGCGTATAAATCCTTTCTCCTTGAATTCTTCTAATTGCTTCTTCAACTCTTTCAGCTCCGTTGGCACCAATCTGTTGGGATTCTTAGATACCGCCTCAGCTGCTGGATGCACATCTATACCGAACTCTATTTCCCAATCCGAGGGCAAGCTAGGTAAATGCTGTAGAAAAATTTCAGGAAAGTTTTGAACAATTAAAATATCCTGCGGCCTCAAATCCCTGGGAATCTGCATATCTATAATATTGGCGAGAAAACCATAATAATCAACAATCAAAACTTGGCAAGCACTAATAGGCGTCATCACAGATATTCTTCTAGCATTTTTCATGACCTGAAAGATGTGTTCCTTACCATCTGGGGGTTGAAATCTCACTGTCCCCAACCTGCATTCGATCGTAGCGTAGTGTTTGAATAGCCCATCTATGCCCAATATTGCGTCGTATCCCGTTATATCCATAATGATGAAATCAACTAATAAATTTTTGTTTTCCACAGACACCACACTATCTTGTACTACCTGATTTGAGTGCATTCTCCCACTAGAAGGTAGCATCACTTCGTAGTTACAATTTGTTGATACAGGCCATACATCTAACTTGACCGCGAATGTGGTTGCAATAAATGAATGTGTAGCACCAAAGTCAATCAAGGTGTAAGCAGGTACAGAATTTACTAGTATGGTACCTGACACCATGACTGGCTAATCCTTGTCGCCGAATCAATCATCGCAAATACCCTTGGTGTTATGCACGCAGGACCCCTATTCAAGGCTGGGCAATCTCTACTAATGTGACCCACCTCGTTGCAATTGAAACACCAGACAACCCTGGGCTTCGAGCAGTCTCTGGCCAAATGTCCAGCTTCAATACAGTTGCAGCACTTTCTGGAGTTCCATCTGCACTCATCCGGATGATACTTCATACAATTAGGGCACTGGGGATACTGTACCGGGCATTGAGGCCTCTTGCTACTTCCCTGGCTACTATAAGTCTCGCTAAATCTTTTAGTGTCTCTCTGTTGTGACGGCTGGAAGACACTTCTGCTCTTCTATGGGGCAATTTCCTTGAAAGACCTCCTGGAAACCTCTATCTGATTAACACACTTCATCTTGGCCTCCTCGACCTCTAATGCCTTGGCCACCACCTCGGAGTAAGGCACATTCCGGATGCCCGCTATCTTCACTTCTTTATATATTTTCGGCTTCAACCCTTGTAAAAACTGAAACACCTTATCTTCGTTCCGGCTTACCAAATTGCTAGCAAATCGGGACAAAGGCTCGAATCATCAGTTGTATTCCGTCACTGAAGTAGTTTGCTTTAATTGCAAGAACTTCATCCTCTTCGTTGCTTGAACTGTGCTGTTAAAGTACTTCTCATAGAAGGCTTCTTTGAACTTCTCCCAAGCCATATATTGAGCATCGACGGTAGCCTCTATAAACTCCCACCAGAATCAGGCATCCTTTGCTAAGTGAAAAGTGACCAGCACAACTTTATCCTCCTCTTCTACCTTCGTATAATTAAACATGCTCTCTACTGCCCGTATCCATTCCTCGCCAGCTATCGGGTCTGACACTTGTCCCTCGAAAGTCAGTGGTCACAATCTTCGAAATCGGTCGCCCGACTGGTCCTAACTAGAGCTAGATCCTGCAACTCCCTGTACTTCCTGATTCAGTAACATCCCTAGCTGCTGAGACTCCCGATCTACTAACTCTATCAACCGTCGAATCGTCATCGAATCGCTTTCACTCCTCGGTTTGATTGTCTCTCTCAACACTCTCGAACGTCCTAGTCACCTAGACATTTCTGACTATCTTTCCTGAACAATAGTTAATTACACTCATCAGTATCTACTAAATAACACTAAACTTAAACACTTACAGTTGTCGAAGCACGTCGTGTGGCGATCGGCGTTGTTGAGTGATCGTTTGAACGTTTACAATTGTCGAAGCACGTCGTGCGGCGATCGGCGCTGTTGAGTGATCGTTTGAACGTTTTGACCAAATGGCTCTGATACCAACTCTGTAACGCCTTGGATAATCCAATCGATCACCGGTTTGCTACCTACTACTACTCGTCGCCATCACTCATATCTTCTAATCAAATTCTTTAAAAACTTTATAATTTGTTTTTCAACTTAAAACAACTCTTTTAAAATTGACTGAAAACCTCGCAACAGAATACTTTCGGGGAAAATCATTTTAAATGAAATTCAAGATTTTTTTTTAAAAAAAGAAACACAAAACTCATTCTCGGTCGACCCTTTCTTATTCCGGTCGACACTTCATTCGCCTTTGCCAGCGCAAGTCGACCATCGCGGTCAACCCCTGTTACTCACTTTTCAGACCGGTCGACACCTTCCTTTGGCGGTCGACACCTAGACCCTCTCTGTCCGCGTCGGTTGATCCTCGAGGTCGACAATTCTACTTCCTTTACATTACCGGTCGACACTTGCGTGCGCCGGTCGATACTTGATTGCTCTCTGTTCGAGTAGGTCGACCCACGCAGTCGACACATATGGGATTTGGTCGAGCTCATTACGTTCAGGTCGACACCCCGCACTGGTCGATGCCAACACCCATGGGTCGACACCTCGATGCTCTCTGTCTGCACAGGTCAACCCGTGCGGTCGACACCTGCTGGGTTTGTCCGACCACTAAGCCTATCGGTCGACACTTAGCCCCCAGAAAGTTTGACAGAAATCAATCAAAACGGTCACGGTTTTACTTAAACGCTCAACACCAAAACATTTGTTTCTCCACTCAATTTACAAACCTACTACACAAACCAAAATATTCAATACCTATTTCAAATCTTCAATTGTAAATCAAAACGACTCGGTTTGACCCAAAACACCTCACCACCCATACCTACGTTTGCCTTGGTCAAAAAGCCTCAACAGCCGGGCAAATCGTCCCACGCGCGTCCTTCCCCAACTGTATCCTAGTTCTAGGCATGCTCGGGATACTCACTCACTGCTACGCCGTCACCTACATCACAAAACTCAACTATTAGCCTAATGCTAAGTAAGTAATGAATAAAAACGTAAACACTGAAAAAAAACATTCGTATCCTAATATATGCAGTTTCTACAGTTTCATCTATACTTTCGTTTTCGTCTCTTTCTTACATCTTTTTTATATTCTTAGTACTGGGTTCTTCTTTACGTACTATATCGAGGTGACACACCTCGCGGTCCAACTTACTAGACAAGGCCAAACTCGATTTAATAAAGTGACACACCTCGCGGTCCACCTCATTAGACAAGGCCATCATGTAAAGTGGAGGAAAAGTGATACACCTCGCGGTCCACCTCACTAGACAAGACCACTCAACCTAATCTTTATTATTTTCTTACGTATCTTTTCATTTCATTCGTCTCATCACATCTTACTGTTTCACTTCGTAAAAACACGAAAATTCATTTTCGTTTCGTCTCGTAATTTAAAACCATGATGCATATCACAAAGCATAACATAAAGTAAACATGCAATGCATCCTACTGAACTGTGATGTAGGCCCGAAGACAAAATTCCTACTACATTACTTACCTAGCGTACTTAACAATTCGTATGCTGAAACTCGTAATTCGCTCACTAACTGGAATATCTATGCAATCACACATCTATTAGCTCTACTTCATTTTCAATTCATAAAACTGTAAGGGAAAAAACACTCTCACAACCAATCTTCTAACTGAATCCAAAATCCCATACAATTTTCGACCAAATTCAGAATTGCATAACTTATCTAACACTCATCCGATTTGGAGGATTCGAAATGCTACGGATTCCTCATAATGTCTAGTTTCTAACGGTTTTATACATTTTCTAATTGGACCTGTACAACTTGGGCGGATGTGGCGAAACGGAAGCTGTTCCACACTTCAAGCATTTCGACTATCCCCACGCTCAATCTCCCCCCTTAAATTTCAAAATCTACTCCTACTTGTAGCTTAACCACCAACATACGGTAGAAATCAATTTAAAGCTAGATTGGTTGTCAAAGGTTTCCAACAGAAAGAAGGTATTGACTACATCGAGATCTTTTCACCAGTTGTGAAGTTGACAACGATCAGAACTGTCTTGGGTATGGTTGTGAAAGAAGACCTTCATCTTCAGAAAATGGATGTGAAGACTGCTTTTCTTCACGGTGATTTAGACGAAGAAATCTACATGCAACAACCAGAAGGTTTCGACGTGAAAAATAAAGAGGAGCTTGTGTGTAAGCTACAGAAGACCTTGTATGGTTTGAAACAGGCTCCAAGGCAATGGTACAAGAGATTCGACAGCTTTATGAAAGGTAACAATTTTGTGAGATGCGAAGCTGATCACTGCTGCTACATCAAAAGGTTTGATAACTTTTATATTATTCTGCTCATTTACGTTGATGATATGTTAATTGCTGGAGCAAGCTTACATGAGATTGACAGTCTGAAAAAGAAATTATCTAAGGAGTTTGCAATGAAGGATTTGGGTACTGCAAAACAAATCTTTGGGATGAGGATCTTCAAGGATAAAGAGGTTCTCAAACTCTCAGAAGAAGAGTACGTAAAGAAGGTTCTTAGCAGGTTCAAGATGCACGATGCTAACCCAGTCCCTACACCGTTGGCTAGATCAGTCGCCCTCAACCGATGAAGAGAAAGACTACCTGGCTACTGTTCCATATGCCTCTGCTGTTGGTAGTCTTATGTACGCGATAGTTTGCACACGATCAGACATTGCACATGCAGTGAGAGTTGTCAACAGGTTTATGAGTAATCCAGGAAGAAAACATTGGTAAGCTGTAAAATGGATCTTGCGATACTTGAAGGGAAGTTAAGATTTTGCTTTATGTTTTCAAAAGTCAGACTTGGGTCTAGATGGATACGTTGATGCTGATAATGGTGGTGATACTGACAGCAGTAAAAGCAGAACTGGGTATGTCTACACCTTAGGTGGCACCGCAATCAGTTGGATCTCAAGGCTTCAAGATATAGTTGCTCTTTCTAGTTGTGAAGCTGAGTACATTGCAGTGACAAAAGCCGCGAAAGAGATGATGTGGTTGCAGCCTTTCTTACACGAGTTAGGTCAAAACTACAATAGAAGTGTATTGCATTGTGACAGCCAAAGTGTCATCCATTTGGCAAAGAACCCGATTTATCATGGCAGGGCAAAGCATATATAGGTGCGTTATCACTTAATCAGATCCGCCTTAGAAGATGGAGTATTGACACTTGAAAAGATCCCAAGGAGTCGGAATCCAGCTGACATGTTAACGAAAGCTGTGGCGAGTGAGAAGCTGAAGTTATGCGCAACTTCAGTCGGACTTCTTGGATGAGATATGAGAATGAAGCTGCTACAGATGGATAGATTATGAGATTAGTCTGCAAGTGGGAGATTGTTGAGTTGTGCAACCTAATTTAAGTTTGAGGGTATTTTGATAATATTTACCCTGTTATTCTGTAACCCTGAATTGTCTATTATATAAAGACGTATTTAGGCTATTGGAAAGTTAAAGAGAGTGTGAGACAAAAACTAATGTAACTCGTTCCTTTGTTCTTGATGAAATTTGTCAGCGGCCAGTGGACGTAGCTTTCACAAAGAGAGTGAACTACTATAAATCTCTCCGTGTTATTTTTTTTTCGGTTTTCGATCGTTCATTATAGGTGGATTATGGCGTCTAATCCTAACATGGGTAACCTGACTTTTCTATTGATTCTCCTTCAATTGTTTTTAAACATTGCATAAAAACATTATATACCTACATCTGCCAACATAAACCATATTTAACAAATGACTTCAATTTTCCATCTTTGAAATTAGATTCCAATGATTATAGTCTTGAAGATCTTTCACAAAACACGAAGATGGAAACGACACAACATAGTTCTAACTTCATTTGCTTCCCTTAGTTACGACCCTCTCTCTCCATCTGCACTCCTTTTTCCTGAAAGTGAAGGGCTCTTCTGTTTTTTATAAAAAGAAATTTAATTTGTAATTGAACTTATTTTTATGAAAATAATAAGCTATATATAATATACTACATATTTTAAATGAAAATCTCAAAATCCTATTTATAAAAAATGTAAATGTTATTTCAACTTACCTTTCATTTATCGAGAATTAGTTTGGATTAGAGTGTAAAATTACGGGGAAAATGTGACATTACTCATACAATATACATGTTAATATAAAATTTGCATACTAAGCAAAGAATTTTCATTAATTTTAGAAAACATGTGATATAATGTAAATAGAAAAATTAATCAACCAAAAATATTTATAAAATCAACCGTCATTACATTTGCTTATTGACTACAAAACACAAAACACATATCTTATTACTTAAGTACATTTTATCTAAATTTTATATTCACAATAAACTTCATTGACATCAATGAATAGATTTCTTGAATGAGTTTATAAAGCTAACTGAAATATGCATAACACAAACTATTGATGAAAAAACGTTCTTTAAATCATATTTATTTTAACAGTTTCTTTTTGGCTATATATGTCACGACCCGAATTAGGTTAGAGACATAATGCAAAAGGACTCAACCCATGAGAATTGATTGAACCGTTCAACCTTTAACTATAGTTATTTAACATAACAGTTGAAGACTAAAAAACGTTTATGACAGAGCCCACAATGATGGGGTAATCCAAAGAGATCACAAATAATCTAATAAATATAAGTGTATAATAAAATGTGCGATAATGTAAATAACAAATAGTTTAGCTAGGAAACGATAGTAGGAAGAAAGAATTTAAATAAAAAATATATGAGTCATATCTCACCAAAAAATACTCTCTTAGAAATGAAATAAGATATGAGATATCGATGACTGCTGATGGTCGTCCTGACTAAAATGGGCAGGGATCAAGTTTTATATGCAACAATAGTGATAAAAAAATGAGTCATCCTGCTAAATAAAATAATGACATAAATCTGGAGGAAAAAATGCCCAATAAGGAAAAGTCAAATTAATCAATTATAATGTGGGTTTTTGAATTACAACTCAAAGGTATAAATCTTAAATTTCCATGTATAACTCTTGAAATGACACTAACGTTCAAATAGATTTTGGGAAAGAGAGAGTGAGGAGAGTAGAACATATGTTAGTGTGGGAGCTAAAAGGAAGAAATCGAGGGCTGAACACTTCGACCAAGTTAGATCACTTGGGTCGAGGCTGTTTTCTTCTTTGAGGAGCTTGAAGATCTTCTCTTTGACCTACTCTTTTATGGTTTAAGTTGTGTTGTTTTATTATTGGACTTTCTTTCAGTTCTTTACAATTTTTGGACAAACAAGTGTAACTTCCACTTGGATCATCCTATTTAGCCGAGGAGACTGTGTGTTTTGTTTTAGGTTTGGACCATAGCTTTGTTGTAATAGAAGGTTAAGAAAGAAATGTTGAACACTAGAGAAGACACCTTCTTAATGGCATAAATAGGTCAAGAACTAGCCTTGTACCTTTTTATGCTAAGCTATTTGGAGTAAGTCTAAGCCAAACACTTCATTCCTCTTTTGACTTTGCCTTTGTAAAATGGCAATTAGTGTTGCAATCATGATTCTCTATAGAGGTTCTATATATTTCTCCTTATGATCTGTTGTAAAGCCTAGTTTTGAACGCAAAGAAGACGTTGAAGTTATCTTCTTCAAACCTGAAGTTTCATTTAAGTGGCAACCCCTAGTTTGGTGAGTAATATCAAAATGGAATGTTGGTGTTTTGATTCCACTCTTTGTAAGTATAAGTGGAATCCATTACTTACTACTCGTATCACAACAAGTTCTTTTCTTCTCTCTATATAGGATGAACACCTAGCAAAGGTATAGAAAACTCACATAACAATAAGTTGGAGTGTTCATCCAAAGAAAGCCACACAAAACCAAGGAGGTGCAACTGTAGCACTTTCTGGACCAATCTACATTTCCACATCAATATCATTTTATCGACAGCAATTAAGCCCTTCATTTTTTGAGATAATCATCCGCACATATAAAGTTTCATTCTTTCCAAAAATTACATCCATACGTCTTCAAACGAGTGAATTATACCTTCCAATTTCACCCATTTGCTCAACCAGAGCAACATTTTGGGTTCCCAGCACCTTTCATCATTGTTAGCATAACTTTCTCTTCATGCCATGTTTGACCATTAAATTTGGAACCACACCCAAAATTATAATCTATCTAAATTTCAACTTTGTGCTGGTGGGAAGTTATTGCTCTTGACCATAAAAGTTTCTTTCAAGCAGCGGCATGTTTGTGTCCTAACGTCCACCCACATTTTGTAGTATGCAAGAAGGCATTAATGAAATTGCAAGGAGCTTTGGTTGAATTTATAACAAACAAAGTGAAAGTCGATTTCAACATGCTTTGGCTTGGCATGCAAAATAAGATTGGTGGAGATGTAAGTTGCACTTATATTATTATTCAATATAGTTAGAATCTATGGTAACAAAATTTCAAGTTTACAATGAATCAAAACAATCCAGATGAGTTTAGATGCTTCGTTTCCAATAGCTCGATATTCTTACTTGGTGCTAAAGTGTGACACTAATTTTGGCTTCAAGGAAGACCATGAAACCAGATTGTTACCAAAGAAAATGCAATACACAATAGTGCTTTGTTGATCATCAGGACATGAGGCCTAGTCGACATAAGTGAAACACTTGATAGAAAAATCACATGCAGTAGAAAATGAAGAGAATAATCAAAGTACCTTTATAGTATCGCAAAATCCATTTAATAGCTTGCTAATGAAAATCAATCAGAGCATGCATAAACTGACTAACTTTATTAACAGAGTATGAAATATTTGGACGTGTCATGTGGCAATATTGAAGGGCACCAAGAACACTCATGTACTTAGATCGATCAGCTAAAATTGTACTTGAATCAAGCGATAGAATATGATCGGATGCCATAGAAGAATGGTTCATGTTGATTTCGATTTAGCCATGCATATTCAAGCAAGAAGTTTTGTGATATACTTAGATTGAGATAAATAAACTCATAGGAATGTCACAGCAAAGAGACACCCAAAAAATCGTGAAGAGGACCCAAATCCTTAAGGGAAAACTTGGAGCTGAGATGAGAAACAAATGAATTAATCATCTTTAATGAACTACCTATTAAGGTTATGTCATCAACGTAGATGAGGGTAATCAAGGAAACATAAATTTTATGGTAGATAAACATCGAAGTAACATACTTTGGAGCTATAAAACTCCATTTAATTAGTACATAAATTTTATGTAGTTTATTATATTAAGCACAAGGAGATTGTTTAAGGTTGCAAAACGGTTTAATTAGAACAAAATACATAAAGGTTTAGATGGTTTGAGATAAGTCACTATAAATAAAAGCATTGCTCATAACGAGTTGTTTGATAGATCATGATGGGAACCGATTACCTCAGATCATTACTGGGAAGAGCAATGTAAAGAACAATTTGTATTGTAGGAGGTTTAACAACCAAACTAAAAGTTTTAAAACAATTCAGCCCCTTAGTTTGATGAAACCTTTTTGCAATAAAGTGGGTTTTTAACCAATTAATAGCACCATTAGGAAGAGTTTTTACCTTAAATACCGACTTGTAGCTTATGAACTGACTACTACAAAAAGGCATGACCAAATCCGAAGGATGATTGTGAAGTAGAGGCATGTGTTTCAGAATGCATATCACTCTACCAATGAGGATACTTATTTGCTTGAGAAAACAAATGTTGGTTCAAAAACATGTTAATAAATAGTAGTATGAAGAATTTCCAGTTTTTGAATCCCATATTTTGCTCCTGTGACCAGGAGATGCAGGTTAGTAGGGTAGAGAACAAGAGCATGAAACACTGGTGACAGAGAAGGAGAGGAAGAGCTATTAGATGAGGGCCAAAAGTAGTAAGAGATAAGAGGGAACTTGAAATATGAGGACAACGAACACATGGAATGGAATAGGAAAAAGAAGAATCACAAATGTTGGTGGATTGAAAGAAAAGATTCATTGAAAATGACATGGCGAGAGTTGAAAATTATTTTAGAAAAATGATCAAAATAGATCTATCCTCTATGATTTAGGTTGAAGCAAAAAAATGTACATTCTACAAATCGTGGCTGAGTTTATGGGAATTGAACGGATGAAAGTTAGGAAAACATGCTCAGTAGTAATTATGCAAATCATTATAGTTTGGTGGCTTGTTGAATAAACACTTAAACAATGTTTTGTTTTTCAACACACTAGTGGTAGTAAGTTTATGAGAAGGACAATATATTTCAATATATATGTTCAGAAAGAAATGAAACATGTGAATAATTGAGACAAGTAAAAGCCATTTCCATAATATGACAATTTTTTTTAGCTTATCTTGATCATTTTGGGTAGGCATTTGTGGGTTAGAAATTCGATTATGAATGTTGAGTGAAGGAATAAAGAGGAGAGAGCACAAAACTCTCCTCTCTATTTGGATTGAAAGTGTGTAATGGAGGTACCAAATGATTTTTTAGAAGAGTATGAAAACGTAGAGACTTTATAAAAACTTCATTCTTTGTTTTTAAAAAATAAATCCATGAATATTGGCAATAGTCATCACCAAATAATAGAAAATACTTTGTATCGGTTACAGAATTAACAGAAGATTCTCCCTAAATATTTGTATGGATTAATACTAAAGCTCTAAAGGTAGAATCAGAAAAGGGCAGTTTATGGGACTTGACATGCATTACAAAAAGGAAAAGAACTGTTAAAATGCACCTACAATGATTGAAAAACTTTCCCTACTGTTGACGTAGAAGGATGACCGTGGCAACGAAGCTATAAGGTGGAAGTTGAAGATGAAGGAGTGGAAGTATGAAGCATAGACAGAACAGTGGAAACAGATGGATGTTTAAGAGACCAATATAGACAATTATGAAGTTGGCCTGACAAAAGAGTCTCCTAGGTTAGTTTGTCCTTGAAACAAAAAAAATGATGAAATTTAACATAAACATTTTTTTATCATGACATAATTTTGTAATATTTAGAAGATTATGTGATTTTGCTAATTGTGAAGAACATTATTAAGACGTAGAGAAAATGAAGAAGTCACAAGTGTTGCATGACCTATATGTGAAATTGGAAGAAAATTACTATTTCCAAGAGTAATTTGCTTGTAGCCATTATAAGGAGTAACCTGCCAGAGATTATAAAGATTTGAGGAGGAATGATGGGTTAACATGAGTCCATCACCCAAGAAGATTGACGAGGTGCCTGACATGGGAAGGACATACGAGGTGATTAGAGTGAACAATCAGTGGCTATAACCATGTTATTAAATGTTTTAGGACAAGAAGGTTTGAAAGAAGCATTTCATCTGTGATAGAACACATCAGTTGCGTGGCATTTTTTATGCAAATTTGACATCGAAGCTTGCAATAGGGAGGTCTGGAAGAAAGCCATCTAGGAGGATCCATTGGGAGACCGTGGAAACTTTATAAGGACGAAGCTGAAACAAAGGGTTAAGTGCATGAAGATGAGAAAGACTCAATATAATACGATTTCTTAGTTTGAACAAAGAGGTGAGCTTGAACATGAGTCAGTTGAGGTGGGGTATTTTGGCGCTTAAGGCAAAATCCATAGTTAAGTAATAAAATGTGCAATTTCCTTCATTTGTCAAAATGATTTATGATTGCAATAACAAAATGGTTATAGTCAATACCAAGACCCCCAAATAAATAGATTAATTGATCTTTAAAAGAAATTGACACTCCAATTGCAACTAAATTATTGCAAACAGAGAACAGTTTTTGGATATAGCCATTTACTTAGAGGCTATCTTAGAAATAGTTTGTAATTAACTTCGCAATTAAGTGATGGGAGCATGGAGGACAAGAAGTAAATCTTCAAGAGGGCATTCCAAATCTCCCAAACAGTGTTGTAACAGGAGGGATCTGACAAAGAGGCATAAAGCAACCTCAGTGGGTATAACCATGTTATTCAATGTTTTAGGACAAGAAGGTTTGAAAGAAGCATTTCATCTATGATAGAGCACATCAGTTGCATGGCATTTTTTATGCAAATTTGACATCGACTGGGGAGGTCTGGAAGAAAGCCATCTAGGAGGATCCATTGGGAGACCGTGGAAACTTTATAAGGACGAAGCTGAAAAAAGGGTTAAGTGCATGAAGATGAGAAAGACTCAATATAATACGATTTCTTAGTTTGAACAAAGTGGTGAGCTTGAACATGAGTCAGTTGAGGTGGGGTATTTTGGCGCTTAAGGCAAAATCCATAGTTAAGTAATAAAATGTGCAATTTCCTTCATTCGTCAGAATGATTTATGGTTGTAGTCAATACCAAGACCCTCAAACAAATAGATTAACTGATCTTTAAAAGAATTTGACACTCTAATTGCAACTAAATTATTGCAAACAGAGGACAGTTTCTGGATATAGCCATTTACTTAGAGGCTATCTTAGAAATGATTTGTAATTAACTTCGCAATTAAGCCATGGGAGCATGGAGGACAAAAAGTAAATCTTCAAGAGGGCATTCCAAATCTCCCAAACAGTGTTATAATGGGAGGGATCTGACAAAGAGGCATAAAGCCAACTCATTACCCAGCTATTGTATCGTTGCCAATTTCAATAGTCTAGAATAGGTTAAGAATCAAGGAGAAATTGAGGGGAACAAGAGGAAGAGCTTTTAAGAACCGATTGAAGGTCATTTGCGATAACAACATTTCCAAT
Source organism: Begonia peltatifolia (assembly GCA_022433055.1). NCBI lineage: Eukaryota > Viridiplantae > Streptophyta > Magnoliopsida > Cucurbitales > Begoniaceae > Begonia > Begonia peltatifolia. The sequence continues at coordinate 4,345,340 of CM039523.1, forward strand.
AAGGTGTTTCCGGTTGACGAAGCTTTTGGAGTTGAGTTTAACCATGAGAGATTATTGGAACGAAGAAGAGAGATTTTTGGAGAAAGAAAAAAATTAAGTATAGAGGAGAAAACTTGAGAGAAACATTTTTATTGAAATGCTTTGGCTAATTCAAATGCGTAGATTCACATTTTATTTATAAGATTATTTGTTACATATATAAAACAATACATGAACCACCTATTTAATCTAATACATGTACTAATACTTAATAAATCACCTAAGTACATGAATCAATATATCATACATGAATGTCAACTCTCTGGGTGACTCTTCACAAAGACATAAACTTTAACAAAAAACACATTAAAAACATACATTAACCAAAACTATATTAATTGAATTAAACTTACAATTTTAACATTCTCCATTAAGTTTAATCTCTTGTAACCCCAAGTATCATCTTTAGCTTGCTGAAAGTGCTATACTTAAGAGGCTTTGTAAAAATATCAACAACTTCAACGCCGGTTTGCATATACTATACTTGCACTTCACTCTTTGCAATTTAGTCATAAAAGAAATGATATATCGTATCTATATGCTATCATAAAACACTGTAATAGCTGAGTTATTGTCAATAAAAATCTCTATAGTTTCTTCTTGTGACATTTGTAACTCTTTAATAGACTTCCCAACTTTGTAGCATTACATACTAGAGATGAAGCTGCGACATATTCAGCTTCTTAGGTGGATAGAATCATAATTTGTTGTTTTTTCGAACTCCATTTAAAAGTTGTAGAACGTATGTGAAAAACAAAACATGTTGTGATCTTTGGTGATTTATATCACCACCCCAATCGTTATTGTTATATTTCACAAGCTTAATTTTATTCGAAAATAATTAAAGTAAGCCGAATTTAATTGTACCTTTGATATATGGAAGCATCCACTTTGTCGCCTAGAAATGTGTATGTGACAACCTGCCATGTGAAGGTAAGGAGGATCTGGTGAGGCCCAGCCTATACCAGTAGGGATGTACAATCCCATATTACTTGGGAGAGTGAAAAATATATGATTTATATGTTGAGTTTCCCCCTCTACACAATACAGTGTGTTTTAGGAATGACCCCAAGAATAAATCTGTGTGGGCTTTGGCCCAAAGCGGTTGTACTGGGAGGATCAGGGGACGCTACAAATGGTAGCAGAGCCACTACCTAATCGGAAGTGTGGCTAACGAGAACGTCGGGCACCAAAAGGCGGGAGATTGTGAGAGCCCGTCATGTGAAGGCAATGAGGGTCCGGTGGGGCCTAACTCATACCGGTGGAGGTGTATAATCCCACATTGCTTGTGAGAATGAAAAATGTATTGTTTATATTTTAAGTTCTTCTCCCTACCTAGTACAATACATTTTGGGATGACCTCAAGAACAAATCTGTGCGGGCTCCGGCGCAAATAAGACCACATTGTACTGGGAGGATCGAGAGACGTTACAGTGTACTAGTTGGTGACTACATGAATCGACTAACCAGTCCAAGTCCAAAAAGAATGTTTGGTCTTGTTCAAGTTAAATATCTCAAACTTCCATCGGGTTGTCAATCTCAAAAAATTTGCTCTTGTCACCACACATGTGATTGCTTGCCGTGTTGTCAAGATACCACAAGTTGCTCTTGCTTCCTTCTCTTCTATAAGCAAGAAACAAATTTTCCTCCATCTCTTTGCTTTGAGCATAATTCACCGTTTCTTTGACATTTTGAGGACTCCAACAATCATGAGCATAGTGGCCGTGTTTTTAGAAATTGTAGCATTGAATACTTGATTGATCATTTTTTTTAGTGACTTCTTCTACAACGCTCTTTCACGAAATGACTCTTCTCTTCATTGTCAAGATTATGTCATCCTTGACCTTATCTCCAAATATGACTAATCAGGTCACCAAGTTGTTGATCTCCATAAATTTGCTCTTGTTGCCATACATGTGATTGCTTGCTTCATTTTTAAGATACCACATGTTGCTATTACTTCCTTATCCTCATTTGTAAGTAAGAAACAAATTTTTCTCCACCTCTTTGTTTTGAGCATAATTCGTCGTTTCTTTGAGATTTTGATGACTCCAAAATCACAAGAATAATGTCCATGCTTTTGGAAATTGTAGCATTGAACACTTAATTGACCATTTTTTGTTAAGTTGCTTCCTCTACTGAGCTCTTTCACGAAATTGCTATTCTCTTCATTGTCGAGATTATGTAGTTCTCAGCCTTATCTCAAACGTGACTAATCTGGTCACCGAGTTGTCGATTTCCATAAATTTGCTCTTGCTGTCACACATGTGATTGGTTGCCACATTTTAAAGATATCACATGCTGTTCTTGCTTTCTTTTTGTCCTTTGTAAGCAAGAAACAAATTTTCCTCTACCTCTTCGTTTTGAGCATAATTTTCCATTTCTTTGATATTTTGAGGACTTTAAAATCACAAGCATAATGTCTATGCTTTTGGAAATTGTAGCGTTGAACACTTGCTCGATTATTTTGTCTTCAGTGACTTCCTCTATTGCACTCTTTCACGAAATGACTATTTTCTTCATTGTCGAGATTATATCATTCTCAACCTTTTCCTATACCCTGATCACATCTTTGTACGTGTCCTCTTTTTTAGTTGGCTTCCATTACGATCACCAAAACCTTGATAAGAATTTTGTAGAATTTCTATGCTTGCTTGGCGGTGGTTGTTTCTGATATTTTCTTGAACATGACTTCATTCAAACATTGATGAATAAGGATAAGAGTTTGTTAATATCTCTTACGCGCTTTTTGGGGAGTCTCTATTTGGTTAGAAGTCATGGCGAAATCATCACGAGACTCTTGGTAGACTCTATCAACAATCTCACATACATCTTATGAGCCGAGTAAAGCTTTCATACGAATGCACCAATTCTCGTAATTATTTTTCGTGAGCTGAGGGAAGTGGAATTGAAGTGTAGAATTCGACATTTCTACAAGATCAAAAAATAAAGCTCATATACCAATTTGTTGGAATGAGGAAGAGAAATTTTTAGAGAAGAAAAAAAAATAAAATAGAGAAGAGAGAACTTGGGAGAAATTTTTTTTCATTGAAATGTTTTAGTTATTTCCTAGACTCACGTTCTATTTATAAGATTATTTAGTACATGTACAAAATAATACATGAACTGCCTATTAATATTTAATGAATCACCAAAGTACATGAACCAATGTACTTACACATACATTAGGTTTTCATTCGACTCTCGATTTAGAGTGGGTAGTGGTTTAGGTTTTTTTTAAAATAAACTGTGTACACTAGTCACCTCGGTTTGGTTCGACTTTGGTTGGTTTTCCTTCTTCAAAATCGACAACCAAACCGAACTATTCGATCCTAATCGGTTCAGTTTGAAATTCGTTTTCCTTTCACAAAACCAAACCGAACTTAACATAATCAAATTGTTCGGTTTGGTTACCCAATTCGAACGGAACAGATTCCCATCCCTATATACAACAACCTCTACAACAACACTTGATCTCTATCCTTTTACCAATAATAGGTATTGGTATTTATCCAGATTTTGTTTTATCACTACCAGTTGATAAAGTTGAAGCTATTTTAGCTAATTATTTTTATAGATAATTTTCTTTCATAAACATAAAAATAAATAAATAAACCAGCAATACAATATTGAAATAATAATGATTTAAAAAGGAATTTATTGTAGAAAATAAGTAAAATCAAAAAATGAATTGGACTTGTAACGTGGCTCCGTTATACATGTCATATACCATGTAAGAAAATGTTGGAGAATTCTATCGCCTATCAGCTTCCATTTGGTAGAAGATAAATCACTTACCTAAGACAAATCGGAAAAAGTTTTGCTTGGAATTTATTCCCCCTCCTATCTGTCTCTGTGTGCTCTGAATTTATTCTCCCCTGACGAAAAGGTAACGATAACCCGTTTCATAAAAATAAATAAAATAATCAATAAAATAAGTAATTAATTTAAAATTATTCCCTTTCATTTAATACAACATATATTAATTTTCTCTCAAGACATTTATGGTTCCTATTCTTGCAATTTTTAAAATTGGAATTAGTATGTTCATCAGTGTCATCATCTGAAACCACAATCATATTTATTAATTAATTAGCCAAACATTTTTTTAAAGAAGTTTATAGAAAATTATACAGATACAAAGATAATCCATAAGAGATAATATGAATGATCATTCCCATCATATTTGGTGAAGGATAAATTTTAATGCAGAATGCAAACATTATGGGATAGACAAAAGCTTATATCTATCATACATAATCTATAGCATATTACATATTTGGAATACTGACTAAAAGCCAGCAAAAACCTAAGACAATTAATATAATAAACTGGCAACTGTACTGTAAGTATTATCCAGATGATCATGGTATTGATCATTCATTTTTTATAATATTAGTAAGCTCGTCTTCACTGCATGGGAAGTCGAAAGGTACGTAAGAAAAAGGTAGAGCATGTTCAATTGGGGATGAGCTTGAAAGGTGGCTTCACCAGTGTTGGTGATGGGTCGTATCTTCCATAATCTTTGGTGTTCACTCTCAGAACCCTTTCGTGAATCATCATCGTCTCCATTTCTATCTGAGTTGATGAAGATTCACCGTCGTCCCTTGATATCTCCTGCTTTTCATACATGGCATCTTGCTTCAGAGAGAGAGAGAGAGAGAAAGAGAGATAGAGAGAGAGAGAGAGAGAGAGAGAGAGAGATTCTGATCATAACTTTACAGACCTCATCGGTTGGCGAAACCATATCGTTAGCAAGCTTCTTACCAGACTGATATCCTGGGCGACCTGCATAGCCAATCAATGTAGATTTCAAATTTTCTAATGCAGATGTTCAAACGATAAAGTACATCAAATTACTTGGAAGTGTAAAAAAACAAAACGTCGTAAATATACACTCAACTCTTAGTATTCAAGGTTTGGGTACGATAAAAAGTACAAATAATTACATTGACTTCAGCTCCATAGCTTAACTCTTTGATATTATTGATCATTTATCAAAATAGATGATTCTTCAAGCCCGTTTACAAGAACCTTAAACTGTGAGCATGTGAAAAGAGAGCAATTGAATGATGCTGTAGTGTAGGTAGATGGTTTCTTCCATATTTCTGATGTCTAATCGTTTGTCAAAAACATCCATTACTTTGTGTCTTTTTCTGTAAGAATGACCAACAACGTGGCAATATGATTGGAACAAAATTAGAATGTTAGAATCACAAAACCGACATAAAAGACATCCAACCTGCCATAGAAGCTGACAAAAGTGAAGCTGAAATGAGGAGGAAGAGGAAGACCAACTTGTTGAAATGCATGTCGAGGAAATTTAGACTTCAAATGGAAGAGATCTCTGTCACATTCTTAGAATAAGTAGAAATTTAGTCGACAGGATTCAGTCTTAAAGATAAAACTAAAGATCGGGAAAATTAAGAATAAAGAACATGTATTAAGCAGCGTCTCTTCTTTTGAGTTTAAAAATTCAAATGGAAAAGTGAGGGAAGGCCACTTTTCCTTTTGTAGTTGATTGATGTGTTCTTCATTAAGATAATAGAACTCAGGACAATCTCGAGTGGAAATTACCGAATACCCTTGAATCTTAAAGAAATAACGCAATATATCAATTGAAAAATCATCTGTTATGAGTCCTTGACAAAAGCTCAAGTCGAGATGCAAAAGGGCTTTCGTGGAAACACAAAATAAGGCATGCTTGGTTAGTAGTGGATGAAGATGATGATGTATGTGCTAAAAAGATGAAAATTAGGTTGGCATGAATGAAAAAAAGCAATATTTTAGAAGACGAGTGCTTTCAATTATCGTAAAAGACAAAGACAACCCACCAAATACCACTTAAACGACAGTGGTGGAGAATAAAGAGCACTCGCTTCTATAAACTACTCTCTCATTATTTCCTATAAAGTTCCTTTTAGGGACACCTCTCCCCCTATTTTACGAGTATTTCCCTCAATTATTGTTCATATTTGGGCTCAAATAATCTGGATTTAGCTAAGGCATTTACTGTTGTTAACAGTAAACTTGTTCATTTTGACTTATTTTGTACTGATATTGACTGCAATTAGTGGTCTGAAGGGTCATCCTTTCTGGCGTTGTTGCTTTCTTGAATCAGCAAAAATGGATGCTTCTATTGAAAAGCAAGGGCATGGCCTTCTTCTTTTTGGACGACGGGTAGGTTTGACGAATCTGCACTGCTTTCTTATGATTGGATGACTTATCTCCAAACCCAGAAATACCAGAAAAATAAAACAGAAACTTTTGACCATTGGCCTCTCTATTGGCACATTTCGACAACTAGGCAATAAGGCATAAAGGAGGTATTGAAGTAGTTGCTTGAATTTGTAATAAAAGCAAGCGCAAGAGAGATGAATACAATGATGTTCAAGTTACGTTCTTAAAGCTAAACAGCTAATGAAAGTTCTTTTTTATTTTCGAAAACTCTAAAAAATGAAATTGAAGCATCGGAATCCGATCACGATCATCGGGACGAGGCATGATGATCATCGAGTGGTTTACCACTTTCATTGCGGGGGCTGTTTATGTTAGCAAAAGCAAAACGTAAAGGACAAAAATTTGAGGAAAGTATATATTATTCATTCAACTAAACATGCCTTTATAGGCTTACAAAAGAAACAATAAGAGAATATTAATGGTTTAAAAAAAAAAAAAAACCATAAATATCATCAAATACTCATAACTTCTAACTTCACAAAGAAACCCCCAAATTAAACGCTATCGATTACACAACCAAAAAGCTACATACTAATTTTAATATTAGCCACACATTAATACAATTTAAATGCCATAAATAAAGTTTAACATCAAAACTTTTTATTTTCTCAACACCCCCTCTTAAACTTGATTTGTCACACCGAGCAAACTCCTCATTTTGATGAAAGTCTTCAACTTGAAGGGCTTTGTGAAAATGTCTGCCGCTTGATCTTGTGACTTGACATATTTGAGTTCCACTTCTTTCTTCACAACGCAATCCCGAATATAGTGATATCGGGTATCGATGTGCTTGCTTCTCCCATGAAACACTGGATTTTTAGCTAAGGCAATGGTCGATTGATTGTCAACAAAAATCTCCATTGGACCTTCCATTTGAAACTTCAATTCCTTTACTAAGTTTCTTAGCCAAATTGCATGACAGACACATGAAGTTGCCGCGACGTACTCCGCCTCGTATGTTGATAATGTGACTATGGGTTGTTTTTTTGACATCCATGTGAATGCCGTTTCACCAATAAAAAACACAAACCCCGTAGTGCTCTTCCGATCATCCAAGTCACCACTCCAATCACTATCACAATAACCAACAATATCAAAATTGCTAGAAGAGACATAGGAAAGACCATACCCTATCGTCCCTTTGATGTAGCGAAGTATCCGCTTTGCCATTTTCCAATGCGTTGTTGTCGGCTCCTCTATAAATCGACTGATGATTCCAACCGAATAAAGAATATCCGGTCTTGTGCATGTCAAGTATCTTAGACTTCCAACCAAGCTTTTAAAATATGTAGAATCTACCTTCTCTCCTCCATCTTGCTTGGTGATTTTGACTCCACATTCTATCGGTGTTCCAACCGGATTAGCATGATTCATGTTGAACCTTTTGAGCACTTCTTTAGCATAGCCCTCTTGGGATATAAAAATCTTATCTTCACCTTGTTTAACTTCGATCCCAAGATAGTAACTCATGAGACCAATATCTGTCATTTCAAACTCTTTTGCCATCTCCCTTTTGAACTCATCAAACATGCTAGGATCGTTTCCGGTAAATACTAAATCATCGACATATAAACAAATGATTAGTATGCTTTTACCTTGCATTTTGATGTAGAGGGCATGCTCATTAGGACACTTCATATACTTCTTCTCTTGAAAGTACTTGTCAATCTTCGAATTCGATGCTCTCGGTGCTTGTTTCAAACCATAAAGAGCTTTCTTCAATCGAAGCACTTTGTCTTCTTCACCCTTGACTTCATAACCCAACGGCTGCTCCACATAGACTTCCTCCTCAAGAATTCCGTTCAAGAATGTCGATTTGACATCCATTTAATGTATCTTCCAATGATTATGGGCTGCTAAAGCAATAATCAAACGAATAGTTTCAAGGCGAACAACGGGAGCAAATACATCATCATAGTCGATGCCGCGTTGTTGACTATACCTTTTCACCACTAGTCTCGCCTTGTGCCTTTCAGCATCACCATTGGCCTTTCTCTTTGTCTTGTATACCCACTTTACTCCAATCGATTTGTGCCCTTTTGGAAGATTGGTCAACTCCCATGTGTTGTTTTTTTCTATTGCTTGAATCTCTTCATCCATTGCATCCTTCCATTTTTTGTTTGTAATAGCTTCTTGGAAACTAATAGGCTCACAATCACCAAGAAGACAATAGAGTACTATGTCATTTTGATTTTCATTTACCTCATTAAGTTCTTGTAGACTCCGGGTTCCTCTTGGGCCAATTTCGTTCTCTGAATCGCTAGAGAGTGCCTCCGTTCTGATGGACGATGCATTACATGGCGCTAAGCCTTCAGATGAAGACCGAATGGTCGACTGGAGTGACATTGGAATGGGCAAATCTTCACTCATTTCATCCCTAGTTGGCTCATTTTCATCGTCTCCTTCAAAGTATGGAAGGAAATCATACTCCTCCTCTTGTATATTCCAATCCCAAGAGGCTTACTCATCAAAAACAACATCACGACTAATATTTACCTTCCCATTCAAAGGATTGTAGAGGCGATAACCCTTTGAACTTGCATCATAGCCAATGAAGATGAGCTTCTCGCTTCGATCATCGAGCTTGGTCCTTTTTTCTTCCGACACATGAGCATATGCAATACTTCCAAACACCTTGAAGTGACCAATTCCGGGCTTTCTTCCATTCCATGTTTCTTGAGGCGTCTTGTCAAGTACACTTTTGGTTGGTGCTCGGTTTGTCAAATATACTGCACAAGCTACTGCCTCTGCCCAAAATTCTCTGGGCATCTTCTTCGTCTTTAGCATGCTTCTTGCCATGTTCAAGATTGTCCGATTCTTCCTCTCTGCCACGCCATTTTGTTGCGGTGTCCTTGGCACCGTTAACGGACGTCGGATGCCTTTTTCATCACAAAATTGTTTAAACTCATTTGATGTGAATCACCACCTCGATCGGTTCTCATGGCCTTGATCATAAGGTTGCTTTCATTCTCCACACGTGCTTTAAATCTCTTGAAGACTTCAAATACTTCTGATTTTTCCTTCAAAAAATACACCCATGTTTTTCTAGAAAAATCATCAATAAATATAAGGAAGTATTTACTTCTACCATGAGACTCCGGTTTGATCATTCCACATACATCGGCATGGATGAGTTCTAGAGGCTTCTTAGCTCTTGTCATAGACTCCTTCGGGAAACTACTTCGATGATGTTTTCCGAGTAGGCACCCTTCACACACTTGATTTGGATTGTGAATATGCGGCAAACCCTGCACCATTTTCTTCTTCGATAAGTCTTCTAGACTTCCAAAATGGAGGTGCCCGTACCGTAGATGCCATAGCCAAGAGAGATCCTCATAACACGTCTTCAAGCATTTCGGAACATCATTACATACATTCAAAGGAAACATTCGGTTTTTGGTCATGGAGACTTTAGCGATAAGTCTCTCATGATTATCTCTCAAATACAAACAATTATTTTTCATTTAAATTTCAAAACCTCTCTCTAACAATTGTCCTACACTCAATATATTGTTTTTTACATTGGGAATGTAATAAACATTTGTGATATATCGATTTTCTCCATTTTTTAACCGAATGAGAATTTTACCTATTCCTTTGATGGCGGCCAAAGAATTGTCTCCAAAAACAATATTGTCTTTCTCCATCTCATTCAACTCCGCAAACATCTTGCGGTTCCCACAAATGTGATTTGAGGCTCCGGTGTCAAGATACCACTTGCTATCTTGACTCTCTTCATCTCCTATTGAAGCCATGAATAAGGTCTCATTTTCCTCCGCATGATTAGATTGCCCTTGATGGGCGTTGGAAGTGCCGGCGCTTGACCGATCCTTTTGCTTTCAGTCGGTCAGCTCCGAGTAGCACTCATCTGCATAATGTCCATACTTATCACAATTGTAACATTTTACCTGAGATTTATCTCTCCTGGACCTTTCACCACGTCTTCCACGACCTCGACCTCCTCTTCCTCTTGAAGATTCACTCGAGTTTTGAGAAACATTAGTGTTGGCTTCGCCTCTTCCACCATGACCTCGACCACCGCGACTTCTTCCACATCCACGATTATTCTCTTCCTTGAGTTTGAGTTGGAGAAGTTGTTCTACAGTCTCCTTTTGCTCCATCTTCCTTTTCTTTTTCTCCTCATAGGCTTGCAACGTGCCTATGAATTGTTCAATAGATATGTTCTCGAGATCCTTTGTCTCCTCGATTGTCGTGGCGATGATCTCGAACTTTATATTTAGGCTCCGTAGAACCTTCTCCATGACACGAACATCAGTGATTTCTTCACCATTCTGTCTCAATTGGTTGACAACGGTCATTACTTTTGTGTGGTATTCCGCTATCACCTCTGTCTCCTTCATTTGTAATGATTCAAACTCCCCACGTAAAGTTTGCAACCGTACCTTTTTCACACTATCGGCTCCTCTATGAGTCGATTGGAGCTTGTCCCACGCCGCCTTTGACGTCTCGGCATTGGCGATGGTCTCAAACATGTCTTCGTCCACCGATTGGTACAAGATGTAGAGGGCCTTCTTGTCCTTCTTTCTTGTCTCCTTCAATGCGTCTTTTTGCGCTTGATCGGCTCTAGCTTCTAGCTCTTGGAAACCATTTTCCACGATTTTCCACACGTCTTGTGCTCCTAGTAACGCCTTCATCTTGATGCTCCAATTGTCATAGTTGAGCTTGGTAAGCATCGGTAGTTGAAGCGGACACATTCCTCCACCGTTGGCCATTATTCACTCTGTTTTTTTTTTTTGTATGCTCTGATACCACTATGTTAGCAAAAGCAAAGCGTAAAGGACAAAAGTTGGAGGAAAGTATATATTATTCATTCAACTAAACATGTCTTTATAGGCTTACAAAAGAAACAATAAGAGAATATTAATGGTTTTAAAAAAAAAAAACCATAAATATCATCAAATACTCATAACTTCTGACCTCACAAAGAATCCCCCAAATTTAACATCAAAACCTTTTATTTTCTCAACAGTTTACTTCACGGAAAGCAGCATTGGCAGCTTGACAAGTAACAAAATTACATTTTAAACAAACTTCTGATGAAAATAAAGAAAAATGATCAAACCAACATATTTTTTAGCTTTACGAGGGGAGATAGATGAAGTATCAAGTTTAAACGATTACTCAGAAAATCATTCGAGACTTGAGTAAAGCTGAACTTGTGTTCTTGGTTTTATTTTTGGTTAAAACCTAATTAAACCTTCGACTATAACTATGAGTTTTTTTAATTAATCCTAAAACTAAAAGTATTAGGATAAAAATTATTTTAAACCTCAAAATATTAATTTTTTTTTAAATTCTTAAATTACTGACACTGATAAACAAAAATTAAAGTATCAAAAACTTAAGAACCTAAACTCCGGGAGACTCCTGATAACCCCATGTTTTCATTTTGCAAAGAAAACGAGAGACCGTGTGAGGGTTAACGACCCTATTCTCCTCGGGGGACAGCCGATAGCCAACATTTTTATTTTACAAAGAGAACGAGGGGGCGTGTGGAGGGTGAGCACTCCCGTTCTCCCCAGAGGACGACGCAGTGGGTGCTCCATCTCCTACCCATGTGCTCTGCCCTTGTTAGGGTGGCCCGTGTTACAAGTGCAGTGCACGTGCGACCGACCGCCATTAAAACGCAGCCTGCCACATTCAACATGTGACGGGCCACATTCAACACGCGGCCCCCGGCGTTCAGCCCTAGGGTTGAAAACGAGAGGCGTTCACCGTTACATTGGGGGGCTGATATCTCATGAGTATAGAAAGAATCAGCCAGTTATGCACCCTCCATCGCCCGAAATCGAGAGGAAATTCCATTTTTCGCCGAATCTGTGAGTTTTGTCGTCGAAAACCCTAATATCTCAGCCTTTGACGGCAAAAACCCGAAGCCTCATCGTCGATAACTAAAAACCGAGCCTCAAAATCCAAAATATTTGAAACCCTAGCCTCCAAATTGCCAAAAATCTCAAACCTAGTAGATTTTTCTGAAAATTCTCAAAGCCGAGCCGATTTTGCTGAAATGGGCCCGAAATTTATGTTTAAATGATAGGAGCTCCCTACCCCCCAACACAAGCTCGGGTATCTTCGACACACGATACCTCAATCGCCGCCTGGTTTTTTGTCGATGGAATTTCGAAACTAGGAGTGTCAACAACAGTTCAAGTAGGATATGTTAATCCGCTCGATTATTTATGAGAAGACTGCCAACTTCAGTAGTTGGGAGTCTTTGATGATCAAAGAGATATTTGACCTCATTTCCTTGCACGGGGTGTACGACATGCGTGGCGACAGCTGTGACTGGATTGGTCGTCTATTTTACGTGAACTTGACCATTACTGGGAGGCCAGGGTGCTTGAAATGTACCTGTGCGGTACAGAGGTAGTCATACGTCCACGCAATGTCAATGAATTGATCGAATTTGCAGCATAAGACGTGATTAGATACTATCACGTTTTCCGAGAGTGAATTTGCCAAATCAGTGGAGGGACGACCTGCATTTCGTTTGGCTGATTAACGGCAACTCAAACATTGTAGCTTTCATGAAGCCAAGATCAAAGGAATTGAACATTCAAGCTCGGGTTGTTCACAACCTGATCAACCACACCCTGCTACCGAAGGATTGACATAAAGATCTAGTAAGTAAGATAGATCTTTATGTCATGGAGAAGCTCTACTGCAGCACAATATTCGACCTAGGGTACATGATTCTAAGTCACATAAAAGAGATATAGCGAACATACAATAAAAATTTGTTGTATGGGACATTAATTTGGAAGCTCGTGGAGCGAGCTCAAGTTCAGCTGCCTAGTGGAGAGCAATAGAGAGCTGCGAGATCTGATGATGTATTTGACAGACTTCATTTGACTTGGATGAGCCTAGTCAAATTCGCCGGGTCTTGAATGGTGAAGGGAGATCTCAGAGACTCCACATCTTGGGTTATTTCGATGCAGGAGGACGCCCCAAGCACCTCGACAGCGTTGCCATTTGCCCCTCGGGATGCTAGTGGCTAAGACATTATGCTGCAGATGTACGAGATGCAGCAGTAGATGTATCAGATGCAGCAGTAGCTACATCAGAGATATCAAATACAGCAATAGCAGCAGATGGAGCAGCAAAGGGAGTAGATGATGGAATTCCTCATAGGCAGGATCGAAGAGCTCGCAGTGAGCCAGAGAAAGGTATTTAAGTCCTATAACTATCTTAGTGAGTCCCTTAGAGAGTTCACTGACAAGATGACGGATTAGATGGCGGCCAGAGACGACGACGTCCCATCGAAGTAGTGTAGTTTAGATTTTGAATTTCATTTTATGTATTTTACTTTTCGACTGTAAATTTGATGTATTTTATTTTTATGTTTTGATGTTTATTATATGTATTAGAATCTGGTTGCTGAGTATATATTTATGATTTAATTTTCATAAATTTTTTGAAGATAGTTATGGAGTAGTCATAAAACAAACAAAACTCTGGTTATTTTTTCAATTTTATTTTTATTTTTTCTAAATAAACTGAAATAAATAAATAATTATAATTTGAATAACTTAAAATAAATAAGTATTATTAAAATAAACTATAATAAATAATTATAATTTGAATAACTTGAAATATATATATATGTAATTATTTACAATTTATTTAAATATATATTTCTATACAAAAATAAATTAATTAATTACTTTACAGCAGAGTTTTTTTTAAGCGAAAGTCTTAATCTGAATAATTATATAAACTAAACGATAATTTTGAATAACTGAAAATAAATAAATAATATTTAAATAAATCAAAATAAATAATTATAATTTGAATCATCTTTGAAATTACATGAAAATGAAATAAATATTATACGGATTTATTATGTTTGAAAATAAAAAGAAAGATGAAATCAATAGGAAGGTGTTCATTGCTAAGGATTCAGTGAACTTCAATTCATTTTTGGTAGAAAAAAGATTAACTGTAACAAGATACACGACATGCTGAATTTACATTTCTCTGATAATCAATTTGAATCAACAAAATATGAATCCAACATGTCGTTTATCTCATTATGGTTAATCTTTTTTCTACAAAAAATGGATTGAAACTCACTCGATCCCCAGCCAACGAACACTTTGCTATTTGATTTCATGTTCTTCTACCTTTCCAAACATAAATTACAAAAGTCAATAATTTCTGCCTTGATCGCGCATCGCAAATTCCTGCATCCCATCAAATGTGTCAAAACTCATAAACGTGTTTATGAGCAAAATATGTTGAACTGTACCTGCGTCCCATCAAATGTGTCGAAATCCATATACGTGTCTTGCGAAACAGCGTCTGAAGTAGATTTTCAGTGAGTACAAGTGCAACTATTATACCCCTACTGCTGACATATACCACATGGCATCTTTGAGTTATTCTTACTAATTTTCGAACTTGATGACTAATCGACATCACGCACTCTTGTCTTCTTCGATTTACCAAGTTGACAATATCTTCTGGACGAGATGACTTCCTTTAGACTAGGCATATGTGGCCACATCTGGTGGCTGCTCACAGATTGAATAAACTGTGAATACATCTACATATAAGTCTCCTAGTAATAGTACCGATGCAAGTAATATTTTGGTGCCACTCTTAAGAAATGCATGTTTGAATGAAATAGACACAATAGATTCCAATAAGCTCCGACCTGGTACAGTTGCACACACTCATATTCATGTCAACAACGTATTATTCGTAGACGTTGCTAACCTCAAATCGTGTAGCTTCTATCAACTGAGCACTCCAATTTCGAGCTGCACTTTCTAGTTTCGTAAGCTTTTTGCTTATCTAGGGACACATGAGACCTGTTGATTGAGCCAACTTCTAAAATTTTTTCACAATGTGAGTCATCAACCACTTTCAGATCATCTTGAAAATGGTCAGGATCAGTTTTTTCCTGGCCGGCAATAGAACTGCATTGAATGATTCAGACAAATTATTCAATCTCATTTCGCACTTAGAAATCAAAGAGAAGACATGAGTGACCCAGTATCTAAGCTCTTCTTCTCGAAGTTATACGGGGGCATCTTGGTTAAGTTGATGCAGTTTCCTCATTTTTATCTCGAAATGATAACTTGTGGTTGCCGTGTCTGCATTTCATAGTGCATCTCTATACACTCTGCCCTAAAAGATGTTTTTGAAATTTGCGTACAAATGCCGGAGGCAATAGCTGTGTTCAACATCTGTAAATTGATATTGAACAGTCTTCACCAAACCCTAGTATTTAAAAGAAAAACAAAATGAAAATAAAACCACCGATGTAAAACGTGTAGAGTACTGATTTCGTAATTCCTAGGAAAAACTGCTATTGAGTGTCTTTTTAGCGAGAATTACCTTTTCAAGTAAGTTATCAAAAAATTTTGAAAGGGTTACAAATGGTCCCATTTAAAATCCAATCTCTTAGACATAACTCACTTACACAGTACAATTACACCACTAAATAAGCGGTGCAAGAAACAATACCTTTTGTTGATCCAAAATAATTGTCCATCCGTTGCCCAATCGAGTGTTTAGGTCTTGCTTCAAATGTTGCAAAAACCACGTCCGTGCGTCCGTGCATTCTTTTTTAACATTGTCAATAGCAACGGGATATATTTCATCATTGTCATCAATATGGACGGCTGTGAATAATTGGCTGGGACACAAGCCTTTAGATGACAACCATTCAAATAGATAATAGGGCGACCTTGCTACAACAATCCTGCCTTGCAAACAACTATGCACATATACATTCTTTGGCATATCAATTAATCATGCTCATCTCGTAAATATGTATTTGTAATGTGCTACATAGATTTGATCTACATAATTCTGCTACGTACGACCAGACCAGCTTGTACTATTTGTCACCCTTGCCTTCGTTAAGTGTTCAACCTATGTTTCTTGCTCTTGTTACAAGATTGGTTGTAATGTTGACAGTCAAATCCTTACTCACTATCTCGATAATGGAAGAGATTTTCCATATAAGTTGACTTCTAAATCTGCCAAATAATGATTTGCCGCTCATTTTGCTTTAACGTCTCGATTTTCAATTTTCCTCAAACATCTGTGATAATCGATCAAACTCATTATTTGAAACGTAAACTTGTCTTGGATCTTCGAAGCATGCAGTTGCCACTCACACTCGTCTTCACACTCAACCGTCAGTCGTCAATTTTCACTTTTGGTGATTTTGATCCCATAACCATTTTTCAAAGAATATTCGACTATTTCTACTCTAATTTCTTTTAAACAACTATATTTT
The DNA here is from genome assembly GCA_022433055.1 of Begonia peltatifolia. Lineage (NCBI taxonomy): Eukaryota > Viridiplantae > Streptophyta > Magnoliopsida > Cucurbitales > Begoniaceae > Begonia > Begonia peltatifolia. The sequence goes on from CM039523.1 coordinate 4,361,892, forward strand.
TTGCCCAAAAAAAAATCTCATTGAGATTTCTTCTTTTATCGATATGTTTTTCACCTAATCATCTACCGAACTTATCGGTGTTTGAAGCTTATCGTCTAGAGTTCTAGAGGTTGAATGTACCTCTATTTTTTCATTTTCATCTAAGTAATCAAAAGCTCAAAGATCATCATATGTTGTCGTCTCGTATAAATACCAATTCATCGGCATCACAAGTTGTTGTTTCGTCTAAATCAACCGATTGACTTGAATCAGAATCTATGGTTGTCGCTAATATAGAGAAAATTCTATGGATTAAGAAAATAAAAATTTGCAAGATTTTAAAGTTTTCTGAAAGTGTGGAGTGAAAGTGGAGGGCTGATCTTTTTAAATAATCAAGCAGATTGACCCCTCATTCTCCCGCCCGCGATCAATAATTGATCATGAGTCGGAGAACGGAGGGTCGCATATTGGCCGAGGCCCCTTGCGTTACGCGTCCGTGATCAATTATTGATCACAAAACTGAGAACGGGGGCCATGTATGGGTCGAGGCCCCCCCACGTTAACACGTGGAGAACACGAGTATGGGGTGAGGAGCACCCCCCGCATCGTCCCTGGAGGAGAACGAGAGGCGTTCCTCACATGACCCCCCGTTCTCTTTGTAAAATAAAAACGGGCGGCTATCGATCGTCCTTCAGGAGAATGCGGGGTGTTAACCCTCACACGGCCCCCTATTCTCTTTGTAAAATGAAAACAGAGGGCTATCGGTCGTTCTCCTGGGTTTAGGTTGTTAGGTTTTTTATACTTTGAAGTTTGTTTTGTTAAGTCAGTATTTTAAGGTTTTTTTTAAAAAAAAAAGATATTTTGATGTTTATTTTGATCTTTATCCAAAATTTTAAAAATTAAAACCTTAAACTATGTAAAATGTGACAAATCAATTTCTGACGGAGGCTTACCACCCCCGATCACCCACCGATATCATATTGAATTGAGAACGGAGAGAGGGAGACGTCTCGTTTCACGTGCACCACAAGTCATTTGACTTCGGTTGAAAATTCTTAGAACCAAATCGAACTGGTGTTGCATGGTGGGAGAGCGAACAACTTGAATAGAAGTTTTCCATAGAAAATAACCAAAACACATCCAACCTTTGCCTCGAAATTCTAGAGTAGAACACTCTAGATTCAGAAAATAACTCTTCTTGTAGAAATAGAAATAGTTGATTGATAATCTCTTCATCGTTACCATTCACCTACTATATAGACTCTTGCACTACTACACATCATTTTCACCACCCACACACTTTATTCTTGTGCTCATAATCAACTATACGCTCATTAATGCTTAATATAGGTTCACCGTTTAATTATAATTGTACCTTAATGATTCTCATTACCCCACTTCCTATTATTACTTTGCTCTTCAAAATGACCTTGTTCTCAAGGTTATACGTAGAATTTTTGATCCGCTTGCCTTAAGTACTTATCCTCCATTTTCTTTTAACCAAACTTTTCGACAATATTGAAGAGATCTCCTTTGATTGGCCTAATTGGTTAGTGTAAAGTACACTTTAATATTGTTCACAAGCATATGAATTTATGTTTTTGGACCCAAGGAGAATAAATTGTTGTATGGTTCACTAGATTTGGTTGCAAACCCAACATATGATTCCTGGACAGCTTAACTTCATCAAATTGCTCATTGGGCTCTTCACTCATGCTCCATTCAACAAAATACCTAATGGGACCCACTAAATGAATCTGGCCCATTTGAAAATTATTTTTCATCATCATGACTGAGCCCAGTTCTTTATACCCAACACTAAACCAACTTTTCTTGGTTTGGCCCACCAAAGCCTTGGAGAAGAATTGAACGAGTGCAACCTTAGCTGAAATAAAAAATCCCCCAGCCGTCGGCGTCGTCTCTCTGGCAGCAAGCTTGTCCCCATGGAAGTGTAATGACTTTGCCAAGATTGAGCTTCGCCCATCCAATTTCTGAAGACATACAGTTTGACTCATCCCTTCTCGGCAAGGTTGATGCATCATCCCCGTTTGGCTTCGAAACTTCTTTCTCCGTCTCTTCTTGAACTACTACATCCGCACTAGTGGAATCAGGAAGCATTGTTGTCTTGCCAAGATCGGGCTGGTCGTCCTAGCTGGACGTTTCTGAATACAATTGAGGAGCAACGTTGGGATCCATTGGGATCCGATCGACAATGGAAACTAGCACAGAACTGCAAGTCTTCTTTTGGTTATGGTTGATCCTCTGGACTTGCTCAGCCATTCGAAAGGAGGGTGACAACAACAGTCATAACCGCGTTGACCCATGTCAAAGAAGGAAGGTAGCACCCCCTTACCATATTTATGAGAGAGCACCGCACTAGTACCGTCGTCTGGGAAGCGTCGAGAAGTTTGTTGCAGCAACTTAAACTCTCGTCGCATGTCTAGTAAGACACTAATAGCATCCTCCAGGCTGGAATTCTGGGAGCTCAATTGAATGATTTCCCCTCAACACCCCAATAGCTACTTCGATCTCCTCCGTACAATCCCGCGAGTAGTGGGATTCGGAGACCTTCACTGGACTTCACTTCTAAGATGAATGTGTAACCTATGTTTTTTTTTACGTAATTTCCTAGCCATTATTATTATTAGGGTTTTTTTTTTAAATTAACTTAAACTATCAATTTTTTTTTAAAAGTCCTCCAATTTTTTTTTTTTTTATAAGTAAAATGAACCTCACCAAATGGCCGGTCCACCGGCTAGTCATTGTTCATGTATAGACAGATTGTATGATATTTTTAACTTTTTTTAGAACAGCCGGCCGATCCAGCTTGTAACCAAAATCACAAATTTAAAATTTATCGAAAAAAGATTGCTGGTCCAACCAGACTAGCTGTCCATTCTCCACCAAAACCCTTGACTTTTGTCATGGGCTTTGACCCCTAGGGAAGCGGGCCAATCTATCTTGAGACTAGACGACCAGTTTCACTAAAAGATGATCTGTAACCAATATCACGGATAGTCATCCGTTGTGGACCGGACGACCAATTTAACCAAACTGACAGTCCAGTCCGCCACTATGAAATGAGGTTTCCTCATTTTCTAAAATCATACTGAAAACTTTAAATCTTCTCTCGAGTATTTTCTTAATCCGGCGATATATTTTTTGATTGACCGGTCAAGTGCGAAATTTTTTTTATTAAAATTTTAGATTTTGTATTATATATCGTCAATATTTATAAATTTCTTTTGTAACGTTGTTATTTAAGATAATTTCATTTATTATTTTTATTAATTTGTTTTAATGTATTTTATTTTATGTAATACTATATTATTTTTATCTTTTATGAAAATATTGAAATTTTTTTGATGTATTTTTTTTCATTTCATTTTTTATTTTAAATTCTTTTAACATTCTTTTTTATCAAAATTAGGAATTTTTAAAATCTAAACCCTAAACTATTCATTTAAATTCAAAATTTACTATTCATTGATTCAAAACTGGAAAGTATAAAAAATAAATAATTTGAACCTCATCGGATGGCCAGTCCACCATCCCGTCCAAGCTTTTTTTTTTTTAATATTATAACAAATTAATTTTGTAAATATACCAAAATATATTGAATTTATTTAAAAATTTTACCGTATGTTTACCACCACTTTTTTTTGGAACAAATCTCATTTAATATATATTTCGCTTCATCAATCTCGAAAGATCCATCAATATGATTGAGTACTCTCCTATTTTATTTTGTACATTTATAATTAAAATAGGAGAGTATTAAATCACATTGATGGATCTAATGTCCTATGTTCATAACATATCAAATTCAGATTAATACATTTTGTTCATATGTGAAGTTAATTTTTTAAATTTAGAAAAGTGTATTTCTGATGTCCTATTTTCATAACATATCAAATTTTTATCAATTTCATTTGTTCTACGTGAACTTGACAGTATCTTGAATTTCTAAATGAAAAGTGTCGGAGGAAGTTTTAGCAGGATGTGTGCAACCGCTCAATTATTAATTACAAACTTTAGAGGTTGGGAGTCGTTGGGAATTAAAGAGATGTTTGACGTAATTGGCCTACAAGGGGTCTATTCATTGAGGGGCGATAGCTGCGAGAGAATAACTCGCTTGTTCTACGCGAACGTAACAACAACCAGGAGGTCAAGAGCTTTGACTGGTTTGAGGATGTACATCCTTGGTACGGAGTTTGGGATACGTCCAGAGATGGTGAATGAAGTGTTGAGGTTTTACGTGGAAGGGGCGGAGCAATACTACCATACTTCCCGCGATTGCCATTCTTTCACATTGTTCAAGGGAGTAGAGTTCCTACGGGGCATTCATCGCAATTCCGACATTGAGCAGTTCACGAAGCCACGATTGAGAGATTTGAATGTCAGAGGTCGACTCTTCACAACTTGCTAACTCACACCTTTCTGCCGCGAGATGGATATAGAAATCTCGTGAGTTGCATGGACTTATATGTCATGTAGAGGTTGTGTAACGGGAAGCCTTTTGACCCTAGCTTCGTGATTTTAAGGCACATGCACGAGATCAGGTGGACATTCAAGAAGAATCTCCCGTACGGCTCACTGATTTTAAAGATCATCGAGGAAGTTGAGATTCAGATATTGGTTGGCAAGCAGAGGATAGGTGACAGAGCCACCGACGTAGTTGACCTGAATCATCTGCTTCTGATGAGACTCGTGGAAGTCGATGGCCAGTGGGTGCTGAAGAGCGATCAAGGAGCATTCATCTTTCGGTCTCAAGCTGTGCCGATAGAGGAGGAGCCCTCAAGAGGAGGCTAGCGAATGGGACACGATGTAGTATCTCCAGCACATGCATCAGATATAGCAGCAACAGCAGATGCAACAGCTTATCGAGATGCAATAGGGCCAGCAGCGGGACATCCAACGCATTATAGGCAAAGTTGATGGGTTGAATAAGAGGTTCCACAAGAAATGGAAAGCAATGACAGAAACACAGACCCACCGGCATAGTTTTTGTATTTATTTTCATGCATTTTATTCTTTCTCTGTAAATTTTATGTGGTTCAATAGTCTTAGAAGCCATTTATCTTGAAATTAGATTACAAAAGTTTAGAAAAACAATGAAAATATTTAGATGGTACACATTGAGATTTGGCCAAATATAAAACACAATATTCTTAAAGAATGCGGCAGTGGGAATTTTAGATTTGAGTAAGAACTATAACTCTGAGGTCAAAAATTGGAGAAAACTGCACATTTTTTTGTCGTACCAGTAGCAAAGAGAAATCACCGAATAGAGGTTTAGAGTTGGCCCTGGACCTAAGTTGGCATTCCATTCTAATATATATGCAATTAATTATTCTTATGTAATTATTTCATTTTATTTTATGTAGCGTAGTTTTTTTTAATTATATATATTTAATAATGAAATATTATGTATAATGAAATATAACTAAATGATACCTTAAAAAATCAAATTAATAATTAAAGAATAAATAAATATAAAAAAAATCATATCACCAATAAACAATATAACATTATAGATAGCAAATAAAAATGCATTGTACTTTTTGTCGATCTGAAACAATTGTCGACCTGCACCCCGATTCAATGTTGAGGTCTTGTTTTAAAATTTGCAAAAACTACGTTCATGAGTCTGCACACTCAGCTTCGACATTTGCAACAGCAACAAAATATATTCCATCATTGCCATCAATTCCGACGGTTGTGAGTAATTTGGCAAGGACACGACCCGTTCAGATGACAATCATCTAAGCAAATAATAGGTCTCCTGCATTCTAACAACTCAGTCTTGCAAACAGCCATCCAACATATATAATATTTGGAATCTTAATGAATTAGGGCCTATTGGGTTACAATCAATTTTTACTGTGCTCTTCAAATTTGATCTAAATATTTCGCCTGTATACGACCACAGTTGCCCGTATTGTTCGTCGCACTCTCTTCGTTAAGGGTTTGAGCTACACTTCTTCCTCTTATAGCAAGATTGGGTGAAATGCGGACAGTGATATCTCACCTCATTGTCTTGATAATAGAAGAGATGTTCCATATCGAGTGACTTTTGAAGCTGTCCAAATACTCATTCGCCACCTATTTTGCTGAAGCGTGTCGATTATCAATATTCCTTAAACAGCTGTGAGTATCATTCAAACTCTTTATTTGAAACGTAAGCATGTCTTGCATTTGCGAAACATGCAGTCGTTACTTACATCTGTCTTCACATCTAGCCGTCAATCAACTATTTTCACTGCTGATGAATTTTATACCATATTAGTTTGTCAAAGAATATTCGATTATTTGTTTTCTAATCTCTAATAACGAACCATACATTCTGCTTACAAAAAATTTCATTGAAATTTGTTCTCGTGCCAATATGCTTTACACCTCCTCGTCATCCGAGCCGATCGAGGTTCGAAAATCATCGTTTAGAGTTTTTGAAGTCGAATACACATCTATTTCTTCATTTACATCTACATGATCAAATGCTTGTACATGATAATATATATAACTTTCGTCATAATAGAAAAATAGTCAAGTGATTGATATGTAAAATAAAGAAAGAAATATAAACGATAAAATATATAATAGAATAAATAACAATATTATAAATATAAATTGTTCATATTTTAAGGATTACGAAAAATGAATCTCTGATAAGACCTACCATGAAAGATAAAAAAAGAAAAGTAAAAAACATATAGAAAAAATTTTAATAAAAAAAAAAAATTTTCGATACCTGGTTAGTCAACTAAAAGATATATCGGCAGAGTAAGAAAATACTTAAGAAAGAATTTAGAGTTTGCAGTATGGTTTTACAAATTGAGGAAACCTCATTTTATAGGGGTGGACTGGACGGCCACCGTGACATTGGGTACCGGTTGTTCTTTAGCGAGACCGGTCGTCAAGTATCAGGACCAGCCGACTGGCATCGCTACGGCTCAAAGCCCATGACCAATGTCACGATTTTGGCTGAGAACATACGGTTGTTCCAGGTTGGACCGACCATCCTTTCTCGATAAGTTCCAAACCCGTTAGTTTGCTCACAGGCTTGGATGAGAACATACGGTCGGTCCAACTGCACAGGCTGTCCATTCTTATAAAATACCAAACGACCGGTCCGTACATGAACAGGGACTGGACTGTGGACCAGCCGTCCGACGAGGTTTCTTTTATCTATTTTTGAAACTTTAAGGTTTGAATCGATAAATAATAAACTTTAAGGGTTTTTTAAAAAAAAAAATCGATACTTTGAAGTTTATTTAAAAAAAAAAAACACCCTCATTATTAATGTCTATCCAAGGGTTCTCTTGCATAATTCACAATTAGACATATATTATTAATGTTTAATGGTATGTATTTATATCTCCACAGGGCCACAGATTTCCAACCAAAGTGGAACTCATAGTAACTACTCTTTTAATTTCATACAATATATAACCGACAAGATATATATTTATTTTGAATGGGATCAATCATACTTCCTATAAGTATCTTTCGTATATATAATAGTTTCTTGATGCATTATTTAAACATTCTCACTATATAATCATTGAATGCATAATACATACTAATAATGCATAAAGTATGAACTTGCAAATCTTTGTTAAATAATACATAATATGATGGATGATTTATGCACGTCTTTATCATTGTCTATACACCGACTAAAAATGCCCTAAATAGACCCTTTATTCTATTTCAAACCAAAATGCATCATTATAATTCATGACCGTTAATTCTATGCAATATTGATGCATTAACACACTATTTAAGTGATACTTTCATTTTACATATTTTCTCAAGATTTAATTTATCTTTCTTTTAAAATCTATGCTAAAACTTTTCTAAAATTTCAATCATAATTTATAATCTTTCAAAAGATATTATTAGTTTACTTTAACCTAACACCAACTATTATAATTTATCAATACCTATAACTATATAATATGTGATATATTTTACTAATCACTACTCTAATTGTCAAATTAGGCTACTTTCATTCCTCCAACCATTCCATACTATCCAATTTTAGTCTTTAAAGTACATTAATTTCATGCTTTCAATTATTAATATAAAATCAATCTTAACAATTGTATCTATTAACCAATATCATCCATTTTATTATATATGAATATTAATACATAACTTAATTTAACAACCAAAGAGTTATTATTTCTCTCAATTGCATTATCGTTAAATCCATCCATAAGCAACCCTCATTAGCTTATATGAATCTTCTATTTATTTTAATGATTTCCAACCATCAAAATGTATCGTTTCCATGCTTACGTCACATCAATATCATTCTCTTTCAATTCTTTAAACCTATCTATATAACAATATCAAAGTTCATTAACATAAAATTCCATTAATCCTCTGTGATAATTTTTCTAAATCATCATTTTCTTCACCTAATTATATGAATTTTGACATAATTTATCAAACACAAAGATTAGAGACTCTTGCCTTTCGAAGAACTTTAATTCTTCAATTTCGCATTTTGATTTTTAGCTCAAAATATTTCTTTACGTGAAAAACAACTTCTCTCAAAGGATAAAAGGCCAATTCTAACACCTTTGCCTTCAATTTTTCCTTTCTTTCTCTATTATTATCTTTATCTTTTTCTTCTCTTTGCTTTTTATTCTTTTTAATCTTGTAAAAAAGTGGTTGAATGATCGGCCCTTAAACCATTTTCTAGAGAATTTCTGAGGTAAATTACTATTTTGTCCAATTTATTCATTAAAATGTGCCAATTTACTCTTATTTGGATAGATTATTACAAAAATACTATATGAATTAAACTTTAATCATTATTAGCTTAAACTAAATAATTTAGATTAGAACTGATTTAGTCACCAAAATAACTTAATTAATAATAATTAGTTGACTTTAATTACTCTTAATTTCAAGATTAGTCACTAATCCAATTGTGACATGTGGCACCACATCATTGGTTGTTTAATTTATTGCATGGTCACATACTACAAGATATTAGGAATATTTTCCTTTCAATGACTTTCTCTAAATTTTTAGTCTAAAATTCAATTTATGACGATTTATCAAAACAATACAGTTTTCTGATAAAACTACTTCAATCAATTTCTAAGATGTATAACTTTTATTGTATATATTCACTTGCTTTCAATAAAAAAAAAAACATTTATCTTTCTTGATGTGTAGAATTTAGCACCATAAAGTTTTAGAATTATCTGAGAATCATACTATTTATTATTGAATTTTTATTTACACATACTCCAATAAGCAATTTTAACTTTTACCATAAAAAAGTGTTTTATATCACCTCTAATCATATTAATTAATTAATTAGAATCATTATGATTAATTTTAACTAGGGTCATAACAGAAAGGATGAGTGAAGAAAATGAAAATCTATAAACATTCTTAGTTGAAAAGTGTAATCTAGAAAATTTTGCAGAACTCTGTTGTTTGTTTGCTAGATTCTAGGTTTTGGTATATCTTTTTTATTTCAAATTCATTTCTCGGCTTGTATTGTTGTTTTGGTTACGTCTTTTGCTTACTGCTCTGATTTTGTTCTTGTTTGGCTTACTGAGATGTTTATTTATCATTGAATGTTTGCTCGTTGGACTATTTATTGATTATTGTTGAGAAAGTGTTAGTTGCAATAGAAGTTCGAATAAAAAATAACTTTTCCAATTATTCAATTATGAGAAAATTGAATAACTAATAATAAAAATCACACTCACAGTTCAAGACAATTTTAAGCGTGGAAAATCTCTCAAGACAAAAATAAAAGTCACATGACCCTTATAGGTCGTTTAACAATCCACTATGATCAATATGGGTACAATCAAAGGTTCTCTCTAAATCATCAAACTAAAAGCATACAACACTTTCATCAAGATCGAACACACGATCTTGGTAAATAACAAGACACAAGAAAATAGTCAACAAAAAGAAGTTAACAAATGGGTACCAAAACCATGCAGTCTCGTTTTCCCTTTGTCAGGCAAACTTCGATGAATAAAAAAAAAACTTCACTGTTCCGACTGTGGCCCTAAATATTACAAACAATCTGTCAAAGTTTTATGCCGATCCAACGGTTCAAATTCTGAAAACTCAATTATCTTTCAGATCATGCAATGAACTCTAAAAAACAATTTTGTTTTCTCTTCACTTTTCTCTCTTCCACTTATACAAACCCTACATGAGACTAGGTCTTCTGAACATATCATTCAAGACATGTACCTAAAATTAAAGCCATATCAAGTTGGCCCCTCAAATTAGGAGGAAAAAATCCAACAAACTCCCATGACCGACTAGTTGGAGGGCATTGTCAACCCGGCAACCGAGCGACAAAACTCAAACTTATTCCACGAAAACACCTTTATCAACGTATCCGAGCTATTATCATCTCTGTGAATCTTTTCAAGTTCCAACATCTTATCATTCAAAACATCATGAATCAAATGATAATGAATTTCAATGTGCTTTGACTTCAAATGAAACAAAGAATTTTTTGTAAGATGAATTGCACTTTGATTATCACAAAATAAGACATACCTTTGTTGTTTCTACTCAAGTTCCATTGTGAACTTGTTCCTTTGTTACCTCCACGGCGGCTATAAGCTCGGCTTTGGTAGTAGAAAGGGCAACACACTTTTTCAATTTAGATTATCATGTCATGTCTCTCCCAGCATAATTGAACATATGCCCTGAAGTAGATTTTCGATCATTTAAACTTCTGGCCAAATCTGAATCCGTAAACGCAACCAAAATAGACTTCTCACATACCAAAGTTAGTCTAAGATTCGTTGTTCCCCAAAGATATCTCATAATCCACTTTACGGCCTTCCAATAGTGTCTTCACGAATTCGAAAGATATCAACTCACCATACCAACAAGGTTTTGTGCAAACCATAGCGTACATCAAGCAACCAACCGCCGAAGAATACATAATGTTCTTCATAAACAACTTCTCATCATCGATAGAAGGACAATGCTTATGACAACTGAAACTAGGAAGTAAGAGGAACACTCACCAGTTTAGATTTATCCATGTTGAAGCGTTGAAGAACTTTCTCATGTACTTTTCTTGCGACAAATGCAATTTCTTGGCATCTCGATCACGTATGACTCGAATCCCAAGGATTTGACATACTAGTCCTAAATCTTTAATAGCAAACAACTCACTCAAGGTCCCTTTTAGCTCATTAATTCTTGAAATGTTCACTCCAATAATCAACATATCATCGACATAGAGCAAAAGAATAATAAAATTACTATCAGAGAATTTTTGCAAAAAAACACAATGATCGGTTTTGTTCATCTTGTACCCATTGTCGTGGTGCATGTTTCAAATTGTAAAGCTACTTCACTAATTTGCAAACGTAGCTTTTCTTCATTTTTTCTTGAAAACCCTCTGGTTGCTCCATGTATATCTCTTCTTGTAAGTCCCCATAAAGAAAAATCATCTTCACATCCATTTTTTCAACTTCTAGATTATGAGTAGCGACTAAACTAATAACAAAACAAATGGATTTCATTTTCACTACTGGAGCAAAAATCTTGACAAAGTCAATACCTTTTCTTTGCGAGAATCCTCTAACTACAAACCGAGGCTCATATCGAGGTTGTGAAGTATGCTAATCTTGCTTCAATCGATACACCCATCGATTTTTCAATACTCTCTTGCCTTTAAAAAGCTTTATTAACTCGAAAGTGTTATTCTCACGAAGGGATTGCACCTCATCCTCCATGGCATCCATCCATTCCTTTTTATTTTCATCTTTCAATGCTTCTTGAAAGCTCTCGGGTTCTCATCCATCGGTGAGAAACACATACTCATGCGACGGGTACCTAATCGAAGGATGTCTCTCATGAGTGAACCGCCTTAGTTCAATAGAAGAAATGAATTCTTCAACATTTTCATTCTCTTGTTCATTGTCATTTTCAACATTAGCTTCATTACTAAAATCAAAATCAACAAAATCATTAGTATTTAAAGGCTTACCAACATGTAAATCTATACCTTAATTTTTAATTTGGACGTCATTGGTGATTATCAAGATAGGAGCAATTGGAATTAGATCCATATCAACCATCTCTTCATTTGCTTGAGTGGGAACAACCTTGTCCACCTTTTTGATATCTTCAATGGTATAATCTTCCATGAATACATCATCTCGACTACGAACAACCTTCCTATTAATCAGAACAAAAAACTAATACATCAACTCGGAAGAAGAATCATTTCACAAGTGTTGATGTAATACTTGGATATCCCAAAAGGAATGACATACAAATTCGAATGCCGCTTGCCAGTTGCAACAACCATAAATCCTTTTTTAAGCTTCCATTCATCACCTGAAAAGGAATTGCAAAAACCTTCTTCATCCAACCTTCCAACCAATAAAATATTAAAGCGAATATCGAGAATATGCTTAACATATTTGAGAACAAGAGTAGTGTCATTAGTCGTTTTAACACAAACATCACTTATTTCGACCACTTTAACTTGACCACTATTGCCCATATGAATAATACCAAAATCACCAGTGTAAAATCCGTCAAAAATTTACTCAAAGTAAATTTCATGTAAATTTTTTGCGAATTTTATGTGTAATTTTAAACTGAGTGCAGCGTACAAATTTTTGGCTATGCGTGGCAGCCCGTGTAATTTAAGGAATTTAACAAAATTTGTCGTTAGCGATCTCGTAATTAAAGTAAATTAATTCACGGGTAAATGATGTTAAAATTTAACGAAGAAATTATTCGAGAAAAATTTAATAATCGAAATTATTAAATAAAATTAATAATTTAATATAAAAATAAAAATAAATTAAAAGAAAAAAAAATAAATGATAGGTTTTCATATGAAAACCTATTGTTTTCTTTTATAGAGAACGGCGGGGGAGAGAGAGAGAGAGAGAGAGAGAGAGAGAGAGAGAGAGAGAGAGCCGAAAGAGGAAGGAAAAACGATGTCGGTCGAACGACATCCGTTAGGAGCAATTTTGGTGTCAAACTCTTCGTGTCAAAGAGTAGAGCAACATTAGTGAAGTGCGTTTTTAAGGTAACCTCTGGATTTCACGAATTTTTGCTCGAGAAGTTTCAGGTTTTCGATGTTTCTAAATATGAGATTTGGGTCGTTTTTATTTGTGTTTTCGACAGGATTTGACCGGATCTAAGGTGAGAAAGGCGTTGGAAACGAGATTTGGCGAAAAACGAGGACGGAAATTGTGCTTTTTGCAACCACGAGCAATAGGCCGTCGGTGGCCGAGTTGACTCGGCTGACAGCAAGTTAACTTCGCTGTGGGGTGAGTCAACTCGGTTTCTGAGCCGAGTCGACTTAGGCCCTGGGCTGAGTTGAGTCAAGCGCAAGGCCGAGTTGGGCCAGGCCGGGTCTGACCCAGACCCAGTTGGGTTCTGTTGGGTACGATTAGATCCCACTGATGGCCTGCCAGGTCCGACCAGACCCCAATTGGGTTGAGTCAATTCAGGCCCAAGGTCGAGCTGGGCCTGGGCTCCGGACCCAACTGGTTTGGGTTCGACCCGAACGTAATTAGTTTGGTTTGATCCGACCCAACCCAGGTCCAACCTAGACCCAATCAATTCGGGTCTGACCAGACCCAAACCCAGTCTGTTTGGTCCGACCCAAACTGGGTCTGACCCGACCAGAACCGAGGTCAAAGTCAACTCTGACCGTTGACTTTGACTTTGACCAAAAGTCAACAGCGTTGACTTTTCACCAAAAGTCAACATGAACCATTTTAGCCCGTTTTCACCCTGGAATACTGTTTGTGTTGTTTTTTTTTACCCCTTTTTGACCTTAACAGGGTTCCTCCTTCATGTTGACTTACAGATTTGGTGGATTTTGCTCAGTTTGAAGCAAATCCTGGGGAGACACCGATTACTTAGATTAAGAGGATTCGCCACAGGGTTATGTGTTATTATATTTATTATGTTATATCTAGCCTCGCATGCACGTATATTATTTTTGGTGGGATACCACCAGTATTGACGTCGTCATTTTTACGAGCATCTGCATTTTACATTGTATAGGCATGTACAGGTTTTGCTGGATTTATACTATCTAGTTCAATTTTGATGCCATGTTTTACTCGCCCTTGCCGACGGCCTTGATTTCAGATTTATCGTGAGATTTGTTATTGCCATGCATATGTATTTTATTCATACATTGGTTTTCTCACGCATACCATCGTTTTCTGATATGCATTGGAGTTTATTATGGAGATAATCATCTGGCACTCTCAGCTGGGCCCATACGCTGAGAGTATCAGGAGATTTTGCCCAGATGCACCCGTGTTTGAGGGTTGCTGTGGTACTTTCACACTTGTTTGAATATAACCCAGGGGTTGACGGGTCGTGTACCCTCCTGGATGATTGATTATTGTGTGGTACTCCCCGCGAATGGAGTGATGGACTCTGAACTTTGCTAGTTCTGTTACTCGACTTGGCAGTATCTGTTCGTTGCTACCTCTGGTTTATAAGTCCATTGTGCAGTCCCATTGGTCCTATAGTTGAGTGGTTGTGTCCCTCCTGGTGCGCTCTATGCGTGTATCCGCGATGGCCCAGGGTTTAGTGGATCCGTTTGATTCCCTCCTTGTTGGTTGACCTATTCTCTTCTCCCTATGAGGCCCTGCTGGTGTTATCACGGCCTTTCTTTGTGGTATGGCTCGAAGGATCCTTGAGCGACCTCCCATTTCACTATTCACCTGGTTTTATATGATTGTATGGTTGATATGAGCCTATTTTTACTATATCTACAGTATTTTTGAAACTAGCCCCATCATTCGTTTGGAAAATGAGAAGATAATTTGATAACATTGAAACTAATTTTGAATTTTAAAACCACGTACATTAATTTTAAGCGGGCATGCATAATGAGATAAGTGGTAGGTATAACATCTCATACTGAGTTTGTCACTCACCCCAACGACTCTCCCTCTACAGGTAGGGGAAATAAGAGCAGGAACCGAGGTTGATCGGCTCCCGATATTGAGGATTTCCCTAGAGATTTTATATTGATATTTGTTTCATGTAAGAATTTTATTTGGTATTGCACTGAGCACTAGCATGTATTCTTTTTAATTCCTATATTTCTACTATTGCTTGTATTCTCACATTTGTTATTTTGAGGAGTTCTGGAATTGCTCATAAAAAACTTCCGCAACTAACCTTACGTTAGACGGTGGATCTCTCTGAGGTTGATCGTTTAACCTGGCGTTTTTATTATGGCTCTTTCCGGGTTGTGACAACCGGCCTCATATGTTGAGAAAAGATCTCATCGTGAGGTAGCGTGGGTAGAAGCACCACTATCCACGATCCAATTCATCTCATCACAAGATACATTAACATTCTCAACATCATTATGACAAACAACAAGGAAATCGTCTACAATAGCAACAACATCATGGTTTTTAACTTCTTTGTTGTTGGCAGTGGTGCCGGCGCTGTTGCTTTTCTTTTTCAACTTTCGACAATACTTCTTGATATGACCCTTCAATCCACAATGATGATACTCAAAGTTTGCTCACTTATTTGAAAACCCACGTGATGTGCTACGATCACTCGAACCACAAATTTGACTTCTCCCCCTCGATTCAGTAACCAACCCCTGATATTGCGAAGAGGAACCTTGTGTCTTTTTGTCTCATATCTTCATTCAGCACACCATTGTTAACTATATCTATCGAGAGAACACCATTCAGAGAGGAATTCGACAACATCGTTCTAAAAGTCTCTCATGAGCTAAGCAAATTACCAAGGAGCCATAAACCTTATATCTCGTCATCAAAATTAATTTTCATTCGTTTTATTTGTGAAAATGATGCTAGTAACTATGCTGGAGAATGCCTTTCTATGAACTTTGATTTTGTTAACGAATAATAGGCTGCAAAAAAAACCATATTCAAACACTTGTAATCCTCGATGACATAATCATCCCCGTCATAAAAATCAAAATCGTCAACTATCTCAAAAGAGGAAACCTTCCATAAAGACGTTGTGAGCTTGACACATTGGGAAAAATGAGACCATTGATGGCCGACTTCAAGAAAATCTACCTAGTAACACTAAAAATAATCCAAATCATAATTGCAGAGAACATAGCTAGGCAATAACTTTGAGGAAAAGACTATAAGTCAATGAGGGTATTAAAGTAATATCACTAAGACTACACAAATGGAAGCTATAAAGAATCTGAGTTTGGAGATTGATGAAGAAAAAGATACACCTTTGAAAGATGGAAAGAGAGGAACCAATTCCTATAATCTGTCAACCCTTTCCCTCATCGATAGTGTCAGCAAACGTTGGATAAACAATTTTTTGTTTTCTTGAAGTATTAAGAAATTCCACATCAACATACCTTTTGTTGAGGCCCTAAAGCAAATGCCTAGTTATGATAAATTCTTGAAGACATTTTAGCCAAGTAACATAAATTAGGGGAATTTTTAATCGTCTTACTGACGGAAGTCTGTAGCAAAATCCTGCAAAAGAAGTTGCCACTTAAACGGAAGGATTAAGTAGTTTTAGTATCCCATGCACAGCTGAAAATCACACATTCTCAAAACCTTTATGCAATTTAGGAGCTAACATGAATTTCATTCTACTCTCCAATTATCAAAGATTAGAACTTGGTGAAAAAAAAAAACCCACATATGTGACCTTACAACTCGTATAGAAATCTTAGATCTATCTTAGAAGAATTATCAAAAATGTTTTGGTAAAAGTGGATAACTGATTTCCTAGCTTACTTTATATTATACTAGACATGGGATAAGACAAAAACACTGATAACTCTAGGATGAGTGTTCTTAGCGATTAAAAGAACATTGATTGATGTTTTGAAGGAAGAGCTAAAGATGTGATTTTAAGAAAAAGAAGCCACATTCGATATTTTTGAAGCAATTAATTATCCTAATGATTCTAAGGAGTGATTTAAACTTGATATGATCAAGGATGACGTATATCAAACATTTACCAAGAATTACCCTTCAGACATTGTTGAAGTTGCCATCATTAATTCATCCATTGACAATGAATCTGAGATAGTTGAGCATATTTGTCTACTCGACACTAATCCTATAATGGAGGAAATAAAGAAACAAAGATAATCATTGAAAGCTGAAACTTAAAAGAACACCCATGCGAAGCCATCAATCCAAAAGGAACCATAATTGAAGCTTAAACCATTACCAAAATATTTGAGATATGCATTCCTGGGAAAGACTCTACATTGCCAGTCATTATCTCAACTGACCTGACCACCATAAAAGAAGAGAAATTATTGAGAGTCTTGAGAGAATAGAAGAAAGCATTAAGATCCTTGATTGCAAATATCAAAGGAATAAGCCCATCAAATATCAAAGGAAGTATGACTTTGATAAGGAATGAACAAAATAGGCTCGTCCCAACAAGGAGACATTGACCAGATGATGTCTTTGCATGGACTGTAGAAAACCCAACAAGGTCATTAGAAAAGACAATTTTTATTTGTCATTCACCGACAAGATTCTAGATGGATTAACTACAAATAAATTGTCCTCTTTTCTAGATGGATACTCTAACTAAAAATAAGTTGCCCATAAATCCGAAGACCAAGAAGATACCACATTCAAATGTTCCAACGGAACATTTGTTTCCAAGAAAATGAAATTTGAACTTTGCAATGCTTTGGCCATATTTGAAAAATGCATGATAGCAATATCCTCATACATGGTAGAGAAGATAATAAAAATCTGCATGTATAATTAGTCTTTTGAAATTCATCCGATGACTGCTTCAAGAAATCTAAAAATGGTGATGCAAATATGCAAGGAAACAAATCTAGTGTTCAATTAGAAAAAATGCCACTTCTTTATTTAAAAAAAGATATAATACTTGGACACTAAATTTCATATAAAGGAATTAAAGTTTATAAGATGAAACTAGAGATTATTGGC
Source organism: Begonia peltatifolia (assembly GCA_022433055.1). Classification (NCBI taxonomy): domain Eukaryota; kingdom Viridiplantae; phylum Streptophyta; class Magnoliopsida; order Cucurbitales; family Begoniaceae; genus Begonia; species Begonia peltatifolia. The sequence goes on from CM039523.1 coordinate 4,379,828, forward strand.
CGTTGTGTATGCATTTGATAAGTTTATACCATACACCATTGGAGCAAAGTGATTGCATAGATAGACCATGTTGTAAATAACTACTTCATTTCCAAAAAGGACGTGGAGTCCAAATTGATAAGATGCATCTATTGCTACAAAAATTTAATTTGAAATTGCAAATAGAAAGAGTTTAGAAAACTAAGTAGCTAATCACCTTTGGCGACTCATAGACCGAGAGGTGACAAATGAAAAACACTGTAATAAATGAGGCGTTCTTAAATGAAAAATTTCCCGTCATTTAAGAAAAAGGACTTGCATTTCGAACGAGAGAATTAAGGACATTAAATTGCCATTCTTCAGAATACATTTGATCATTTCAATAAAGATAGGAAAACTGCTAAAGCACAGCAATGCAATTTTTACAGTGTAATAATTTCGCAAAGGCACACGACACTTCGTATTGGGATTGATGTCAAAGAGCAGACAATATTTCAAAAAGACATCAAATGCCCTTCAATTGAATTTATACAAACTAATGAAAATATTTACTTCCTAGTGGTCGTTGATTACATCTCGAAGTGGGTTGAAGGTGTTGTATTAGTTGTAAACCCTCGAGTGCTGTATTCACTTCTTTCGGCACTCCCCAAACAATCATCAATGAATCTTCAAATCTAAATTGGATCAACATATTAAACTATTAATTTGTAGAAATCAGCAAAGGTCCTTGGTAATTGATGATGTGTCGCTTAGATTGATCTGCAGTTATTTTATCGAATGATCCACTCTCAAATTTTGATTTTCTAAAGTTCATTCCAATTTCCTCAAATAATATTTTTGAATTTCAAAAAAATATGATTGAAGAGTTTGAAGATCGACTTACTCTCTTATCGCGTTGATCTGCAAGAGTTCTCACTTCTTGTTCATGTCTTTTCTAGGCTACTGCCACTTCTCTTATAGTAAAGTGCAATTTAGCCCTTAAAATATGGTAAAAATGACAATTTTCACTGTAAATTTTGATAATGACAAAAAATAACTATAAAGTATGCATAATGGACAATTCACCCTCTATCTTGCCATTTTTCGTTAAAGTAGTATGTTTTCGTCACGTGTCCTATTTTGCTACTTGATATGTCTCTTTCCTGCGTCTGTTTTGAATCGCCCTCTTCACCCTTCACCCTTCACCCTCGCCTCTCTGTTCATTGACTCTCAGCGACGTGCGACGTGCGCTTTTGCCCCCATTAACGGTGAGCTCTCTCCCCCTCGCCTTTGCTCTCTTTCTCTCTCTTTACCTTGCTCTCTTCCCACTATACGGTACTATTTTTCTGGGTTGTTTGTGTGGTTTAACCAGCCGTTGTTGAAATCTTCATTACCACTACTATAGCCTTGTCTAATGCCATCACAAATCTGGCACGTTTTTTAGAGCAAGAATTTTATCAATATTTTATCTACTTGCCGGATCAGTAACATTTTCCATGCCTTGAATTGGAGAAAAGTTGAGGTGATAGTTTTTCCTGCTAATAGGGATCAATTTGATTGGCTTTCGAGCTTCTTATTTAAGTGAAAGCAGTTATCAATTTTGCTTTGTGCACCTTGAGCTATTGCTAAGTACCAGATTTGTGTTAAAAAATGTCATCAACCAGACTAGAAAGTTTATGGTTTTCTGCTTTTATTTGCTATTGAGTCTTTTACTTGGTTTTCTACTTTTGTTTCGAGTTGTGAAAGTGTAATAAGCCGTAAAATTTTAGATTTTTAAATCTAATTCTCGAAATTTTTTAATTTAATCTTGATTGGAGTTTCGAGAAATATTTTCACGGGTAAATTAAGTTATAAGACTCGAAATCTAGTGTTAGTGACGATTTTCAAAATTTTAAAGTCGGGAGCACGAGAATTTAACGAAATTACGGACTGCTAAAACGCTTGAGGGCATTTTGGTGAATTTTATTATTTAATTTAATTTAAAAAATATATATATAACATAACAACAGATAGGCTTCGGGAGGAAGAACCGAGTAGAGGTTGAGCCAGAATTCAAGTTAAAGCTCGAATTTTCTGATTTTGGTTCAAATTATGTTAAATTGATTTGGAATGTGACTGTTTGGTGAAAGAATCTGTGGAAATCGGGTTGATGTCAAAATTTGGATTGTTTTCGTGTAAAAGCATATTCTGTTTTTAGCTGTTTTAGCCTGGCTTCGGTTGATCGTTTTCAATTCTGTTTTTGAGGGTTAAAATAGGTTGTTAGAGGAATGTTTGACCGCTGGAATCGTTCGATTCCGATATTCGACGTAAAAGTTATGCGCGTCGAAAGTTTATGTCAAATTTTGGACCGAGTCAAATTATTGAGCGTTTTTTGTAGAATTGTGACGCGTGGTATTAGCATTGATGATTTTAATGCGTAAGGTTAGTTTCGAGTGAGTTTTGGTTGAAGGAAACGGAAATGTGAAGTTTAAGTGAATGACATATTTGGTTTTGGGATTTTTTCACCTAGATGCGGCTTACTGTTTTAAAATCCGCCTTAATATGTTAAACTAAGTTCCTAAGAGAAGGTTTAGCCTCTTGAATCGCTTGAATCTGATAACAGACCCAAAAATTATGTGCGTCCGAATTTTAGTCTGGTTTCGACCGAACCGAATTAGTGAAACGTTTTGGTGGAAATTTCATAGGTTTAGTTAAGAAATGTTATTTTTAGCATATTGAAGCGAAGATTAATTAGTGATTGTTTATGTTTTAGGTTGAGGTATTTTTGGCGAATCTATGCGTCGAGTGAGCTTAGTACGCAAGGTAAGTAGTGCATGCATGTGTTTTGCCCAGGTGTAGACTTTAAGATTTATGTTGTTGATTGTGGTGTGTGTGTATTGTTTGACATGCATCATGTTTAAAAAAAAGTGGAACGAAAATGGTTTTGAATATATTTTGAGTAAGTGGTGAGACGCGTGGTGGTGGTACCGCAGATCCTACTAGTGTGCAGGCCAGTGCGTAATCAACCACGGATTTCGCTCGCGTAGTGGGCCGGTTGGGCCGTCACGTGGCGTGTATGTGTTGGCGCTGAGGATGATGGACAGTGGTACTGCGGATCCTGGTAGTGTGTGGGCCGGTGACTCACCAGTCGCAAATTTCACTAGAGGAGTGGGTTGGCTGGGCTGTCGCGAAGTGTGTGTGTGTGGCAACTGTGACCCCGTTGCTGGGGAGGCTGGAACGGGGGCGACGTGTCAGGGTGTAGTGTAGCGCGAGGTACACTATCACCCTAATGTAGTTGTTGCGTGGTGATGCGTGTGTGTAGTTGGTGGATCTCGTTGCTGGGGAGTTCGGGACCGTGGCGACGTGTCAGGGTGTAGGGTGGCGATGAGTTCCTCCTCATCTTGGTGTGGCTGCACTACGCGTCATAGATGTGACAACATGAGTGTGAGTGTAGAAACTGCATGGGATAAGATTGCATTGTCGGTTTTTACTTTCATATCGCATTACTTACTAAGCGTTATACTTATGTTGTGTGTTCTATGGTGTAGGTGCTGATGATATTGATGGTGAGCCCCGAGAGCCTAGTCCTATGGCATAGGAATGTTGATGGCGCGCGACCGAGGCACCAGACGACGGATTTGTTAGGGCGACCCGACCCGTGGAGACGGTAGGTGATGGCTAGACTGTTTTGGGGTATTTTCTTTTGTTGTGTCGGGATATATAGTTGATTAGACGAGTTGTATAGGCGTCAGTTATATAGGGGTGGGGTGTTTGTGATTTTGGTGATGCCCGCGTACTCTTTACATGTATGAGCTTAGTAATACTCTATACTGTGAATTTTCTTCATTTGTAGTTGATGGATTTCGTTGTCTTTAAACTTCGATTTTGCTCTGGAGATTCTCTGGATGGTTGATGCATGAATATTTCTGGTTTTCTGGTGAAATGTGTACAGGGTTTAAATTTTTGGATAGCAAGTTTTTATGCGTTACTCTACCGAATTTTCGGGAGAAGGGTTGGAGGGTCGAGAGGGTATGGAATAGATCGGGGTGTGCGCAGTGAGGCGTGAAGGGAGTGGCGGTGTGCGCGGGAGCGCGGCGTGACCGCAGGCGCGCGGGGCACGCGACCCTGCGAGTATGCACGGGTCGTGCGGCGTCGGGTGAGGGCGTGCGTGCGGACGTGCTTCACGAAGGCAATGTGCGTGGGGCACGCGGCACTGTGTGCATGCGCGTGACGCGGCAGTGTCGAGTGGGCGCGTGCGGTGCCGAGAGAGTACGCGCGGGGCGCCGATGTGGAGACGTGGGTACGCGGGGCCCACGGCTCGTAGGCTGAGTGGGGGCACGCGCAGCGCCAGGTCCAGTGTGTACATGCGCAGTGCGCCGCGCAGGACCAGGGGCGCGCGGCGCCGCTACTCAGGCGCGCGGCGCTGTGTTGGGTAGCGCAAGGCATGTGTTGGACTCCTTCCTAGGTTTTTGAGTCTTGTCGTTTTATGTTTAAAACTATTTTAAATTGTCTTTTCCGCTGCGTATTTTATATTGAAGATTTCGTGTTCCCTCTTCGAGGCTCAAATTGTTTTCGAATCGAGTCGAAAATTTTTATACTTACAAATGTTCTTTTGAATATGATTTGAAAAATGAAAGTGGTATAAAATTAAGTGAGTTCGCGTCAAGTCTCTGTAGCTCATAGTGTGTAGACATAGTGAACGCACCGGGAAAGTATGGGTTCTCGGGATGCTACATAAAGTACAGGAGAGAAGGATGAGTAGGTGTGGAAATAGACAAACATCGGCCACTGTAGACAGTCAAATTGCCAGAGTTTAAATTTCAACAAATAGTGCATATTTCATGTTTCAAATTAAATGTTATTGCAACGTAAAAGTAGCAATGCGAACAGGATGGACGCAGAAGAATCATGGACGAAAGTTTCTTACTTGTCTGAAGTTTGAGTTAAATTTTTATTCGTTGTCATAATTGATTTATAAATTTCTACTCTAAATAACAATTGATACTTTTTTAGTGAAGCGTAAGAGGATACAATTTCTTTTCTTGGAACGACAAACCATTAGGAGAGAGACATAAGAATGCACTTAACATTTTACAATCTAGACTCGAAAAGGCTGAAACAAGAGTCGAAAAAGCTAAATCAAGACTCGAGAAAGCTGCATGAAAACTCAAAGAAGCTAAATTAAAGAATGCGCAGCTGCGGAGGGATAGATTATGGTTCTTGGTATTATCGGGTCTCACTACTGCATTATTGTTGATCAGTTTTCATCAATTATTTTAGTAGACTCATATGGTAATAATTATACTTTTTTATCAACTGTAATGACATTTTTCATGATATGCATGTGCTTTTATTACTTTAAACCTTGCATAAAAGGCTTGTGCTATGATCTTTTGCTTCGTTGCTCTATCTTTGGATTAACCCAATAACGTAGTAATTGCGTCATATACAACTATCGATAAAAAAAACATACATAAAAGGTAATCATATCCAATTATCCAACAATAAAAAAATGTAATAATATTCAGCTATATACAAATGTAAAAATATACAACTATATATGCAAATCCATATCCATAATCCTATCCAACTACATATCCATAATCGAATATTATAAAATACATATCCATAATCCATATGCAATCCAAATTCCCAACCATATCCATATTCATCAACATTATAAAAATCATCTTCTGCGAATGTCTGCTTGTATTGAAGACTCCTGCATAATATAACCAATTAATTGTTAACAACAATTAAATACTATGTAACAAATTGGAAAAGAGAAGAAACATTACTAACTAAGTTCCGATGCAAGATGAAGAAAAACCAAACAAAGTGTAATGTGATCTTCCTCGTGATGTTAATGCACTGGCTTCCATTTTAGAATCAATGGTTCTCCTTTGCACATTCTAACATTATAGTTCAGACCCCAACATTTACTAGATCTAATAATCATACGCACCCTGCACAATGTACTCTGACCTTGAAGTTCATCAACATCCCTCATTCTCTTCTTTTTCGGTCTCTCAGGTGGTGTCCTCATAATCGGTGGTTGAATTTCACATATAGCTGAAGGTGTTAACATGTCTAAGCCATTCATTGGTGGTATGAACTGTGAATATACCATCAAGATATCTGCCGACTGTAGCAACGATCAACATACGATTCAATGTCCCTCCTCAAGAATGATATGCATGGTACAACATGGGCACATGGTATGCCATCGAGTTGCCACCAGTTACAACTACACTTAGCGTTAGCTAAGTCAACGACGAATTGTTGATTGACATCACTAACTTGAAATCTTTGATCTTCAGCTCCAGTTGCACACCAGTTTCTACCTGTATCGTGTAGTTTGTTTAACTTCTTTCGTATTTGAGGGCATAATAGTCCATTTTATTGCTCCATTTGTTGATGTCTCGTACAAATTCTTGCCATTATAGTGGATCTTACCATTTCTATCATGGTCACAATCAACTTATCACGTACTGATAAGATGAAGGCATTGAATGACTCGCTCAGATTGTTCAATGTTAGCTCACACTTGAATCCGTGACTGAAAACATGTTTACACCAGTGCTTCACATCAAAGTTCGCAAGATATCTATATGCTACTTCATCCAAGCTCCGTAGCCTATTCAATTCCTTCAAAAATATTTCACGTGTTATTGCAGTAGAAGTATTCTACATAATGACTGTATAGTTTTCCACAAAACTTCTTCTTGAAGTTTGTGTACATATGACGTAAGGAAAATCAAAGCTCTCTCTCTGGTACATGTTTTGGAAGAACTGCTTCCAAATCATGCATAAACGATATGTCATATGTCAGTAGGTGAAGGCATATAAACCTTCATAATGATCACTTATACTTACTTTTTGTTGATCAAAAATGAATGTCCAGCCGTCACCACGATCACATCACATATCCGTCAATAACAACCTAACAAACCATTTTCAAGACTTCTTCGACTCAAGATCCACAATAGCCACTACAACATGATACATTCTGTCATTCGTATCAACACTGATGGTGGTTAGAAGTTGACCAGGACAGGCCCCTTTCAAGTGACATTCGTCTAAATTTATTACCCGTTTACATCCAGCTAAAAGGCCTCTCTTATAGGCATCTAAGCTCATGTAAACTCGCTTGAATATTGACTCTGTTTGACTATCAACCTTGTCAACATTGATAACGAAGGTGCTAGCTGAATTGGATCTCAGAACCTCGCCAGGATACGACCTAAGCTTTTATATTGCATAATTTGAATTCATATTTATAGCCCTCGTCTTTGCCCTAATTGGTAGGTTAGGGCTGATGTTTACATTCAAATCTTGCCTAATTGTGTCAATAATAGATGGTATTTCCCACCGATGTTGGCTTCTAAATTTATGCAAAAAACGTTATGTCACTCACTTTGTTGTTGCATGGCGACTCTCTATTGCGTGAGCACAGACATGAATATCATTCAACGTCTTTACTTAGGAAGTCTCTTCACTGCCACTTTTGATGCGTAGAGTCTCCAAGCACAACCTTCGTGACATCTAGTTTCTACTCTTCGTTTCTCATGTTTTGTAAATCTGATGTCAAATTCGTTAACCAAAATACAATTGGCGACTTTGTTCTTAATTTCAGCCAATGAGTTGTCACCTATACATACTTGTAAAGAGTTGTTGCTTGATTCTGATGTTATTGTTGCATGCATTGTATGATCAAATTGAACGGCTGAAAGATTTTCCTTAGATAACGAGGCCAAAACTGATGGAATCGGAATATGAGTCGGAGACCCTGCTTTACCAACAACTTCCTCATCTACATGAATTGGATTCCCCGCTTCACCAACTTGAGTACCACCATCAGACTACAATGAATCAGATGACTCAGCAATACTTTCTTCATGTTCAAATACGTCAATGCCTTCATAGTCTACATATATATGAATACGACGTTTGTTATCCAACGCCCCAACCCTCTGAAGTACGTCATTATTGGACTTCACCTTTCGCAATCCATTTCTCAATCCTAATGGAGGCTTTACGTAATATAAAATCTTCCATATGTCAGCTCCAACATTTACGACCATGTCTACAACCTCAAAAAATGACACGTTATCCACATCAATATTCGTCACTAATGCATTATCTCCACCCACGTATTATAAATCTTCTTTCTTGACAAACTTTCCTACATATTGAAAGCCAATTGAAAATGTGTCTATCTTCTTTCTTGCAAAACAAAAGAGAAACAACTATGTTTTTCATATACAATTTAACAAAATAATTATAAATAAAAATTATTTCTACCAGAAGCCAAGTGAAACCATTGTGTTTTTCAATGTTGTGATCCTCCAAAAAAAGAAGCAAAACTCATCGTCTCTAACTTGTACAAAAATTGCCTCCTCGAGACTTGCTTATTGAATTCCCCATAGGTGAACTTTCCTTAGATCATGGAATCAAACCATAGAAATAATAAATATTATTGTGTATGAGAAAAACTACACAAAGTAATCTGGCGATGGTTAAACTAAATAAATATTCTGTCAAGATACCGAATAAAACCAAAATTATGAAAATTTGCATGTTTTCAGTCAAGGAACAGAGTAGCCCACCAAATACACCAATATTTTTAGTCAGTCAAGGAACTAGTCTAGCCAACCAAATACACCAATTCGAAAATCAGTTCACTCTTAAACGTCTTTGAAAGAGAAAGAAACAGAGAATCCTACCTTTATGAGTAAATGTTTGAACTCATCGCCAGATAAATTTTCAAGAAACAGTGCCAGTTTATGCGCGTCTGTGTGTCAATATCATTGCACTCTCATTGCTTTGAGTTGCTTGCACCAAAACTAGCAAATAAAAACTAATTTAGTAAGCATGAAGTGTTACGAGAATTAAGCAGAAATCAATTACAAAACAACAAAGGTGATCAATAAAGTATCTCACAAAATTGGTTGGTTTTAGTTCTACTTTTTCACCAACTGGAATCGTAAATCAATGCTAAAATAAACACTGCCAAAGGACTAGGGTTAGGGGTAGAATCAGAGTGAGAAAGGATAATTTGCAGAAACAACCCAGAAAAATAGTACCCTAGAGTAGGAAGAGAGCAAGGGCGAGAGCGAGGGAAGGAAAGAGAAAGAGAGCGAGGGCGAGGGAAGGAGAGAGCTCACCGTCGATGGAGCTCTTCGCCAATGGGGGCAGGGGTGCGTGTCACACATCTTTGAGAGTCGGTGAGAAAACATTGAGAGTCGATGAGAAGAGAGGCAAAGGTGAAGGGTGAAGCGAACAATTCAAAACAGACGTAGAGTAGGAGTATATTGGGTAGTAAAATAGGCATGTGACGAAAACGTGACATTTTAACGGATAATAGCACAGTAGGGGGTGAATTGCCCATTATTCATACATTACGGTTGTTGTTTGCCATCATCAAAATTTACAGTGAAAATTACCCTTTTCACCATAGTTTGAGGGTCAAATTGCATATTATCCCTTCTCTTAATACTAATTTGTGGAATTAGGTTTAGGGTGAAAACTAGGTTTATTCGCTAAGTGGCCCATTGATGAAAAGTCGGTTAGTTGCCACCTTAGTACAAATTAAGACATTAAAAAATTGCAACCACAATTCCTCTTCATATCAAAGTAAATCAATCCTGTAATTTACTTTCAAAATATGCAAATTTTAAATATTTGTTTTCACATTTATAGCATTAAATAAAAAACAATGCCACATTTATGACAAGAATAAAATTTTTTGTTAACATACCTTCTTAATTTTAAATTAATATGGCAAATATCACATTTTTCCCAACTTAGAAAATTTATTTTCTTAAATTCTAGAAAACCCCTCATGATATCACCAAGTTGATATGACTCAGAGACTTATGAGTCGATCCTAAACCAAATTACCATTATCATCTTACCTTCTTTCTAACAAGTTTGTTATTTTTTCAGGTGAATGTCTATTCGATTGCTTGGAGTGGGAGCCGACTTCTCGAGGCATGGACAAACCAACCCACATACTTTCTTGGAAGTCAAGGGCCATACCATCTCACACTCAAGAAGGAATTTTTCTTCCCGAGGGAAAATTTATGTAACCAATTATTTTATGCATTTTTGGTTTATGACAAACATTGACCTTTATTTTGTAATTTTTTTAACAAATATTAATCTTTGTATTTGGCATGCATGCATGGTTAGTTGGTTAGGATAGCATGGTGGCTTTGGTTGGACGCGCACAAAGGGAACCATTAGCACACAGATAAAAGACACAACCGATTTTCCTTATAACTGGATTTGCGCGCGCAAAAAGAGAACTTAATCATGATGGGGCGCATAAAGAAGAAGAGGACCAGCACAGGTGAAGGATGATGGCCCAACTCAACGAAGGCTGAAGAAAGGAGAGGCATTCATGAGGATGCCAACCAAACATTTGCCAACGAAGAGCTGGCACAACCATAGTCGAGGGAGATGTCACAAATTACCCTCCCATATTTTTAGTTTCCCACTAACCTTTCAAATTTATATCCTCACCAGCTAGCTTACTCTACATGGAATCAAGATCTATTCCTATGCTAGAAATACATTTTTCCTTACATAGAATCCATCCAAACGGTTGATGAAAATGGAGCCTCGCACACACAGCTGAGATGTGATCACAATGGCTAATGGCGCTCCTTTTGGCCAAAATCCTAGGCCACCTTTAGGTAATATTTAAGCTTCTTTTCAAAAACATTGTACGGACTTTTTGATTTATTAATAAAATTGGCTCGTTTATCTTAAGATCCAAGGAGCATTCGATTCTCCAAGGTAACGCTTCGATGTGTAGCATCTGAGGAAAGTTGCTCCTCCAATTGCCGTCAAAGTCCAAGGTTGCTTGGTGACTCTTATTGACACCTTCTTCTCCATCTTATCTAAGAGTTAGATAAGAAAAGAAAGGTGGGAAAACAGGCCTTGTGCTGTTGTAATCTTCCTTGAAAGATTTCATTAACCGAATGTGCTGTAAGTTATCTATCGGACCAGCTACTGGTTTCTTTGCATAATTTTTACATTTTATCATATTTTTACGTGAAATTTTTAGGGTTTGTCCGACACTCATCAGATAAGAATCTCTACAAAATTTTGTAGCATTTGGAGCTCATTTTCTTATATTGTACTTGTTGTATTTAGGGTGTTCTTGGGTAAAGCCTTGAATACCGACCATTGGTTTGTTCTTTGTATTAACTTTGGTTTTGCAGGGCCAAACTATGTCACAAATAGGCGTATATCTTTTGATGTGTTACAAAGTCCTTCACTAGGTGACAACCATGGAGGCTAACTATCTATTACATCTCTTTTTATTTTGATACAAGGACTTGAGCAATGCAAAATACCAAAGGATAAGGAAGAAAATGGAGAACAAAGAACACTTGAAGAAGCTCCATTAACTGAGAAACAAAGTGTAAAATCCAAAAAATTTACCAAGTGATTTAGCCACGTACATGAAGTTTACGAAAAATTTTAGAGACTTACCAATTAAAAAGTAATAGGAAGAGGAAAGCCAAAATTTAAATACCGGAAGGATAGAATAACCAAAATGGAAAATAAATTGGATTAGAATTTTGGTAAATTAGAAATTTATAGAATTAAGAAAAATTAAAATAAAAAACAAAAAACTTATCAGGAAAGCTTCACTTTTAACAAACACACACACTCTCTCTCTCTCACATTTTCTCCTTCATGATCATTCTTCTCCTTCTCCTTCTTCTTCTTCTTCTTCTGAAGAAAAACCAGCAGGTCTTCACGCCAATATTTCCTCCTTTTCTTGCAAAGAAATTCAAAATTAGTTAAGGAATAAGTTTTATTTATGAAAAAGGATTGTTATATGATGAAAAGGTGGTGGGTTTTAGTGGATTATGGAGAATTGTGGAACCCTACCTGTGATGTACGATTTTGTTTTTAAGCTTACTCTTCTCCATACCTTAGCATGATCAATGATAATCGGATATAATGCATGTCCATGGTTGAAATGGATGAAAAATATTAAAGTGAAGATGAATAGTTAAAAATGGTGGATATGTAGGACATTTTGATTTTCTGGAATTTTGATTTTGTGAATTGGTTTTCTTTGAAAAGTGATTAGAATATATTATATTAGACTCTTTAAAGAGTCCATAGCTGTTGGAATTTTTGAATTCGGATATGCATAGCAAAATATATGAGATTTTGAAGTTATGTTAAATTAGTGGACAATTTTTGAAAATTTGCTAAGAATGGCTAAAGATGGTTTCCTATTACTTGAAAGTAATTGTTGTAAATGTATATGTTTAGGTTCTGCAACTCAACAGAGGAAAGTGATTGATTTCTTCAATTTTGCTCAGGACTCGAGATAAATGCATGTTGCATGCGTTTTGGTCGATTGACCTACACCACAAAGACTTAGGAAGTTGATGACTAGAATGATATAAATTAGAAGTTTATAGATGTATAAATTTATAGATATCTGGCTGGGTAGAAATTATAGACTCATGGAAATAAAATTTCAAGCATATATTTTCATTAAAGTATGATATGAAAGAAAATACATAAATGTCATATTTGGGTAAAAAATGAGTATGGTCATCCCGTAAGGTTTGGACCATAAAGTGTGCCTACTTTATTTTATTAAAGAGCAAGTATGGCTATCCCGTAAGGTTGGACCGCAAGGTGTGCCGACTTCCTCTAGCATAAATCCAATATTACTACAGTTAGAAAAAGAAAATATAGAAAATAATATGATTTACGAACTACATGCATGTTCATAAGCATTTATTTTCTTTTGCATCACTTACTGAGCATTAGGTTAATTAGTTAACTTACTTTGTGGTGTAGATGACGTTATCACAGGTGAGAATGTTGAGCCTCGAGATGATTGATAGTGCAGTTGACGGAGGACATCCATGGCGTGTGCTTGTAGTTGGTGAGAGCGGTTTTGACTTATGAGCTAGTCTGTATGGTTTTGGTACGAACAATGTACATAAGTATATAGTTTTCAAGTATTTTGAAAAAAAAGGACAAGTGGGTTTAAACATTTGTTATTAAAATAGTTTTCCTTAAACACATTTAAACGATGGATTCACTTTTAAGTTTGAGGCTTCCGCTACGTTTTATGAAAATAACATGGTTTTCTATCATTTTCTTGCCATTACAAAAACGATATCAGGATGCGTGTTACGATGAAATTTTATAGATGAATTAGGAACTGGATATATGATTTTTTTCGGTGAAATGATCAATTTGGAAGTATGGTTTGCAGGTTGAAGAAAGAGGAAAAAAAGTGGTTAAGGGTGAAATTGTAGGAGGTAAAGAAAACAAAGGGGTGCTGATCGATCGCCGCATGAAGGGCGATCGATCGCCCCCCTTATGAGCCTACAGGGTCGGCACCAGAAGGGGTGCCGATTGATCGACGTCTTGCCGATCGATTGGCGCTTAAATGCTACGTGCACAACGCTCGAAGGTTGCACACAACGCTTCAAGGAAGCGCACGCATAGACAGAGCGTGCTTGAAAAGCACTACTGATTGGTCGGCTGAGAGCCGACCAATGGCCCCTTGTTTGGTCTCAAGAATCGGCACCCGAAAGGGTGCTGATCGATCGCTCAAAGGTGAGCAATCGATCGGCCCCTGTGATGTTTTGCGATCCTTCCCAACAACGGCACCCAAGAGGGTACCGATCGATCGCTCATCATTGAGCAATCGATCGCCCCTTTCTGTTTGCAATAGCCAATCATTTCATCTGAGCGCTGCCGATCGATCGTGCAGGCATAGGCGATCGATCGGCCATGTGCACTATTCATAGAACAATGTTTAAAAAAAAAGTTTTATTGAAATTTCATGCACGTTTTCTATGAAGTTTTTGCAAATAAAGTTTATACGTTTGTAGTCATTTTTAAGATGTACAATATTTTTAAAGTATTTTAACAAAGTTTTCGAAAAATTAAGTTAGCAACGGCTGAATTACGAGACATTACACAAAGAGTTGCAAAAATATATGCTCGTTGGAATTCCAATCACTGCCTTTTGGTTCTAAGTCAACCAACGACCAAATATGATTTCTTGATGAAGTTTTAATCATCAAAACTTTGGAATTTAATCATTATTATTTTCTTTGTTTATTTTGACGACTTTATTCTAAAAGTTTATTGTCACTCGGGAAAGTCTTGTTTTAGCCAAGTAATTGTGGACTATTTTAGGGTCATTTTAGTATTTTATTTTAAGGGTTATTGCCCTAGTTTGTAAAGTTTAAATGCCCATTTATGTTGTTGTTGAAGCCAACTTTTTGAAGATTGAAAATCATGTCTCTTTGTATTAGATTCAAAATCCTTACAAGGCATAATCTCAGTTTGTTTCAAAATCAATTTTTGTGTGTTCAAGTTAGCTTTGATCTTGGTGACTGTGATTAAACTTTCTTATTACTACAACCTTCTCATCCTCATTCCATTGAATTTAAAGTCAAAATAAGATTATAGAAACTCTCAAACCAAAAATTTGGAGAGCTCTCTCCTGCAAGAGTGGCCCTAAGAGTCAATAGTCCAGCTAGGTTGCTATTCCGACCAGCTTGCATTCCTTTGAGCATAACTTCTTCATACCAGCAATTTTTGTCACAAATTTTGGAAGGCGTCATCCTCATTTACAGAGCTTAAGGATGTCCAAAATAGTTTTCCAAAATCAGGTCCAATTCTTAGCCAAAAGGTGCGATTCGATTCTCCGACAACCCTTACCATTTTCATCATATCTCCTGATTTCCCCAGCATTTGGCGGTGATATTTGGAGCTTATTTTCTATATATCTAAAGGGAGGTTTTGCCAAAAGTTTCATGTGTAGAAGATTCCATTTTATAATGATACCACCCCAAAATTTGCTAGGAGGTATGTTATTTCCTTAATGGTTGCTTCGTTTTCCATTTCGATGGCATGTCATCTTTTACTTTGTCTCCCATGTCACTTCTTGGTCATTATAATTCTTTCATTGAACATGAAACAAAGAAATGACATGATCTCTAAGAACTTTGATCTCTCTATCCAAAACCATCTTAGACTCTTTCTCGAATGAAACTTCCTCTTGAATATAAATGTCTTTTCAAGAGATAACATAATGTATGTAACGCCCCGAGAACCCACACGTTCCCGTTGCGGTTACTACGTCTACACACAGTAACATACAGAGACTCGACGCGAACTCACTTAATTTCATATCACTTTCATTTTCAAATCATATTCAAAATGACATTTGTGAGTAAAAATTTTCGACTCGATTCAAAAATAACTCGAGCCACGAATAGAGAACACGAAATTCTCAATATAAAATACGCAACGGAAAAGATAATTTAAAGTAGCTTTAGTAATAAGACAACAAAAACCTGAAATTCTAGGAAGAATTCCAACACACAACTCGAACTACACAAATTCGGTGCCGCGCACCCACGTCCCCACTTCGGCGTCCCGCACGCAACCTCTCGGTTCTGCGCGTGCCAACTCAATATCACCGCGTCTCGCGCACGCTCACAGAGCTGCGTGCCCCACGCACCCTGCCTCTGTACAGCACGTCCGCACGCACGCCCTCACCTGACACCGCAGGAACCGTGCGCACCTGCGACCACGCCGCACCCCCGCGCCCATCCACACTTCTCTATTACCTCACTGTACACACCCCGACATATTCCACACCCTCTCGACTTCCAACCTTTCTCCGAAATTTCAGCATAGTAACGCCTAAAAATTGGCTATCCCAAAAATTTAAACCCTGCACGCATTTCACCAGAAAACTAGAAATATCTATCTATCAACTATCCAAAGACTCTCTATAACAAAATCGAAATATAAAGACAACAAAATCTATCAAGTACAAATGAAAAAAGTTCACAGTATATAGCATCACCAAGCTAGTACATGTAAAGAGTACACGTACGTCACCAAAACCACAAACACTCCATAAACCCCTATACAACTGATACCTATACAACTCGTCAAATCGACTGTATATCGACACAGCAAAATAAAATACCTTCAATAATCAAGCCACCACCTACCATCTCCACGGGTCGGGTTGCCTTAACAAAATCTGCCGTCCGGTACCTCGGTCGCACGCCACCAATCGTTCTATGCCTCAGGACTAGGCTCTCGAGGCTCACCAGCAATATCGTCAGCACCTACACCATAGAATACACATCATAAGCCTAACGCTCAGTAAGTAGTACAATATGAAAGTAAAAGCCGACAATACAATCCTATCACGTGCAGTCTCTACACTCACACTCATGTTGTCACATCTGTGACGCGTAGTGTAGCCGCAGCAGGGTAACCAGGAACCTAGCGCCACCCTACACCTTGACACGTCGCCACCGTCTCGAACTCCCCAGCAACGAGGCCCACAAGCTACACACACGCATCACCACACAGCAACCACATCAGGGTAAGGGTATATCTCGCGCCACACTACACCCTGACACGTCCCCCCTGTCCTAGCCTCCCGACCAACGGGGCCACAGTTGCCACATACACATTTCGCGACAGTCTAACTGGCCCACTACTCGAGCGTAATCCGCGACTGTTGTTGCACCAGCCCACACACTAGTAGAATCTGCGGCACCACTGTCCATCATCCTCACCGCCGACACATACATGACGCATGACGGCCCAGCCGACCCACTGCTCGAGCGTAATCCGCGGTTGGTTACGCACCGGCCCACACACTACCAGAATCCGCGATACCACCGCCACGCGTCTCAAACTTACTCAAAATATGTTCAAAACCATTTTCGTTCCCTTTTAAAAAAATGATGCATGTCAAGCAATACACACATACCACAATCAACAACATAAATCCTCAATTTCTACGGTGTAGGCCCACCTGGTCAAAACATATGCATGCACTATGTACCTGGTGTTCTAAGCTCACTCGACGCACAGCTTCGCCAAAAATGCCTCAACTTAAAACGCAATCAATCTTCACTTCAAAATTCACAAAATAAGTTAAAAATAACATCTGTTAACTAAACCCATGAAATTCCAACTAAAACGGGTCACCAATTTGGTTCGACCGAAAACCAGCCTAAACTTCAAACGCGCATAACGTTTGCGTCCGTAAACGGAATCGAGCGATTCAAGAGGCTAAGTGTTCCCTTAGAAACCTAGTTTAACATACTAAGACGGATTTTAAAACGCTAAGCCGCAGATCAGTGAAAACCTCCAAAAACTGAAATTGCCTTTTTTATCCAAATTTCACATTTCCGTTTCTTTACACCAAAACTCACTTGAAACTAACCTTATGTATTAAAATCAGCGATGCTAATTCCACTCGTCACAATTCTATGAAAAACGCTCAATAATTTGACTCGGTCCAAAATTTGACATAAACTTCCGACGCACATAACTTTTGCGTTGGATATCGGAATCGAACGATTTCAGCGGCCAAACGTTCCTCTAACCACTTATTTTAACCCACAAAAATAAAATTTAAAACGATCAACCATAGCCCCGTCCAATATCCCCAAAAACAAAGCTATTTTTATACGAAAAATATCCAAAATCTCAACTTCAATCCAATTTCGCCAATTTCTTCACCGAACAATCACATTTCAACGTATTAAGCATAATCTAACGAGAAATCAGTAATTCAAGCACCAAAACCGAACATTAAGTCATCTGCCCCCTCCCCTTTCTTGGACACCTATCGTCCAGTACACACTCACCCCACCGGCCCTCTAAAAATGGCTCAACACTCCCCAAATTTCATACAAATCGGAGAGAAAAGATCGAGCACCATGCTCGACCGAACAGTGCCAGAAAAACTGAGGGCTTACCTGTGGTTTTCCGCTCGAGAAGAACCGCACACGCGCCTCCCTTTCAGCTCGCTGGAACACTCCGTGCACCGGCGTCTCACCCTCGGCAATCGGTCGTCGGAATCCCCCTCCCAATCTCTCTCTCGTGCGTCTCCTTCTCGGGTGTTCGCTCTCGAGTGTCAATGAGTAACAGCCGAATGGCTTCCTCCCAAAGCCATTCGGTTGTTATGTTATAATATTTTTTTTTAAATTTAATTTAAATAATAAAAATTTACCAAAACGCCTTCACATATTTTAACCGCCCTTAATTTTGCTAAATTCTCGTATCCTCGACTTTAAATTTCGAAAACTATCACTAAAACTACATTTCGCGTTTTATGACTTAATTCCCCCTTTAAAATATTTCACAAAACTCCAACTGATATTAAATTAAAAATTTCAGAAATTAGATTTAAAATCTGAAATTTTTTAGGTTATTACATAACCCCCACCTTATAAAATTTTGTTCCCAAAATTTACGTAACGAATAAGTTAGGATACTGACGCTCCATGTATTCACGCCGCTCCCAAGTAATATCCTCTACACCATGTTTGCGGCACAGCACCTTGACCAAAGGGATCTCATTGTTGCGCAGCACTTCAACAGCAGATCCTAAGATTCTCACTGGCTTCTACTTGTAGGACAGCGTTGGCTGCATCTCTGTATCCTGTTGTGGTAATACCTGATAGAGATCGCGCATACACTTTCTCAGCATCAAGACATGGAAAACATCATGGATGGCATCCTTCAACAAAGGCAACTAGAGCTGGTATACAGTCCTCCCAATCCTCTTGACAATCGGGAATGGTCCCACAAACCGAGGGTTGAGCTTCCCTCGCTTTTCAAACCTCACCACTCCCTTGAACGGCGAGATCTTCAAAAATACCTCGTCGCCCTCACTAAATTCCAACTCCCGACGCCTCTGGTCTGCATAAGTGTTCTGTCGACTCTGAGCTGCTTCAATACTCTTCTGTATCACGGCAATCTTGTCGACAGTATGCTGTAAAATCTCGGGGTCTATCAATCGGGCCTCCCCAACTTCATCCCAATACAATGGCGACCTGCACTTCCTTCCAAATAGGGCCTCGTACGGCACCATAACAATGGTGGACTGGTAGCTGTTATTATATGAGAACTCCACTAACTGTAAGAACTTACTCCAAGCCGACTGAAACTCCAACACACAGGCCCATAGCATATCCTATAAAATCTATATATTCCGCTCTGACTGCCCATCGGTCTGAGGATGAAAGACCGTACTGAAATCTAAGCTGGTGCACATGGCCTTATGTAGACTCCTCCAAAACTTGGACGTGAATCTGGGATCTCGGTCTGAAACAATCGACACTGCAATCCCATTAAGTCTGACTATATCTTGAATATATAACTGGGCAAACTGATCCATGGTATAAGTCATTCTCACAAGAAAAAATTGAGACGACTTCGTCAACCTGTCTACAATCACCCAGATACCATCATAGCCCTTGGCAGTCCTCGGCAGTCCTTGGCAGTCCCACCACAAAATCCATAGTGATCCGCTCCCACTTCCATTCCGGTATTGGCAATGGTTGGAGCATCCCAGACGGTCGCTAATGTTCCGCCTTCACCTGCTGGCAGACTATTCAGGTCTCAACATACTCATCCATCGCTCGATTCATGTTAGGCCACCAATAGTGCTGCTTTAAATCTTTGTACATCTTAGTGCTTCCAGGATGCACAAAGAAAGAAGATGAATGGGCCTCTGATAATATCTCTTTACTCAGCTTCTCATCCTTCGGGACGTACCACCTATCCCGAAATTTCAGAATCTCATCCTCTGAATAGCTGAACTCAGAATTAGGTTTGGCCTCCATACTCGCCTTCATCTCGCTACACTCTGAGTCAGTCTCCTGGGCCTGCCTAATACTGTCAGAAATAGTCGGCCTTAACGACAAGGCTGAAAGAGTGGCTGCCAGATCAGAAACTACCTTCAGGTCAAAACTCTGCATCTCTGTCATCAACTCAATAAGTCCTATGGAAGTCATGGCAGAAGTCAAAGCTGTCACCCAGCTCAAGGCGTCTGCCACCACATTTGCCTTTCCCGGGTGGTACTTGATCTACACATCGTAATTCTTGAGCTCCTCGAGTTATCTACTCTGCCTCAAATTCAGCTCCTTCTGCGTGAAAATATACCTCAAGCTCTGATGGTCTGAGTAAATCTCACACTGCTACCCATAGAGGTAATGTCTTCAAATCTTGAGTGCAAATACAACAGCCGCCAGCTCCAAATCATGAGTGGGATAATTCTGCTCGTAAGCCTTCAACTGTCTAGAGGCATAGGCAATTACTCTCCCACCCTGCATCAAAACACATCCCAAACCAATCCTGGAGACGTCACAATAAATGCAAAACTTCTCTCCTTCCACGGGCAACGTCAGTATATGAGCCGTAGTCAATCTCTGCTTCAATGTCTGAAAGCTGTCCTCACACCTAGCAGTCTATTCATACTTCGCATTCTTTCTGGTCAGCCGGGTCAAGGGAGTCGAGATCTTAGAGAACCCCTCAATGAATCTCTGATAATATCTAGCAAATCCTAGAAAACTGCGTATCTCCCTACCACTGGTCGGCCGCGGCCACTCCTTTACAGCATGAACTTTCACCGAATCGACTTAAATACCCTCAGAGGATATAACGTGCTCCAAGAAGTGAATCATGTCCAATCAAAACTCGCACTTAGAGAACTTAGCATATAGCTGATGCTGACTCAGAATGGTCAATACGGTACTCAAGTGCTCTCTTTGCTCCTCCTCAATCCGTGAATAAATCAGAATGTCGTCGATAAACACGATCACAAACTTGTCCAGGTACTACCTGAACACTCGGTGCATCAGATCCATAAATGTTGCAGGGGCATTGGTCAACCCAAAGGACATAACCAGGAACTCAAAATGTCCATACCTCGTCCTAAAGGCCGTCTTCGGTACATACTCACCCTTTACTTTCAACTGATGATAACCGGAACTCAGGTCGATCTTAGAAAACACCCGAGCTCCCTGTAGCTAATCAAAAAAATTGTCAATCCTCGGCAATGGATACCTGTTATTCACCGTCAACTTATTCAGCTACCGATAGTCAATACACATACGTAGGGATCTGTCCTTCTTCTTAACGAATAGAACTGGCGCGTCCCAAAGTGAAAAACTAGGGCGTAGAAAGCCCTTATCCATCAGCTCCTCCGACTGAGTCTTTAGCTCTTTAAGTTCAGTAGGTGCTAACATGTACGGGTTCTTACACACTAGCTCGGCACCTAGGAAAACATCTATCTCGAATTCAATCTCATTGTTAGGGGGAAACCCTGGCAAATCATCATGAAACACCTCCAGGAACTCCTGCACAATAAGGATATCATGTAGCCCAGTATCACCCTGTGACTGTGCATCCCCGACACTTGCCAAAAACCCCTGACAACCATTGCCCAACAACCGTGGAGTCTGACGAGAAAAGATAGTAGAAATCCTGGCAGGACCTTTATTTGCTTTGAATAAGTAGCTTTTCCCACCCGGGGGCCGAAAATGAACCTCTCTGGTCCTGCAGTCAATCTTGGCATGATGTCTGAACAGTCAGTCCATTCCCAAGATCACCTCATAGCCATTCATATGAAGTATGACTAGCTCGGCATATAACTGCTTTTTTTCCACTGTCAGCACATTGGCCCGCCCCACCTGTTCTGAATACAAATGCTCCCTTGATGGCAAGGTCACATCATAATGTCGCCCGGCGGGACTGAACTCCAAATCTGCCTTAACAACGAAACCCGTCGACACAAACGAGTGCGTAGCGGCCGTATCAATCAAGGTATAAGCTGCCACACCAGAAACAAAGATGTTACCTGCAATCACTGATGGCTGGGCAGCATCATTTGGCTCAAAAAGGGCAAAGACCTTTGGTGTAACTCTCGCTGATGTCTACTCGCAGCTGGGCATCGGTTGGCAAAGTGTCCCACCTCATTGCAGTTGAAGCAACGGTTCTGACGCGGCTTCTGGCACTCTCTAAACATGTGGCCCACCTCGCCACAATTATAACACCGTACTAGGCCCACTCTGCACTCGCCCGGGTGGCTCTTCTGACATTTCGGGCACACTGGAAACTGTCCCGACCCCTACGACCTCTTGGTGCTCCCCTAGCTACTGATACTGTCACTAGGTCTCTTTAGGCCTTTCTGCATGGACGCCCCCTCTCCGCTCGACTGTTGCAGTGACTCTCTAAATGATCTCCGAAGCTGCTTCTTGGGTACTTCCCTATAACTAGGAAGCTTCGCCCGAGCCTACGCAATGTTCAGGGCCTTCGTTATCACCTCCTCGTATGGCATGCCCCGAGTCCCCGGCAATCCGCATGCCCATATAGATATCCGGCTTCAGGCCCTACACAAACTGATGTACCTTATTCTCATCGAGGCTCACCAAATGCCCCGCAAACCGCGACAAGGCCTCAAACTGTCGTACATACTCGGCCACAGTGCCGGTCTGCCTCAACTGCGTAAACTCCACCATCTTCCGTGTCTTGACAAAATGACTGAAATACTTACTGAAAAACACCGACCTGAACTCTTCCCAGGTCATGGTCTCCACATCTCTCGTGGCCACTACAGTATCCCACCAATGGCTCGTATCCTTGGCCAGATATAATGCCGCACTAGAAACCTTGTACTGCTCCTACACCTTTGCAAAACCCATCATGCTCTCCATGCTCGTCTCCACTTTTCAGCACTGAGAGGATCCGGAGATGACCCGTCAAAAGTCGGGGGTCTAAGTCTATGCAGCCTATCACCCCCTCTGTCAGACGAACCCTAGGCACTAGACTTACCCTGGTCGTCACTATTCATAAATCTCTCCAACTGCTGAAACTGGTAGTGTACTAACTTGGTAAGCTGCCGTACGGTATCATCCATATCGCTCACAGCACTAGGCGCCTCTCGTCGTGGTTGATCTCTGCCTCTCGCCTCTCCTGACATTTTCTACCTTTAACATATACAAAACTCACATTAGTATTACAATAAATTTAAATCTAAACACTTACAGTTGGTGGAGTGCTCTAGGCGCCTCTCGTCGTGGTCGACCTCTGCCTCTCGCCTCTCCTGACATTTTCTACCTTTAACATATACAAAACTTACATTTGTATTACAATAAATTTAAATCTAAACACTTACAGTTAGTGGAGTGCTCCCGTGTAGCGGCTGGTGGAGTTAGGTAATACTCTGAACGACGTCGACCCTGTAGCTCTGATACCATAACTGTAACGCCCCGAGAACCCACACGTTCTCTGTTCGGTTACTACGTCTACACACTGTGACATACAGAGACTCGACGCGAACTCACTTAATTTCATACCACTTTCATTTTCAAATCATATTCAAAAGGACATTTGTGAGTATAAAAATTTTCGACTCGATTCGAAAACAACTCGAGTCTCGAAAAGGGAACACGAAATCCTCAATATAAAATACGCAGCAGAAAAGATAATTTAAAGTAGCTTTAGGAATAAGACAACAAAAACCTGAAATTCTAGGAAAAAGTCCAACACACACCTCGAACTACACAAATTCGATGCCGCGCACCCATGTCCCCACTTCGGCGCCCCGCACCCAGCCTCTTGGTGCCGCGCACGCCAACTCAACATCACCGCGTCTCGCGCACGCTCACAGTGCCGCGTGCCCCACGCACCTTGCCTCCGTACAACACGTCTGCATGCACCCCCTCACCCGACGCCGCACGACCAGTACGTACCCGCAGGGCCGCGTGCCCCGGGTACCTGCGACCACGCCGCACCCCCGCCCATCCACACTTATCTAGTAACTCACTGTACACATTCCGACGTATTCCACACCCTCTCGACTTCCAAGGTTTCTCTTGAAAATTCGACATAGTAACGCCTAAAAATTGACAATCCTAAAAATTTAAATCCTGCACGCATTTCAGCAAAAAACTAGAAATATTTATTCATCAACCATCCAGAGAATCTCCATAACAAAATCGAAGTATAAAGACAACAAAATACATCAATTACAAATGAAGAAAGTTCACAATATAAAACATTACCAAGCTACTACATGTAAAGAGTACGCGTATGTCACCAAAACTACAAGCACTCCATAAACCCCTATACAACTGACGCCTATACAACTCGTCAAATCGACTGTATATCGACCCAGCTAAATAAAATACCCTCAATAATCAAGCCACCACCTACCATCTCCACGGGTCGGGTCGCCCTAACAAAATCCACCGTCTAGTACCTCGATCGCACGCCACCAACTGTCCTATGCCTCAGGACTAGGCTCTCGAGGCTCACCAGCAATATCATCAGCACCTACACCAAGAACACACATCATAAGCCTAACGCTCAGTAAGTAGTACAATATGAAAGTAAAAGCCGACAATGCAATCCTATCACGTGCAATATCTACACTCACACTCATGTTGTCACATCTGTGATGCGTAGTGTAGCCGCAGCAGGGTAAGGAGAAACCTAGCGCCACCCTACATCCTGACACGTCGCCACCGTCCTGGACTCCCCAGCAATGAGACCCACAAGCTACACACACGCATCACCGCACAACAACCACATCAAGGTGAGGGTGTATCTCGCGCCACACTACACTCTGGCACGTCGCCCCTGTCCCAGCCTCCCCAGCAACGAGGCCACAGTTCCCACACACACATTTCGCGACAACACAGCCGGTCCACTACTAGAGCGGAATCCGCGACTGGTGTTGCACCGACCCACACACTAGTAGGAAGTACGGTACCATTGTCCATCATCCTCACCGCCGACACATACACGCCGCGTGACGGCCCAGTTGGCCCACTTCTCGAGCGGAATCTGCAGTTGGTTACGCACCGGCCCACACACTAGCAGGATCCGCAATACCACCGCCACGCGTCTCACCACTTACTCAAAATATGTTCAAAACCATTTTCGTTCCCTTTTAAAAAAAATTTGCATGTCAAGCAATACACACACACCACAATCAACAACATAAATCCTAAAGTTCTACGGTGTAGTCACACCTGGGCAAAACACATGCATGCATTACTTACTTGGCGTTCTAAGCTCACTCGACGCACAGCTTCGCCAAAAATGCCTCAACCTAAAACGCAAACAATCACTCATCAATCTTCACTTCAAAATTCACCAAATAAGTTAAAAATAACATCTGTTAACTAAACCCATGAAATTCAAACTAAAACGGGTTACCAATTTGGCTCGGCCGAAAACCAGCTTAAACTTCGGATGCGCATAACCTTTGCGTCCATTAACGAAATCGACCGATTCAAGAGCCTAAACGTTCACTTAGAAACCTATTTTAACATACGAAGACGGATTTTAAAACGGTAAGCCGCAGATCAGTGAAAAACACCAAAAGCCAAAACTGCCCTTTTTATCCAAATTTCACATTTCCGTTTCCTTCAATCAAAACTCACTCGAAACTAATCTTACGCATTAAAATCCGCAACACTAATACCACACGTCACAATTCTACGAAAAATGCTCAATAATTTGACTTGGTCCAAAATTTGACATAAAATTCCGATACGCAGAACTTTTGCATCGGATATCGGAATCGAACGATTTCAGCGGCCAAATGTTACTCTAACCACCTATTTTAACCCACAAAAATAAAATTTAAAACGATCAACCGTAGCCCCATCAATATCCCCAAAAACAGAACTATTTTTATACTAAAAATATCCAAAATCTCAACTTCTATCCAATTTCACCAATTTCTTCACCAAACAATCACATTTCAACAAATTAAGCATAATGTAACCAGAAATCAGTAATTCAAGCACCAAAACCGAACCTTAAGTCATCTACCCCCCTCCACTTTCTCGGACACCTATCGTCCAGTACACACTCACCCCACCGGCCCTCTAAAAATGGCTCAACACTCCCCAAATTTCATACAAATCGGAGAGAAAAGATCGAGCACCAAGCTCGGCCGAACAGTGCCGGAAAAACTGAGGGTTTACTTGTGGTTTTCAGCTCGGGAAGAACTGCACTCCCGCTTCCCTTTCAGCTTGCTGGAACACTACGCGCACCGGCGTCTCACCCTCGGTGATCGGTCGTCGGAATCCCCCTCCCGGTCACTCTCTCACGCGTCTCCTTCTCAGGTGTTCGCTCTCGGATGTCGATGAGTAACAGCCGAATGGCTTCCTCCCGAAGCCATTCAGTTGTTATGTTATAATATTTTTTTTTAAATTTAATTTAAATAATAAAAATTTACCAAAATACCATCACGTGTTTTAACCGCCCGTAATTTTGCTAAATTTTCGTATCCCCTACTTTAAATTTCGAAAACTATCACTAAAACTAGATTTCGAGTTTTATGACTTAATTACCACGTTAAAATATTTGTTGAAACTCCAAACGATATTATATTAAAAATTTCAAAAATTAGATTTAAAATATGAAATTTTTCGAGTTATTATAATGTAAATAAGGAATATACTTACATAACATAGAAATATGAAAAATATTACTCATGTTGTTCAATTTTAGGAATAAACCAATCTATAAGTTATTATACCAACCCGTTCAATAATTCAAAACAATATGATATATATCGGGGGCAACTTGGCCTTTACAGCAAAAAAACTTACACAATATCTCAGTTTAATTTTTAGAAATACAAACACTTCAAGATTAAACTTAATCACTATCCTCTGAAGTTCTACATATCTATTATGTCAACTCTTGACCTACACATTTTCAATTATTTTCTAAATTAAATCTGTTCCAAGAGTCAATTTTTCCTCTACTAATGCCCAACACAAAGGTAGTCTATACAATCCTTCGTAAAGAGCATCATGAAGTGAAACACAAATACTAGTTTGATAACTATATTTTTGCACAAACTCAACCAATGACAAGTGATTAACTCAATTATCATAAAAAGTTTTAGAATATATAATTTCAACATATTCTCAAGAATATGAAACATTCTCTCAAATTGTTCATATATCTGAGGATGATGTGTATACTTAAATCAACTTTCGAGAAGTAAGATGTGAACCTTAAGACTCTATTATGTACAATACTGAAAGGAACATCATTAAGATAAACGATGTATTCCGCATGAAGCCAACTCTAGTTAAACAAAGAATAACCCATCTTCACATAAATAAAATTTGTAGATTTTATTTATCTACACATGATAACCCAAACTGCATCATGTCTCTATACCATCCACAGCAAACTAGTCATAAAATTTATAAAATTCATAATTCTTATCCAACTTCCATTTAACATTAAGAAAGAGTTGTAATAATCTAGCAGGTCTATGAGACTCAAATTTAATAGGCAGACATGTCCAAAATCAAGCCATATACTCTACCACATCACGCTCTATACCAACCTACAAATATTGATTCTTGTAGTCATGATACATTTGGTTCTACACGAATGAATAGAAAACCACAGCTTGTGGCTAGCCAAAACAGTTTGCCTCAAATCTAGATTATTAGAAACCAAAACTCTGTCTTCCAAAAACATAGATCTATCAGCTTGATTACCCAATCATCATGTTACTCACTATTCTACACCTAATCCAATATATTTTGAAGCTCATTATCATGCATTTATATTTTCTTTACACACTTGAGAATAATAGAAAGTGCTATCCAATTAAAAGGCGCATGTAGTTTAAAAAAAATCAAAATTTTGTAGAGCACTATCACTAATAGTTGAGGCTTTTACAATCATCAAACTTGAAATAGAATCTCGAGGATGACAATTTAAGGCATCTGCCACAACATTGGTTTTGCTTAATTGTTACTTGTGTGTGAAATTATAATCCTCTATATACTCTATCCATCTTTGCTATCTAATATTCAAATCTTGTTCTATGAAGAGATATTTTAAACTCTCTTGATCTGAAAATTTTAAATTTTGCATCATAGGAATAATTCTGACTTAACTTCATTGTAAAGATCATTATTTCTTACTCCAAATAAGAGTGGCATTTTTCCTCTAATTAGACTTTAACTTTCTTGATGTATACATATTCACTCTTCTTTAATACATATAGACAAATTCGAGTCCAACATTTGATGCTTTTGTATAAACCACATACGACGACTCAATATCATGCGCTATCAGCAATAACACAATAATCAATTTATGCTTTTGCTTCTCAAATGTTAACTAACACTCCTCATTTCTAACAAACCTTACATCCATTCTTGTTGGTTGTGCCAATGGTAGGCAAATAAAAGCATAATTCCCACAAATTGATGATAATAGCATGCTAATTCCTAGAAACTATGAACCACAATAACTTCTTTGGTTGATCCTAATATAGTACAACCTGAATATTTGTTGGATCCACAAATATACCGTCTTGAGATATAACATGCCCAAGAAACTTCACATATGCCATCCAAAAGCTACATTTTTCTGTCTTTGGATACAGTGGATTATTCCTCAATTTTTGCATTGCAATATTCACATACTCCATATGCTCATCACAGGTTTTTGAATACACCGATTTATCACCAATAAATACTATGACAAACTGATGCAAGTAAGGTTTGAAGTCTTGATTCATCAAACTCATAACAATAATTGGGCATTGTTCAAACCAAATGATAAAATCATAAATCTTCAACAGATGGTAGCCTGACCTAAAATCGAATTTTGAAAATATTTAATACACCTAACCAATCAAAGAACACATCAATCTTTTGTTGTGGATACTTATTTTTATTTGCCATCTAATACATCTTAAATGATGCAAAGTTGAAGCAAGCCATATTGCTTCTTAGCAAATAACATCAGCCTTTTCACGATGTCTGTATATTATGTTTCGCATGACATTCTACGACTGCAAGCTCCTGTTAAACCAAGTTGTGATTTGCATTGATAATATTATGTTTATTCCTTATGTTGTAGTAGTTATTAGGGAACTTCACCTCATATTGGACCCATTTTATATTCTCAATCGTCATCCATCCTTCATAATTTTCATGTAACAGTGGCAAAGCCAATGTGAACTTCACCATATTGCCAAGTGTATTTAATGTTTTTATCATTACTTAAAGTCATATTTCATCAACTAGTGGATAAGATCCACCCTCAAACATTGGCAAAATGTTTGAGGGTGGATCACATTTTACAACATATGCAAAATGTGCAAACGCCTTCTCAATCAATCGAACATGCACATCAAACAACAACCTTTAGTTGGGTCAATCAAACTCATACACTCAACCAGGATGAACAATCATAATAAGAATATGTACAAAATAACGTTTTGAAAAATGTACATATATACAATAAAAATAAACATGTTATAAAATAAGACGCGTCACAAGTGTCACATAAATATCTCAAAATAGAATTTTGAAAACTTATTATGATTGAAAACTATGACAAGTGAAAACTCTTACCTTGAACGTGTATGCCATAATACTATCAAATTCCGTGACTAAGAAATCCAAAAGTGTAATCCATACCGCCAAACCTTGGTACCCATAGTTACTCCTGTCAATTAACTTCTAAGACTCAGAATAAATTATTGGAACCCACAATCAAGATAGAGACAAACTCGGGGGCCTATAAAATAAATCACTTTAAATGTCCTAAATTTGCTAATGCCCCGACTCTCAAACAGGGACATTGAGCGTTTGAAGATCAACTTACTCTCATTATCGGTTGGCAAGGATCGTAATCGATAGCCTGCAGCTACAAAACAGGAAAGAAATTGGGGCAATTTTATGTCTTTTTTACTTGTGGTCCAATATGTAAAAATGAGGATTGGTTGTGTTGGTTTCAGATACAGAGAGAAGGTATGTTGAATTTGATTGTACGATCTTGTGCACTGAACATGTCTTATTTAACGGATATTAAAACTTGATCTTACGATGGAACAACAATAATACCCATGATCATCTTTCATACGTCAACGACAGCTGAGAAATTCTTAAATAATAGTAGACAAGACACTAAAATTATTTATCAATTTCGAGATTAAGACCTTCAACCTTTCTTATCATTGAGTAATAAATATTTAAAATCCTAATTACTAAGTGTTAAGATATAATTCAAAAGCATCTTATGAATCATTTACTTATTAATATTATATTACGTAACAAGTGTCAATTGAAGACACAATCATTCTTACGATTATCATGTTTCCAGAAATCAAATATAATATTGTATATCATTATTTTAAACAATACTTCGTATTACTAAACCATTTCCTTTTTTATCAAATAAAATAATCATAATTTATTATTCTAATTACTCAACCTAACTTGTTTTTTATTTGGACATGCATACCACATTGCTTAAAAATCATAAGCACGCTCAATTTATTTAAGAATACCAAGTTATGATTTTATGTTATTTATCATTTACTATCAAATTTATTAATCAATTATATTAAATTATAACTTGGGATGTTCCAACTACATTATTATACAATAACTTATTCACTTAAGAATACATTCTTTAACATTAACTTTAACATGATTGCTTTTAACATGGTTGATGTCAGTAAATCTTTACATTAATATTACATCTGAAAATACTCACCATTCATCTCCAAAAAACGAAAAAAAAAAAAAAAAAAAAAAAACCACTAGTCTTATATTGAACTCTTATGTATACATGCGTAACGTAACAATGACACAAAACATGTAAATATTTTTGTAAAATATTGATATGTTTTGTTTATTACGTGACTGTGACAGAGACAGGACAGCTTTTAAGAAACTAGAAACGTGTTTGATGGGTTTATGCTGTGTCTAGACAAAGCGAGTGATAATGAAAGTTTTGTTTAATCAATATGACCAAACATTACGTATCTAGGTTTGCTTTCTTGATTTAAAATAAAAACGTGTAAACTTCATTGAAATGTGGGCAGACTGTAAGCCCCTACGTGCCCTTCAACTATTTCTCTTAAGCACAAAATACGTGGACGTATATAACAAAAATTAAATGGTTTTTTTTTTTTTTAAAACCTTAAAGTTAAATTATTTATCGTAAAAAATCTTGAGGTTTGATAAACAATCAGCGTAAACTTCGGAGGGAGGGTGAGGAAGCTGTCCTCCTCGGAGAAGACGGCTGGTCTAGTTGGACCGACCTTCCCGTGATTTTTTTTTAATTTCTAAGAGAAAAGACGGTCGGTCCGTGGACCGGCCGTACTTTCCACGGCCAAAACCCGTGACAAAAAGTCACGTGTTTTGTTTTTTCCCAGCGGAATACGGCTGGTCCACTGGATCGGTCGTACTCCGCGGAAAAAATCCTGTGACTTTGATTACGGATCCGTGCTCGCCCACTAGAGGACTTCACCCATGACCAAAATCATGGGTGATTTCCTGCCGATGACGGCCAGTGCAGTTGGATCGGCCGTACCCGACGCCCCTATTTAGAAACCCTCGCCTGGTTCCTCAATTCTCACCTTCTATCCTTCTCTCCTTCACGACCAACCCCTCGATTTTTCGCGTCTAACTCTTCAATTTCTTTCCTCTCTTTTCTTATCCCGTCAATAATTCTCCCCGTTCAGGTGCCAGATACAAAGGGTTTTTATTTTTTTTATTTTAGCATTTATTCTAGACTTAAAAAAAAATTCATGTACGAGTTGTCAAACGGAATTAAATTTGTTATGTCGTAGCAGTTATGCGTTTTATTTTGATTTAAAAGTTTATAGCAAAATTATGAAAACATGAATATTTTATGTTATGTTTATTTATTTAAATATTTCTAATACTTTTCTCTCGAATACGGACGACTATTTTCTTACTCCGATAATATTTCTCCGCGTGCACGTGGCAGGTACGAATGATTTTTTTCTTATTTTTTTTAGCATTTACTTTAGAGATTCAAATAAAAACTCAATCTTAAGATATTTTAATAATTATTTTGTAAAGATAGCCATTATGAAAAAAAAAAATCTTTTAAGATATTTTATTATTAGTATTTTTTTTTTTAGTAAATTTGTTATTACGTAGTATTTATGCGCTGTATATTGATTTTAAAGTTTATAGCAAAATTCTGAAAGTATGAATATTTTATGTTATTTTTATTTATTTAAATATTTTTAATACTTTTCTCTCGAATACGGACGACTATTTTCTTATTTCGACGATATTTCTCTACGTGCACCTGACAGGTACGAATGATTTTTTCTTTTTTTTAGCATTTACTTTAGACATTCAAATAAAAACTCAATCTTAAGATATTTTAATCATTATTTTGTAAAGATGGTTATTATGAAAAAAAACTTTTAAGATATTTGTTTTTTTAATATATTTTATTGTCATTTTTTTTAATAGTAGGAATGACAATGAATTTCGGTTCAAGTAGATCATATGATGTAGATGAGAGATCAACTGGTGATGCTGAAATGGATTGGTATTTGGATGACACACCTGCATATGGTGACGTGTGATCATTCAATCACGCAGAGGAAAATGAAGAAATGCACGTGTATTCAACCTCAAAAACTCTAGACGATGAGTTTCGAACATCGGTTGGTTCGAATGAAGAGGAGGTAGAAAGTAGACCGGTAAGAAAACAAATTACAATGGATTTCTTTTTGGGTAGAGAATATGGTTCTGTAGAACAAATTAAAGAAGAAATACGGGAATATTCAGTGAAAAATGGGTATGGTATAAAATTCTCTAAAAGCGAAGCGAAGCGACTCACAGCTGAGTGTGCAAATAGATATGGGTGGCGACTGCATGCTTCAAAGAAGCAAAACGAGCATACGTTTCAGATAAAGAGTTTGATCGACTCTCACAGCTATTCGAGGATAGTTGAGAACCGACACGCTTAAGCAAAATAGGTGGCGAATCATTACCTGGACAGATTCAAAAGTCACCCTAGCTGGGAGATTCTTTCTATTATCGAGACAGTGAGGAAGGACTTTACTGTTAACATTTCACCCAGTCTTGCTACAAAAGCAAGAAACGTAGCTCGAAACATAAACAAAGGGAAGTCCGACGAAACAGTACAGGTAACTGTGGATGCAGCTGAGATATTTAAATCAAATCCCAATAGCACAGTCAAAATTTATGGTAACCCAGTGGAGCCTAATTCATTGCAATTCCAGAGATTTTATATGTATATGGCTGCTGGCAAGGAATGTTTGTTGCAGTGTGGTAGACCAGTTATCTATTTGGATGGTTGTCATCTCAAAAGGTCGTATCCCAAGCAATTACTAACGGCCGTCAGTATTAATGACAACGATGAAATATATCTCGTTGCTATTTCCAATGTCGAATCTGAGTGTGCAGACTCATGGACATGATTTTTACAAATACTAAAGCAAGATCTAAACACTGAATCGGGCCGCGGTTGGACACTTATTTCAGATCGACAAAAGGTATAATGCATTTCTTTATGTTATGTCAAATTTTTGGGTGTCGTGATAGTAATATTATTTTAATTATTCTGTTTTTTGTGCAAATATCAGGGGCTGTAGAGAGCTGTTCGTGAAGATTTCGAACATGCTGAACACTGCTTCTATCTCTGACATATATATGCGAATTTTAAAAACCAATTTCAGGGTAGAGCATACAGAGATGCAATGTGGAGTACGACCAGGGCACCCACGGAGTGTCATTTCGAGCACGAGATACGAAAATTATACCGGCTTAATTCGGATGCCCACGCATGGCTGCAAGCAGAAGAGCCTAACTTTTGGGTCAGTCATGCATTCTCTTCGATTCATAAGTGCAAACTGGGATTGAATAATTTGTGCGAGTCATTCAACACACTTCTTTTATCGGTCAGAGACAAACCGATCCTGACCATGTTTGAAATGATCTGAAAGCGCTTGATGACTCGCATCGTGCAGAAATTTGCGAAGGTGATAGAATCAACCGACCTCCTATGTCCCCAGATACAGAAAAAACTTGATAAGCTCATAAGCGCGTCTGGAAATTGGAGTGCAACGCATGCGGGAGCTGAACGATTTGAGGTCAGCAACGGATAAGAACAATTCGTTGTAGATATGAATTTGGGTGTGTGCAACTGTACAAGGTGGGAGCTGACAGGAATTCCATGTGTCCATTCTATTCCTTGCATGTACTGGATGAGACTAGCACCAGAAAATTACGTGCATGCATGCTATCACAGGGCAACATACCTGGAAATGTACTTCCACTACATTCGCCTAATTAGCGGACAAGTAATGTGGACACCCGTTGAAGGTATGAACAAAATCCTCTCACCTAGAAGAAAGCGCCAATGTGGTAGGCCGAAAAAGACAATAGTTCGAGATTCTGATGAGTCGTCAAGCTTAAGACTTAGCAAGAGGAACACCACTGTACGGTGCCGTATATGTCGGCAGGAGGGACATATTACTCGCACATGTTTTAATTGGGGATCAACTTCAAGCGCTGCTTCGCAAGACACATTTATGGGCTTCAACATATTTCACGGGACGCAAGAATCTTCTACACACAGTCGTGGCAGAAATCGTTAATTTTTTTTTGTTGGCGGAAACTCTTATTCTTTTGTTTGTAATATTGTAATTGATAGTTTAATTGATTTATGGTTTTTTTTTTTAAATAAACCATAAATGATTGATTTTTTTGAAAAAAATCATTAAAGTTTACTATTCATCGAGAAATATTCAATTTGAACATTAGGTGAGGAGGCCCTCTTTTATAATTTTATTTTAAAAAAATTTAATTTTAACCTTAAAAAAAATTAACTAAAATTACAATAAATTATACAAGTGTTATTAAATCATAGAAAGTGTTCCATAAATAGAAAAAATCATGGAAGATAATTTAAATTACAACAAATCGTGCAAGTGTTAGAAAATTACATACAAAATTAAAGTACAATATTAACTTTACATACAAAAACTAAAATATACTATGCCAGAGGGACATCATCGTCTTCGTCAGTGGTGGCATGGTTCTCCATCCAAGTATGCAACATCTCGTGCATCTCTTTATAGGACTCATTGAGATAATGTTGTGACTGAGTCAATTCTCTCTGAGAAGCAATCACCCAACGCTGTCCTACGGCAAGCTCATCGACTCTTCCTATGAGTAGCTGGATATCACGTTGCTGGCTCTGCTGTGTCTCAAGCAATTGCTGCAGATGCTGATGGTGTGTCTGTTGCATCTCATACATTTGCTGCCGATGCGTCTGTTGCATATGATATAGCTGTTGCAGATACTGCGTCGTGTCTCATCCACTATTCTCATCTTATTGGGGGCTAATGGTGGCGATGTGGTCTCATCCATCGGCACTACATGAGAGGTAGATGCCTCCTGATTTCTCTTCAGCACCTAGGCGCTACGGCTTTCACAATGTTCATCTGTGTCAACTGGGTCATGTCAAATACGTCGGTGGATCTATGAGGTATTATCTGCTCTCCAATTGGTAGCCGAATCTCAACTCACCCGATGATCTTCATAATCAATGCCCCAAAGGGGATATTCGTCTTGGGTGCCCGTCCGACCTCACGCATGTGACTCAAAATCAAGAAGCCATGGTCAAAAAGCTTTTCGTTGCACAGCTTTTCCATGACATATAGGTTAATGCAGCTCACATGATTTCGATATCCATCTCGTGGTAGAAGGGTGTGGGCTAGCAGGTTGCGGAGAACCCGACTTCTGACAATCAATTCGTTCGATCGTGGCTTCGCGAACACCCTAGTTGGCATTTCAGTGAATTCTCCATAGAAAATCTACTCCATCGGGGCAGTGAAAAAAAAGGGCAGTCTCAAGAAGCATTGTAATATCGCTCCGCCCCCTGTATGTCAAATCCTAATACTTCATTCACTTGCTCTGGTCGTACCATAAACTCTCTACCGAGGATGTACATCCTCAAACCAATGAAAACTCCATCTTCCCTAGACGATGTCAAGTTCGTGTAGAACAAGCAAACTATTCTCTCGCAGATTTCGCTCGTCAATGCATTGATCTCGTGTAGGCCCGATGTTCTCAAACATCTCTTGATGCCCATTGACTCCCAACCTCTGAAGTCTATAATCATGCAATGTGTAAGTGAACGTTTCGCGAATCGTGCGCAAACTTTCTTTGGCAATTTTCATTCCAAAATTCCATTGAAATATCCTGTCAATTTCACATACAACCATAATTTCATAAGTTATATAAAAAATATGACATTATAAATAAAATGCTTTCATTGACTAAATAAAAATAACATAAATTTTCACATTTGTTAGGATTTCAATAGAAAATTTGAAAATAAATTCAACTACACAATATAATATAGACCAAAGTATCAGTGTATTTTTAAAAAATACCAAACTTTAGCTATCATCGGCAATGTATTAGAAACATTTAAATAAATAAACACTACATAAAATATTTATACTTTCAGAATTTTGCTATAAACTTTAAAATCAAAATATAGCGCATAAATACTACGTAATAACAAATTTAGTAAAAAAAATACTAATAATAAAATATCTTAAAATGTTTTTTTTCATAATGACTATCTTTACAAAATAATTATTAAAATAAAATTGAATGTCTCAAGTAAATGGTAAAAAAAAAGGAAAAATCATTTCTACTTGTCAGGTGGATGCTGAGAAATATCATTAGGCAGGAAAATAGCCGTCCCTATTCGAGAGAAAAGTATTAGAAATATTTAAATAAATAAACATAATATAAAATATTCATACTTTCAGAATTTTGTTATAAACTTTTAAATCAAAATACAGCACTAAATACTACGTCATAACAAATTTATTTCGGTTTGACAACTCGTACATGAATTTTTTTTATGTCTAGAATAAATACTAAAATAAAAAAAAATAAAAGCTCTTTGTACCTGGCACCTGAACACGGAGAATTATAGGTGGGATAAGGTTTTTTACGATGAATAGTATACTTTAAGGTTTTAAAAAAAAAAACCAAACTTTAATATTTTTTTTGAAAAAAAACCCAAAGTTAATTATTTATTTAAATTTTAAACTATCAATTTTTTTAAATAAAATTTTAAACTATCAACCATAATTATTTAAATTTTAAATTATTTGAAACATAACAAATTAAATTTTGGTGGACGACTGATCATTTTCGTTCATTATTTTCGGTCATTGAAACGGACGTCCGTTCTAAATAAAACGGACTTCCGTTCTCTATTTATTTTCATTTTATAAATTAATTTTAAAAAAGATAACAAACGATACTGGAATTATTTAAAACTTTTACCACATATTCATCATATTATGAAAAGATAATTTAGAAATTTTTATTATTTTTTAATAATTGTACGATTTATTATAATTTTAATTATTTATTTTATAAAATAGACGTAAAACAATTATAATAAATCATAAAATAGTTAAAAAATGACAAAATTTTTTTAATTATCTTTTTATTTCCTAGAAAATATGTGATAAAATTTTACTTTATTGAATTTATTCTTAATAAAATTACATTTAAAAAAGTAATAAAATTTTAATTTTAATCAGAAAGGGAAGGTGAGATCTGGTTGAGAAAAGAAAATAAAGCATGTGTGGAAGGGTTGAATCTTACGAGTGTATTCATGGGTTTCGACGTACTTTATCTGAGAAAAACTTATATTTCTGCATGACATGACCGGACATATTTCGATGAAATCATGTTACTTTGAGTTTTCTTAACCTTTTTTTTCTGTTTCTTTTTGTACTGCCATGTGTGTTTTTAACCTTTTTTTTTCTGTTTCTTTTTTTCTTTTTGTACTGCCATGTGTTGATCTCCAAATCACACCATTTGTTCAGCTCAACCTTCAATATCTGTCTCAGTGTGCTGTGCATGCTGAAATCGTTGAGAGAGAGAGATGCACACGTATGTTTTGTAAGTCAGTTGTAGTATAGACTGCTTTCGAGTCAGCACATTACGTTCAGAGCCTAATACTTATTTATGCTCTCATAGTAAATGAGACTATAAATATGAAATTCAAACTATTGATTTGAATTCCTTTTTACGATGAGGAAATCAACGTCATTGCCAAATGTAAAAAAAACAAAAAAAAAAAAAAAACGACAAACCACTCTCCACAATTTGTGCCATATCTTCTTTTGTTTTTTGCGTGAACTCTCTTTAAGTAGAGAGATAAGGAGAAAAATCCTCATCCAAAGCAAAAATGTGTGACGTGAAAAAGAAAGCGTGACATAGAAATGTCAAACGTGCATGCTCGTGTGCAAAGTGAATTCTAAGATTTGATAATTCTTTTATTGAACATTTTATAGAATATTATTTTTATAAAATATTGTAATCTTTTTGAACTCTTTTTGGTTTCTACCAATTAGGTTTTTTATGTATAATTTTTTGTGTTTATATTCACCTATTATTTCTTTTTTTTTTGTCCAGTATATTTAACCCTAGGCAAAATGATTTCTTATAACGTTGAATACGTATCTATTATTATTTTTCGTATCAACATAATTTTTCCTAACAAGTGATATCAAAGCCTTGTTATTCTTTATCGATAGTGAAAATAAAAAATTCAACTAAAATAACTTTTCGTTGTAAAATTAAAAATGAAAGTGACATTGTAAAAAAGTGGTTGTGTTATGACTATAGATAATAAACTAGGGATTATATAATTGTTGAGATGAATCGATCTCTAATGCTTGGATAAAAAATTATTCTTCCATCATTTTCATAAACACAAGGGTCTTCCTCGACCATTATAAAGCCATTAATGATAATGGATCAATGGAATCTCTACATCAGTATCTCTAGATGATCACATGAGACCATATTGAATGCATCGCTCCAAAAGAATATTGGGAGGTTAGGTTTTCCGTCATTGATCAAACCATATCCAGTATCTCTAGATGATCACATGAGACCATATCGAATGCATCGCTCCAAAAGAATATTGGGAGGTTAGGTTTTCTGTCATTGATCAAACCATATCCAATGTTGGGCGATTTTCGTCTCTTTGCAACATCATTTTATTGCGGAGAACCTATAGTTTGTAATTGCTTTAGATTCCTTTTTTATCATAGCGCTTTATAAGTTTCTATGATAGATACACTCATCCACGATCAGTTCTAAGAGCTTTAATCATTCTCTCATTTTCATTTTCTACCAAGATTATAAAACGTTTGAAGCAATATAATGCTTCTGACCTATGGAAAATCAAATAGATACTATTGTAAAATATAAAGTCATCATGTCATATGAGGAGCTTTGCCCTGCCCTGGCCCTAGAAAGACCACAGATGACTTAATAAGTTGTAAGGTTGAAGATGTCCTAGTTGAGTTTCCAAAATATTTGCTTGTTGACTTTTCTAGTATACAATGGTCTAAAAGTCTTTCTCTAACTAGACTTTTCTAGTATACAGTACTCATCGAGCAAGTCAAATATTAGTAGAGCAAAAAACAAGAAGAAGAAAAGAAACATGATTATTATTATTTGAAACTGATGTTTTAGAAATAATCTCGCTTCTATAATACTTTGTTCGTAAATAAATCTCAAATTTATTTTAGTCAATAAACCTAAACCTTAACTCAAGCGAAGAACAACTGAAATGAGATTCAGCAAACAACACATCATCAAGCCATAAATATGACCATTACATAAGTCAAGGTTTATATAGGCTCTGATGCCTAGCATCTGTGCTCTATTTCCATTCCCCACAAAAATTTATTTTCTTGCTATTGGGATTTGAAGATACTCCATGTAACAAACTCGTTATTTAAGTACATCTTGGGTTGCTTATCTAGGAGACGAATGAGATATCCTAACATGGACAGAAATATAGGTAACGAGTAAATCTGTGTTAGGAATTACCTCTTTTGGCCCCATTACAATCAAGAACAAAACGAGCTTCCTTTCCGTAGATGAAACAAACAATGAACTTGGTTTCCTTATCTCCTGACTTGTCCCTAAGGAGCATAGGGGTCATTGTTTGTGCAAATCAATCATTCATCTTCGCAGGCAAGCAATTGTGAATTTCTTGTATCTAGGCTTCAACACATTTGTGTGAACTTTGTTCTTAAAATTGATAACCCCAGCATTAAATCCTTATTTCCAATATTGTAAAACAATATTAATACCAAAGGAATCTCCAATCCAACCAACTCCAGGAAACCAAAAAATCTATTTATTTGATGGTACATACCTTGTTGTCACTGTATCAACCACCTTCTTTGTCACTTCATTTTTGTAGTTCAACATAAAAGGATTAAAATGCATCAAGGTTCCCAAGCAACTTGGCTCATCCATAGCCATTAAAGACATGTTGGTCAAGCAATCTTCACCCGAGGTATTTGAATAAGCTTTGGCCTTGTTTAAACAATATACATAAATGTTACGCTTCTCTTGAAATTTCTCTTCTCAGTTAATCTTAGTTAGAGGCCTTTCAAATGTCAAGAGAAAAGGTTTATCTTGAGCATAGGCTACCTCCTCATAGTTAATTTTTCCTTCATCGAAAATTGCTACCGAGAAAGCATTGTCACTCTCAAAATGGTCCTCTTCGGTAGTTTGTGTTTTGAGCAATTTGTTTACACCGATTTTGACTTCATTTCGAGTAATTGACCTTCATGAGCATAAATGATCTGTTGCTCCATTCCTCCCCATTGGTTGCTGCCAAGGAGATGTCTTTAAATTAAACTTCTTAAAGAGCCCCTTCGAATTGCTCTAAAATAGCAAAGTTTTTGTTGAAGTTGATTGAAATATGCAACTCTCCAAAACTAGTGTTGTTCTCTTCAACAATTTCAGACCCTTTCAAAAATAATGGCTCTTCATGGGGAAAGATGTATCTCCTCATTTATTTCTCCATCTTCATATAAGAATTTTTCAACAAACTCAACTTGAGCTTAATCTTGCAAAGATGGAAGCTTGATTGCATTGAGTGAGTTTAACAAATACCGAGAATTATGCACTTGTTTGTGTTTACTTGGCACAAATCTCTTTCTCTTTAGATTCTTCATCATCTTCCAAGTACTAAATCCATCCTCACCATTTCTTATTTGTTTTGCCAAAAAAAAAGTATCCCACCAATATCTAGCATTATTGGTAAACTTCTTAGAGGATAGTCTAATTTCTCCCTTATTTGAAAAATCATCACATGCAAAATATGTCACAACCAATTCCAACCAAGCAAAATATTCATCACTATCATTAGAGCTTTAATAAGAAGGAATGTATACCTTATCATTCTGCTTCCTTGACTCTAGCATATTTTGTTGAAAAATATAGAACATATTTCTAAGCTCATCAATGTATCCTTGCACACTAGAATAATTTTCCTTCAAAAGTTGTGGTGAGTGCACTTGATTTTTTGTGTCTCGATTTCGAGCACCATTGGCTACTCTTCTTGCCATCATCATAGAGGTAAAATAACATCAAAGAGATGAGAATAAAAGTAGAGCAAGACTTTGATACCAAATGATATGCCACAAAATAGAGGAAGCAGGGTGTTGCTAAAAAATGCTTTCTGTTAGCAAAAATAGTTTTGGGTGAGAATAAAGTGACATTCCAATATGCACACATCCATCAATATAGCTTCATTGAGGCTGCAATTTGGACAGGCTCAAGCCTCGGACGTGGTGAATATGTCCTTAAAAAAAAATCAGAGGAAGAGACATAGGGGGTGAAACGTTATTGTCGCAGATGTACGCATTGGTCAAGAAAATGTTACGATTGCACTTTCTTGGTTCTTTGGCTCTCTTTGACCATGAGCTCTCCAATTTGATTCAATGAAAGTTTTATACACTCTTACTGAAGATTCCACCTATAAAGACAGAGTATGGATAAGGGATATAGCACAATGGAGTCTATTCATACTCATAAAGATGGAATCCAAGAAAACAACACACACACTCAATCATATATGACTCACCAAGAGAGGCACGGCTACTTGAGGTTTGAGAGCTCAAGATTTCAAAAATTTATTTCATTCTATTCATCATTTTTTGCCTATTAAAATCCTTAAGGAGGGTACAAATAATACCTATAAGAGAATTAGAGTTTTGACCCAAAAAGAGAATATTAAACAACATGCAAGCAAAAAGGAATGAAAGTACTTTGCAAAGCCATAAAGCCAAAACCTAAAACTACCATTTTGGGTAATTCGACTTCCCAATCCCAAAATTTGTACTTTACCAAATATAATAATAAAAATCTTAGCCCTAAGAATCTAAATACATTTGTAATATTGGAAATATAGTTGCATAGAATAGAATGGCTAGAGTCGATGTGCTTCCAAGAGTGATGCATGATTGGTTGATAAATTGTTTTGGGGATTTGTGATAGGTGCTTCATGGTCTGAATTTATTTGGCTCTCTTGGTGCATCTTGATCTATTATCTTTCTTCAAATTCGCAAGGTAAGAGTGGTCTAAGTTGACCTCTTGAATGATGTTGCCACTTGGTAAGAGATTCAATGCGTATTCCATACCAATACTCTATTGATCCGATTGTTTTGACTTCTATTTGTTAATTGAATTAGAATTCTTCTCCAAGTTAGTTAAGAAAGAAAGTCCTAAAAAATGAATAAAGAGTTTAGAATAATTCATGGCTCGGGATCTTTGGGAGGGGACCTCATGGAACATCAAAATATGATTTCATAAATTTGTGTAATTGGCATATCATTGACCATGCAGTTAGTGAACAAAGTGGAATCTATTTTACCAATTTTAAACTCTCGTTCTAAAAATAATTTACTCAACCTATCATATCAAGTTCTAAGGACTTGCTTAAATCTATAAAATGCCTTGTTGAGCTTATAAACATATTCTTCCTCATCATGTGGTTCAAATTCTAAAAATTGCTCAAAATAAACTTCTTCCATAATATATCTATTGAAAAAAAAAACACTATTAACATCCATTTGATACAATTTGAAGTTTTTACAACAAGCAATTGTAAGTAACATCGGGATGGACTCTAAGCGTGTTACTGGTGCAAAGGTTTCCTTAAAATCAATTCATTCATCTTAATTATACTCCTTCGCAACCAATCTTGCTTTGTTTCTCACAAGTGACCATTCTTATCCAATTTATTCTTGAACACCCACTTTCTTCCATTTGTTGAATGTTTTTTTGTCCTTGAGATTAGTTCCAAACTTTGTTTATCTACTAACCCTTTTCATCTTCTCTCTACTGAACATTTGATTCTTTGTACTTTAAAAATTGAATTGACTCATCAAAAGTAATTTGAGTTCTTTTATTAAGGCCTCTTTTAGGCTTTGCTAGTTGGGAAGTATTATAAGAATACTTCATCTGTTTGGGGGTCAAATTTACCCAACTTCTCTTTTGTGTTAAGAATAAAATATCGGCACCCAAAGGACCTAAGACAGCTAATATTGGAAGTACGATCATTCCATAGCTTACACAGAGTATTTGGATAGATCTAATGGATACCTGGTTTAGAATACAATATGTTGCGGCAGTGGCAAAGAACAACTCCCTTTTAAACAACTCCTTTTTATTTGTGGGAATGACAAATAAACAACTTCTTTTTATTGAGGGGCCCTTGGTAAAGAAAAGTTTTTTTCAACGTCATTTTTTTGGCAATGAAATTCAAAGCTCTTATTCTTAAATTATTCACCATGATTGCTTTGAATCGCAACAATTGAGAGAACCTATTCATTTTGTACTTTCTTTAAAAAAGTTTTAGAATGTGTTATTCGTTGTCCTTAAGAGAAAACTCATGTGAACTTAGAGAATTCATCTACTATCACATAGGCGTAGAGTTTCCCACCTACGCTATAAATCT
This sequence comes from Begonia peltatifolia, assembly GCA_022433055.1. Taxonomy (NCBI): domain Eukaryota; kingdom Viridiplantae; phylum Streptophyta; class Magnoliopsida; order Cucurbitales; family Begoniaceae; genus Begonia; species Begonia peltatifolia. Next base: position 4,423,283 of record CM039523.1, read on the forward strand.
TAGATGACCTAAAGAGATTCATATGGAGTAATTTGAGGGATTTCAAGAGAGACACAATGTTCTTAGAAGCAAATGAACTCTTTGTTTGTTTTTTTGATCTGCTAAGAGGGATATCACATAGTCACGGGCTAAATATTTAGTCGTGGCCGAACCTTTAACTAATGAGTTTGCTCTTTTTGTAGATAAGACATCTTTTGAAGACTTGGAGTTGGAGCAAACTAGTCAAGACATGAAGAAAACTTGTCACTTATTAACATGAGAGTATTCCTCGACCATGCCAAGAAATGAAGGAGAATTTTGCTTCCTTGTGACAAGTAGTGTTACCGAGCATGCCTTTAGTTTATTTGCTAAGACTCTAGTATTTTGTGTTTATTTTGTAGCATAGACATGTTGAACATATAATGGTAGGATTAGGACTGCATTTTGAAGAAAAAAAGAGGACCACACGATAGTGGCCATCAAGGGAAAGAGAGGGCGTACCCGAGTGGTAGGTTTTTGTACTCGGCCGGGCATGTGGCCAAGTACCCTTCCCACGTTCACTCCTCTCCTCTAGTAGCCGCCAAACCCTAATTTTGTAAGAAAGATGCACGGTATTTATACCATATTTTAGCCTCTTCAGAGACTTTTGAATGACAAATTAGTTTATTACATTTTTGCTTCCATTGAAGCTTCATTTGGTGTTCATCGGTGAGTCATATCCGAGAGGCATTGATTGTTACTTGTGTTTCCATTTTGTGAGAGTCAAAGTGGTCATACATCTTTTGCAGTCTTCATCCTCCTTTCTATGGCGTGGATAATCTTCAGGAAGGTTGTATTTAACTCTCATTCAAGCTCGTTGAAGTGTTTGCTTTACCTAGAAGAGCCAAACCCGAGAGGTGAGGTTTGTTCCCTCCTCGGACCAGCTTACATTCATTCATCCGTAACTTTTCATCCACGGTGAGTTAGCTTATGAAATTTAGAAGGTAGTTTCACCACATCTAAAGTGAGCTCATGTTCCATTTTCAGCTCATGTGGATTTAAATCGTGGTTTTGGTGCACGTTGAAATCAAACATTTCTTGGCTAATCCATCGCCTAGCCGAGGAAAGTAGTATTGGTGCTTGCTCTTTAACTTGAAGCACGTTATTTCCCTTTCAACAACGATCGTAAACTTTATGCTTTCTAAAAAGGATCTTAGGAAATCTCCTAACTAGATTATTTCTAAGTGTCTTAACTAAGGTATCCTTTTTACTTGTTCTAATCTTCTACGACAGTATCAACAATTAATAGAAGAGTTTTCGATAAAAAAATTTCATCAAAATGGAATACATTATTCAAATCAATAGTATAAATATTTTCATTTCTATATCCAATAAATAGAATCTTTACATTTAAACTATTTTCAATCATGCAAATTTAAGATTAAAAATTGACTTTATATCCTATGTCCACAGTTGACTGATCTTCAAGAAATTATACTTCAAAACATCAACAAATAAAATATTTGAATAATGAGCTTTGAGACATTACCTATATTACTAATATTTATAATTGTGCCTTTTTTATTCCCTTAAAAAGTAACATATTTTTTTTTGTGACAGAGGTAAACTTCAAGCATTCTTTTGTCATAAGTTTTGAGCACCTGCTATCTATATACCACTAATCCTTCCAGGGAGATTCTCCAACATACAAGCAAAAAGTAGGTATTTAGGTACGCCAAGTTTTTTGGGTCATTGAGTGTTATTTTTGGTTTCTTTAAAAACCCAACTTCTCAAACACTTTCTTGCAATTAGTTTTCGTTATATGTAAAAAAACATTTGTGACCTATTTTATTTCATGCATGACAAGTAGATGGTTCGATATTGAGTTGAACTCAAGTACAATACATCATCCTCAGACGGATGCTCAATCTGAGCGTATCTATAACGACTCGAAAATCAACCACGATTCCCGGTTCGTTAACCACTACTATTCACTGCTCTTGCTCATGATCCATTGATAAAATTTTTTTTTTTTAAATTGAAACTTGTTTTTTGACTTGAAATAACACTTTTTAAAATTGACTGAAAACCTCGCAGCGGAAGACTTTTGGTTAAAAAAAATCATTTTAAATAGAATATCAAGTCTTTAAAACATTAAAAGACATTTTCAGTCAACTCCTGTCGACACTGATCGACACTTCGTTCATCTCTGCCTGCACAAGTTGACCTTCACAATCGACCTCTTTCTACGCACCCACAAACCGGTCGACACTTCTTTTTAGCGGTCGACACTTCAATCATCTCTGTTTCCATTGGTCGACCCTCGATGTCGACACCTCTATCATTTTTTATCTTTGAATCTCTCACTAAAGGTTTTTAATAAATTTTTTCAGGGTCAGCCAATTTGATCTTTTTTTGGATTGGATTGCTCTTTGTTTCCTTGTAGATCTCTTTTTGGGTGGTGACACGTGCCATCAACACATCAAATTAAACTTATCTCTAATTTAAATTAGTATCTTCAATGTTAATTCGAATTGAATACCAATGACATGATGTGACTTTAACTTAAAGTGTTATGACATCCCTAATATTAATGCAAATTATATATTTTTAATAAATTAATTTAAATTTAGTTTCTAAATCATCCAAACTATTGAATCATATACTTCATGGCATGATTTTATCCAAAAAATTAGTCTGTATCAAATTAATATCTAATATTAGTATCTTAAATGGAATCAATGTTAATCTAGAGAATCAAAAAACAAAAAAGTTCAAATTTCTCTATCACGTCTAATTAACTTATCTATATTCTTTTTTATGTGAAAACTAAGTTGGATCTCGTACCAATGCTAGATTGATACAATCGGTTCTTTTAAGGTATAAAAATCGCATGATTTTGTAACAACCTAGAGGTGGATTTAGACATAAATATTAGGTCGAACAACTTGGCCCACTTAGCACATTATTAATTTACAGCGAAAGATTTCAACTTAAATTAAGTCATTATCCATAAAAAATAAATTAAAGTTCACGTATCGATCACATAAAAATAAAATAATGCAAAAGATAAATCCAATTAGCACTATGCAAAGAAATAAAATAACTAGCACTCAATAGAGGTATACTGATTAAAATAAGGGAGGATGTGAATATATAAATCCTCATCAAAGAAGGAAATGAAACCACTTGAAAAAAGAAAAGAGATTCAAATGCTCTACCACGAACACTAATCCTGAACACCTTGATTCTTATCTAGGAAAGAGGAGGTCAAGGGTGATTGACCAACTCAATAAAAAGCTTATATTGTAAGCAACGCTTATAAAAAGATTTTATCTTTCGCTTCAGAACAATGGTTTGACTTCAAATACTATGCCTGAGTTTATAAACATTGAAAAAACTTCTTTCTTCCTTTCAAAACAGGCTTTATAAGCCATATGTTACTTTAATCATCAAAACCATTTTCACCATTTAAAATAGACTCTACGAGTTATCAGTGGGGAAGATAAAAAAACATGGTTATATATATGTAACTATAGAAAAATAAAATTATATTTTAAGGAGAGTTATTCAAAGACCCTTCTAGCACACTACTAGAGAAAAACGATGATTCAAAGATCCAATAGCAACTCATGAGCCAGAAAAAATTGAATGTGATAGCAATCCGAAGATCCAACATCGTCATATGGGTAGCCAGCGAACAATATTCAATTGTGACAGCACTCGTAAAATCATAATCAAACAAATATACTCTGATCCGGTTCAGAGATTTGAAACTCAAGGAGCACATCATCATTGTCCTGTTACCCATTTTCGTAACGTGTAAAGAAAATATTCTCACATAGCAGAAGATGTATTGAGATAGCATCATGATGCTTTGATACTAAAGCCGCTCAAATCTTCAAGAAGATTCATCATCCAATATATAACACACCAAGAAATGAAATATCACGTGCTGATGGTAAATGTGTAAAATATATGTACATATACATAAGAACTGATGTGCTGGCAACTATGCCCTGTTAGATTTTCCATCGGTAAAAACTCACCAAAATAAGATTTTAAAAATTATGCAATGCAAAGCAATATAAAATCTCTACCTCAATGATGACAATAATATTACTGACAAGCTGATATGCGCTATCGAAAACATGAATCGAATCTAAAACAAAACCGGCATCAAAATCCCAATCAAACTACTAGGGATTGGTGGATGGGTCCCATACTAGGATTAGAAACTCAGGCCGAAAAGAAACTACAAATGGTCTTAAACTTTGTTGAGGTGCTACTGACCCTCCAACGGATCATAATTTTGTAGAGGTCAACGAAAACCCTAAAAAGACTGACAATGTAGTTAACCTAACAAAACGTTACTCAGTGGACTCGATTGGTTGACCCATTCGTACTCAACAGTCGACCCTACCGACTACCCAGGTCAACCCTCAGTCCCACTCAAACGGCCTCTCACAGAGGTGACTGGTACAACATTTTCCTCTGACGAAGTTCACAAAAACATGTCTTTTTTTTTTTCCAATCTTTACCCGAATCGACTTAAAACTTTACATACATTAGAAATCAACCCTAATAACTCAGCAATAACCAATGGATTTGAATTTTCAAACTCGGATCTGAAAGCGATATTTACCCTAGACTTTAAACGCGAAATGGAGTGGGAAAACGACTTATCCTAAAACACTATTACGAACTTGGAACTCAATGGTTTGCTCGGACGCTCCTCTCTCTCTCTCTCTCTTCCTCCTTGTGTACTGACTACCAAAATGGAGAAGGAAAAAAGGGTTTTTCCCTTTTTTAAATAAAATAAATACATTTTATTTATTCACTTAATATTTATATATATAGTAGGATTTTTAAATCTCAATTCCTCGAAAGCCTGAACATTATGCAAAATTTCTCTGAAGAAATTTTCAAATTACCTCACATTATTTTTTGGAATTTTAACTATATGTAACTTCCAAACTTTACTAATTAGACTAATTGACCAAAAAAATCTTACATAACTTTACAAAACGAATCACAACAATATGATCCAACATAAAATATCTTGACCATGAATAATCCAAAAAATTCTAATAAAATAATTAATTCTCGTGGTTGGTTTCCGAAAAACACTCTTCACCAACGAGTTCTCCATGACGAACGGATTAAAGGCCTTTTGGTTGTGGAGACTATTAGTACATCCATTGGATTTTCTTGGTCCAAAAATCAACAAAGATTTTCAAATAATATAATTCTAAATAATATTATTTCAATAAAAAAAATGTGCATATATGAATTTGAATCATGTTTGCATATCATATACATAATCCAACCTACTCTGATATTCTAAATAAATATTGGGGCTTAAGGATGCCAAGCTTCTTGTAACACAATTCTATGTTGTTTGATGAGAAAAAGAAATTTGTTATGAAGTTTCACAATACACAATTTTTGAAGCCTCCTGTATTTATATTTAAATACTGAAACAAAAATAATATTTAACAAAATTCAAAAGTAAAATGCATTCATATTTTCAACATGTACTTAATCCATGCCAAAGAAGACTTGCTACTTAGACCAAACCTCATAAAAATTTAGACCAATGTGAAAAATATCAGGGACCAACTAAAACTCGGGACCAAATACAGACTCTGATCTAACCGAGTAAAACGAAGTTGTAAAATTTTGCTTTTTCACTCAACCTCGCAATAACCGGACATTTTACATGAATGCCCTTTTACATGGCATCAAATTACACTAATCTCAAAATAGCTTTGACAAGTGAAGTTGTAGGGGGAGAGTTTGGGTCGTGTTCAGCTAAATCAATTACTGTCTTCGTGTCTTTCGCTCAAGACTACACAGCATGATCGAGCAGGCTAACTTTGTCTTATTTGAAGTCATCCAATTAGACACATCAGATCTGTGGTTTTTTCGTTTACACCAAACCCATCAACTCAACAGAGTTTCCTCGTTCAAATTTGTCGACCAAAAGTTGGAGAAAGCCGCCATTTTCCATTTCTTGACTACTTACATTAGTACACGTTTGTTTCTCATCACTCTGTCAGCACTCCTTTCACTGCATTTACGTAGACAATTACGATACAATGTCTAGAAATTTTAAAAAAGCCATCGATATGTGGAGAAAGCTTGGTCAATAATTAGTAATTGATATCATAGCAATCAGTTCTATATTGCTGTTGATATGATAGATAATCTTACAAACAAACCAAAAAACAAGACCCATAAATCACATTTCTGTGATGTTTATTATATATTATTATTACTTAATGCAAGCTTCACAGAGCACTTCTCTCTCCTACTGTCGCTTTCTCTCTCTAGCCCACTTGGGATTCAATATTGAAAAATGTCTGATGCAGAAGCCATGATTGGTTGGTTAAGAAAACTCAAAGGGTTGAAGAATCCATCAATGGCTTCAGTGAAAGAGCCCGAATGATTTCCATTTCCATAGACTGCTCCTCCATTATGTTGATTTGTAAAAGAGATGATCTCATTTAAAGAGCTTAATCGATGCCTTAGCTCACCCATTTGAGCTCTGAAGATTGAGTTTTCTCCTTCGATGGCCAAGAAATTCTGGGTAACAATATTCATGGAGGAAATGATCTGGTGATTTTTCTTGGTCAGGTGAGCAACCTGAGCCGTTAGATCATCGAAATGCTTCTGTTTTCTCATCCTCGATCTTTTCGCAGACTCCCTGTTCGATAACATCCGCTTCCTCTTTCTTTGATCCTCCACAGCTTCTTCTGAACCAGAGGTCTGCATTAGTAACGAACCTGAAGATGTCCCAGACGAGGAAGCCATGGAAATAACACAGAGCAGAGTTCTCTCGCTAGAATTTGTTGAAGAGAGAGAAAAGAGCAGGACCCAGATAGTTAAAAATCTAAATTATTGCAGAATAATAGTGATTAATAATAGTTTATATGCTAATTACTACAAGATTAAGGAAAAATCATGAAACGTAGTAAAGCCAGTAGAGGAAAACAACGGAGAAAGATTGAACAAGATGGGTCCTGCGCCTGTATGAGGAATTAATCATGCACCAAGCAAGGATTTCACTGAGAACTGGAGACATGAATCTCAAACATCAAGAACAAACTATTGAGCATCAAGAAAATCTTCTCAAGACCCACTAACTTTCGATAAAATTTCAAGTGCAATCAGCCCAGAAACTGAAATATCTGAAGAAAATTACGGATTTGCAAAATCCAATAAAAGAAAACCCAGAAGATGAAGCAGCTGAGAAGTTAATTTCAAGCCAAGAAAGTGGAAAACAAGTTGAAGATAGCTTCAGATCAAAGCAGAGTTTCCTCAGAATGAAGAATATGAATGAAGAAAGTAGAAGATGGAGCATCTGAAAGAAAAGAAAGGAGAAGGGGTCTATGAAGAAATTTGGGGACGAATTTATAGACCAAATTGCACAAACTTTACGAAGGAAAAAGAAAAAACGGAGAAAAAAATAATAATAAATCAGAAAAAAAAAAATAAAAAGAGAGGAATCTCTCGCATAAAGTAGTTGAAAAAGCTGATGAGAGAGAAAGAAGAGAGAGAAGCTTCAATGACCCATAGGCATAACTGTTAAGGTCCAGCTGGGAACCAACCAATATTTGATTACATCGTGAAGGTACAAGTATCAGAATCCATAACTGCAACTGCAAGATGCTGTTTTTTTCTTTTAAATTAATAAAATAAATATAATATAAGTATAAACTATAATGTTAATAAATATACAAATCAAACAATAAATTGGGAGAGCAACTTTTTCAACGTGGAGTCCTCCCGCTATTGGATAATATGTTATGGGTTGATTTGTAGAGATTTATTTCGAGTGGAATGTTTTTGTGAGTTACAAGTCATGACTAAAATTCAAGCATTTGTCACAATTGTACACCTCTTCAATGTTCTACTATTCCGGTCAATATAATTTTTTTTTAACAAAGTTAGTAACTTGTTCTTACCTGCCTTTGTCTTTGAAGTTGACTAGAATTGCCATGACATTTTTTTTGGAGGGAAAAATTTGTCTCTAAATTTGCTAAGCAATGTAAAGATATTTTTCTATTTTTACGTAAATAAAATAAATTAGTGCACTAAATATTAGGCCGAAACCTTTAATGTGGTTAGGCAACGTGCATAGGTCCATAATAATAATAATAACAACGGGTAGATAATGATTCTAAGAATAAATTAAAAATAACAATGTGAAGAGCAATAAATCTTTAGAATTAATATTCTCGATAAATTAGGAAAACAAATAAAGTAATCTTACCGAACTAATTAGTGGCACAACCCCGCTAGAAAATTCGATAGAATATAAGAACAAAATCAATAAAAGAAAAACAAAATTTCCTCTTCTTTTTCTCTCTACACGAGTGACAAGTGAGGCGCCTGCCTGGATTTCTATCTTTTATCTTATTAAATCTTCTTTTAAAATCAATCTTATATATTTATCTTAAACACAAAAAACTAAATCCATATGTTTTAAATGAAAAAATATCATGAAGGGGCTCCCCTCTTGAACGAGGAATATCACATCAAATTTCCCCCTGCTTCATTTTTTAAGCGTTGAACCATTTTGTTTTTTCACTTATAACTTTCAAACTTCTTCTTAAATATTGGTTGTGTCATCACCTCAGATTCATTCTCCTTGGCATGAATCTTGTCAATAAATAAGTATTGTGTATAAATGGTATCAAACATATAGATCCTCAAATTCTTGCAAAGGTGAACTTGACTATGACTGTCAAACTAAATGATATATATATTATTTTTTTGTGAAATCCCCAACTCTTGTAGGAATCCTTCATCCACCTAACTTTTTGTAAATGTAAATCGCTATGAAATACTCTGATTTTATGGTCTATAGAACGATACACTTTTGTAATCTAGATTGCGAACATGCAACTGGATCTACAAAAGCAATCATATAGACAAGTTGTTTTCCACACATCACCATCACCTACTATTTATATAATCATGCATCACAGGTTTAAGATTAGCACAGCACAAGCTTGTCTCCATAATACATCTTAGATATCTAATACCCATTTAGTTGATTCATAGTGTTCATTCATTAGTTCATAAAGAAATCACCTATCTACTCCAACAACCCTAGCAATATCCGATTGAATTCATGGCATAACATACATCAAGCTATTTGTTATTGATGTGTAAGACAGTTTATTTGTGAGTTTTTTCTCTTTGTCATTTGTAGTACTTTGATTCGAATTTAAAGTTAAAGAGATGTATATATGGATAGGAAACTACTTTGACTCTGCTCGTGTTAAATTTTCTAGAAAACCTTTTCAGTTTACTATTGCGAATAATTTTCATCTCTATTATTTTATCAAAAAAGACATTGAATGCTTTCTTTGACATGTCAATCTTCTTGAATTTTTGACAACGTATCACCTACACATAATTATCATCTACACATAAAATGTATAATGATGAAATCATTACTAGATTCTATCTTTAGTAACATGCACTTGTCATAATTATTCCCATTATATCTTTGACTTCTCGTGTAATAATAAAAATTTTTGTATATAAGCTTTTACTTACTCTATGGACTGGGATGTAAATTTTCTTTGATTTTGAGCTCTTTTGGTTGTTGCATACAAATTTTCTCTTTCAAATTCTCATAAAGTAAAATTGTCTTCACATTTAGTAGTTGAATCTCGAGATTTAAACAAACATCTAGAGGCAGAATTATTTCGAGAGTTGTCATCTTCACAAGTAGAAAGTAAATTCTGTCAAAATCAATACATTTAGTAGGTCTAGGCTTAGACCTCAATTGCGAGCAATTGTCGTCAAGCTCCAACTAGTAGGCATATTTATTTTATAGATTTTGCTTGACCTATTTCATAGAAGGGTGTTTGTCTTGTTTTTTTTAAACACTGATGTTGAAAAATCTTTTTCAATTCGATTTATCAGTTGAAATCCATCAATTATAGAATTAGCTTAATCAACAATATCACGACGGTCTTCTTCATTGACTCCCCAATAATGCTCAATTATTGTCCTTAGAGTCGAGTGAATGATGAAGTTAATTGACAATTTTAATTATGTGAATTTTTTCTTTGGTTCGTTAAAAAACTTTGTGAACTCATCGAGATTATCTTGTTTCATTTAAAGTAAACTTATCACTCACAAAGTTCTCATCTTTCTTGAGTATTACGTCTATGAATTTTTTATATCTCTAGTTCTTAACTCTTTATAGTTATCAATTATGGTTTTCTGTGTGTCATCAATATTATACATTTAGTTTTTACTTTACACAGAGAAATAATCAAGTTCCGCTAATAGCATTTTTTTTTTTGAAAACCGATTTAGAACAATCTTTCTTATTTTCGTGGATCTCATTATTCTTGGTAAGGTTCATATAATTATTTTTATTGAATTTTTTGTTAAATGATACATGTGCAATGTAAAAAAGGTATTTTTACTTTAATTAAATTTTGATATTAATTTTTTGTGTTAAAAGCTGGTCAACGGGTCATGGATTGACTGATTTTTTTATTTAGCGACCATGTTGGATTCTTCAGTCGATTAGTCGAAATCAATAAGATGAGAAATTATTGTATGGTTATTTTAAAGAAATTAAAATTGAGTAATTTAAGTTTACCTCAAGTTAAAATTTTTGATTATGTTCAGAGTTGTGAATGATAGAATTGAGAGGATTTTTATATTAAATGAACATTTAGAGTAGAAGTGTAAATAGTGTAAGTTTGAATTCAAAAATGAATATTTTAATGAAAGAGGTAGGAAACCCTACCCCCTCAATTCTCCATGTGCGGTGCAAAAGAGAAGGAGAGGGAGATGAGTGATTCCCTCTTTGTGCAAATCGACACGTTTCGAGGCTAGGGTTGCGTTTACAAGATAGTGTACAACAACTTTTGTAAAGGGATTTCGAACATTTGTAAGTATTTTCTCTCAAATTTTAACTTCAAATTTAGTGTTTTGGTTGGATTCACATTCGAGTTTGGAAACTCAAATTCGTAGTTTGTTTGTTGTTAATAAGAGTGTATTCAAGGTCTAGATAAGTTTATTTGTTGATTGGAAGTGAGAAATAGCGAGAGAAGGTGATTTTTTCGACTTCCTGTAACTGGAAATTTCCTTAGTGTTGCATGCTGTAGATGTCTATCGACACTTCAAACTCTGCGTTGGTACAGAGAGTTAAAAGTGTCAACTGGTCAAGGGAAGTTTCGTAAGCTTTTATCTTGCAAAAGGTGTCGATACTTCAGAAGAAAGTGTTACCGCTAGTACATTTGGGCTGAAACTCGAGAGCTAGGAAGTGTCGATCGTAGCTAAACTCGAGAGGTAGAATATGTCGACCTATGACCTAAGGTGTCGACTGCACAATGTTAATTTTTGAAAAATTTTGCGACTATTTATAGTGTTCTAAATTGGGTTTCTATTCCCAATATACGACTCATCCATGTGACTTCCCTTAATGTTGAGTGAGATATTCAATTTTTAATTTTGATTTTAGGCTCAAACATGTTTGTAGACTTCGAGTTGGTTGCTGAGTTTGACTCTTCAATGCGCAAGAAAAGCAATAATAGCCGTGGTAGTGGTTTTATATTATTTGCATTATATTGCATCATTGTTTTATAGAATCAATTTTGGTGAGTTTCCACCTGTATAAAACTTGATGGGGCCTGGTCACCAGCATGTCAGTATTTTTATGTCGATGTATGAACGATTTACACGTTTACCATTGATGCATTATTTTATTATGTTGTGATAGATGATTGATCCTCGTAATGCTTTATCGCACTATTATGTCTGTATTTACTGTGTAGATATTGACTTTTGATTATATTCAAATCTTCCGCTACGAACTAAACCTTGCGTTTGGTGATTGCTTCACCCAATTTAACGTTTTATTAGGCCCATCTCTAGGGCCGTGAAATGCAATTACCTTAACGAACTTTTTTCTCAAATTACCCCATTAATTACTCCTCTCTCTCTCCAAATTATTGGTAAAGTTGTTTAAGTCATTGTCGGTGAATCTCATGCCCTCGCTCATGTTGGTGGTTTTTCATTTGGAAATTTCCATTGTTTTTTGCTTTGGACCCATTTTGCAAGAAAACAATGAAATGGTATCAATCTACAATGGGATGAATAGTAAGCAATTTTTTCAAGAATTTTAATCGTCTAATGGGTTTGAATCGTCCATCTAAAATTTCAATTATAATGTCTTCTTCTTTTAAGTTTCCCAACTTAGTCATACCTTCCCTCTACTTAATTTCCTTCTATGACTATTTTCTTTTCGAGTTGAGTTCAGTATTTTTTTCGCCTGGCACGACAATACATTTGGTTTATTGGTCGATGAGTTTTCAATAGATGTGTGAGAACTATGCGGCAAAGAATTGTAGAAAGAGAAAATGTTTGCTCTCAAGGCAGATGGAGTGAGCTTTGAGTCATTTATCAATACAAGGAAGATGAAATGCATGATTACATTTAGATAAAAGCCTTATCTCTTTATCTTCTTCAAATTTACTTAAGCAAACATAACATTGTAATTTCTATCTGAAGAAATAGATAGAAAATAGAGATTGTTCATTAACACCTCAATACAAAAGATACATATAAAGAAATTTATATAGTTAGGGTAAACAAAGAGAATAATCAAAGACTAAAATACCCTTAGAACACATTATAATAATAATATATGTTATCATCCCTCTGCAAAATCACGATGCGACATCGATAAGCATGGAGAGTTTGTCAGACAAAAAAAAAATCGAGAATATGACTTGATAAACAAATTAACAATCTGTACAGAAGAATGGACAAAGGACAAAGTGATGGTGCCAAGCTGAACATGATAACAGGTGACATGACAATTAATCTCAATATGCTTGGTTCACTCATGAAAAACTGAATTACACATAATCTGAATAGCACTCTGATTGTCACAATGTAACGGAGTAGGATGACGAAGATAAACACCCATATCCGCAAGCAACCAACGTAACAAAACAATCTCACAAGTAGTTGAGGTCATGACATGATACTCAGCTTCTATAGAAAATCGAGAAATAACATCTTGTTTCTTATTCTTCTACGAAATGAGTGAATCACCCAGGAAAATACAGAATCTAGTAGTGGACTTGTAATCGGTAGGATCACCAACCCAATCAACATTGGAGTATGCACGTAGCTCGAGAGATGACATAGAGGGGAACAAGAGATTCTGAAACTAAGTGCCTCGAATGTATCTGAGAATATGAAGAACAATAGTCCAATAAATAGTAGTAGGAGCAGTAACAAACTGACTAACCACATGAACAACATTCACATTATCTAGATGAGTCACAACAAGATAAACCAAGCTGCCAACAACAGTATGACAAAAATCGAGATCCGACAAAGTAAGACCATCCAACAGAGAGTACTGAGCATTAGTATCAAGAGGAGTATCAACAATCTTGTTGTTAGGGAGAATTATTGTCAAGGAGAAGTGCACGCTTAAACAGATCAGTTATGTACGTTGTTGCCAAAATACAAAAGGGTCATTGGTCGAGAAAAATGAGTTAATAAGATATAAAGATGAAATTCAACAAATTGAAATTTGGCATTTACCATAAATCATTTTCGAAGGAAGAAACAAAGTTTAAGAAAGTAAATAAGTCTATTGGTGCATTATGAATTGACCATCATCAACAAGCATGAAACCAATAATCAAATGTTTACCCAATTATTAATATTACAATAGTGTGAAAACTCTTAATAAAATATATTCAAATGAAGATATAGTTAGAAAGGTTCTTATGTGTTTAACTTGGTGAGGGCAACCAAGAAGGCCAGCAATTCAAAAAGCTAAGGTATTTAAATACAATGAAGTTGGAATAGTTGATTGGCTCACTCATTCAAACTGTACTTACATTCGTAGTATATCAACAATATACGTATTTTAACAAATTCAAAACACATCATATCAGATATTTTATTTTTAGTGATATTATATGCGTAGAGTTTTGACAACTCTTAAAAAAACGTTATTATATTGGTATATTTTCTTTATAATATTATTCAAAAACTGATGATTGAATGAATAAAGAATTATATTTTGTCACATAATGCTTCAGCATCGCACAATATCGAGGTTGTGTATAAAGAATTCTTCTTTTAATCCTTTTCAAGGAAAATGCAATGCATAATATTTATTTTGTCCAACATCATGTTGAGTTGCTGCATAGATGCTAGATATTGTTAAAAGAATAAAAGAAGGGCTACAAGCAATTTGAAGAAAAATTTCGAAGAGAGAAAATAGTTTGTAGAAGAAAGTGTGGAGAAACTACTGGCAGCTGAAGATATTGGAGAAAAAAGAGGATGAGCTGATTTGATTTTCAAAACGTAGTTGAGGAGAGAGAAAAGGAGGTAGAGAATTGAGACAATTGAATTGAAAAAGACAATGGTTATTCTAGAGGACGAGAGCCCACCTAAGAGGCCTAAATGCCAAACAAAACAGAACCATTTAGGGAGAACCCTTGAGGGAGACAACACCTGAGAGAACCAGATAGCAAAACAAGTGAAGAAAGAAGAGAAAAATGGACACTTGTCCACAAGGATTCAGAACACGATCTGAAGTGGGTTCGTCTTGCTGTAGCCAGCGGAGGAAGATCACATCAGACCTATTCATTCCTCACTCCCACGACTATTCTAGTGGCATACACTTTTGCAGCATCGAGCAATATCGCTTCAAAGAGAATATCTTTCATAGTTTCTTGTTTTCAATATGATAATTTTTGTGATTAATATGACTATATTTTTTCTCTTTCATTGCCGAAATCTTTAGTGACTAAGAATACTTAGTATCCAACTATGTGAACTTAAATATTTTGTTTTGATTTGTTGCAGGAATATGTTTAGATAATTCAATATATTTTCATGATTAATTTATTTACTATTCGAAAGAAATGAATAAATATTTAAATTTTTATTATACTTGTAAATAACAATTACGAGTGATATAGAATTGTGTGCAATTATTAGTTTCATATATGTCATGTTGTTAGTTTTTTAAATATTTACATAAAATTTATTTGAACAACTTGACAATTTATGATATATTTTAATTAATTATTTATGATATTTCTTTATTATAACTATGAAAAAAATATTGTATAAATTAATCAAGCAACTCTAAAGAGCCTTGTATCACAAACAAATATTATAAGTTATCTAAATATTTTTGTAATAAATTTCATATTGAACATAAAAATCGAATCTAAGTCACATTTATTTCATTTGATTTTCTTATCTGATTTGCTTATGTTTTGTTTTAATTATTTAATTATTACTCAATTCACATTACTCAATCAATTTTCATCTTTAATCAACTTTTTCACTTATATTTAAATTGTTATAATTTTGTAATCGTGAAATCAATATTCAACTTACATATATTACTTGATCGTGGCACGTGCATTTGTGGAATGTATTATTTTTGCACAATAAGTTTTTTAGTCGAATAGGTTACGAAGATGTTGACATTCACCATTGTATGTGGAATGCTCCCTTCTACCATTCATGAATATTGGACATGTCGGGATGCCGTGAAACCTCAAATTAACATTATGCTAAACATAACACTCAAAAGAAATCGAGCTAGTCCAAGTGAATATTGTTGTTTTTATTATTGTAGTTGTATTTAGCTTAAACTACAACACTAAAATCATTAGTTAAATTAAGGTAAATATAAATAATTTAAAAAGTAATGAAAGATTGGTCTTGGTCAAATTCGGGGTAAAGTTATTAGATTTACATTAAGGTGGTTTTGGCTATGGATAAGGACATTGCATATGAATGCAAGCTTTTCCAAGTAAAGAATAACTTTATCTTAAAAGAAGATTTTGTAGATTGATAGTTTTTACTATTTCTTTGCTCAAAGTTAAGGAAAAAAGGGTGAAATGATGCATTTTAAAAGGAATAGTTTGGCCAAATGGACTCCTTTTATATGAATTCAAGTAAAGTTAATTAAATATATATTTTTTTTACTTTGAAAAATAAAGTTTGAAAGATTTCGATCTCCCTTGTAACAACCTCCAAAATTTCTCCCTCTCTGCCTCCCTCCCATAGAAAATAGAAGAAATGACACAGACTGTACATAAAAAAAAAAAACAAACTGTTATGAAAAGTGAAGTTTGACAGTCTCTCTCTCTCTCTCTCTGCCTTAGTATTGAAGCAATGACTGGGTGGTAAGGCACGTATAGAAAGCTACTGAAGACAAGAATAAGGGTGGAAATTTGATGGGCACCTGTGGGGAGTTGTGATTTTCAGCAGGGTCTTGTCCTTGCCAAGTTCAACATCCATGTTTACTATCCAAGTTAAGTTCTTTTTGTTAGCTTATAATTAGTCCTTGTTTATAAACTGTTTCCTTATTTATAATTGTTTCCTAAATTACTATTTTTATTAGTTTTTAGCATATATACGTGTGAACATTGTAATGACAAGGTTAAGAAAATATATACAATAGAGAATTTCCTCCTCTCCTATTTTCTTTTCTTTGTTTTTTTCTTTCTTTTCTAATTATTTTCAGAGTCCTAATTTGATATCAGAGTCAATGGCATCTTCAAGCTACTATAGTCTCAAATTCTCCTTGAACCGTCAATCTTTCTCATTTCCCTTCAATGCACTAAACTTTAACAATCAAATTAGATTCCTCAAATTACCTTGTTTGGAAAACACAACTCCTTAATATTATCATTGCAAACGAGATTGATAACATTCTGAATGGTTCTTATCCTCATCCCCCTCAATTTCTTGATTCCTCTTCTGCCCAGTTGAATCCAAATTTTATAATTTGGCAGCATTATAATTGGCTCATCATGGGTTGAATTTTTTCCTCATTTCTGAAGAAATCCTTCCCCAAATAGTTAGTCTGGACACTACAACAGAAATTTGGTTTGCATTTGGTCGAATATTTTCTTTAGCTTCCTTAGCCAGAATAACCGACCTCCGTAGCCAACTTCATAGTTTGTCGAAGGATGACATTTCAACCGCGACATATATACAAAAGCTCACCTCCATTTATAACACCTTATCGGTTATTGGTGAACTGATGTCTTACTACGACTGTCTACTCTATTTTCTTGGAGGTTTGAGTATTGAATATAACCCATTTGTCACCTCCATCATCAATCGACCCGATCAACCACCTCTTGAGGAGATCCATAACCTCTTTCAGAGCTATGACTTTTGCCTGGAAAAACACCATTCAGCCTCTCAACTTATCTTTGAGCTCCATTCCAGCCAACGTTGCCGTTCAGAGACTGTTATGCTCTCCTCGACCGTCATTCAACCCCAGTACCCTTCTGAAATAATTTCATGCCCCAATTTTTGAACAATCAGTTTCTACGTGGTTCCGGTTCTGGATCACAACCTCATTCAGGATGTCGCTCATGACTTGGATCCAACAAGCCCAAATGTCAAATTTGTTTTAAGATGGACCATTTAGCAGAATCTGCTACCACAGGTTAAATGGATCTTACCGGCCCACTCAACAGTCGGGACCTTAACCGACAAAATCTTACCCACAGCCCACTTATCTAACCACCACCTACCCGAACTCCACATACCACCTCTTCTGGTCAGGCGAATTCGGTTGGTCTCCTCACGCTTCCTAGTTCTTCTGCCTCTGCACCGACAATGCAATGGATGTTGGAATTCGGTGACACACACCATTTCACACCCCACCCTTCTCCGTTGCAAAATCATACTCCCTACAGGGGCTCTACATAAGTTTGACGACCAATGGTAAACTTTTTTCTATTGAAAATTTTGGTTCTGCTATTCTTCACACTGCTACTCATCCTCTATTATTAAACAATGTTTTTCATGCTCCACTCTTATCTCATAATCTCCTCAGTATTCATCAGTTATGTTGTGGCAATCCAATTTTCGTTGAATTTTCCTCTGATTATTTTTTGATTAAGGATTGGAGTTTATACCAGACACGCCTTCGGGGTTCACTGAGTAACAACCTTTACAAAGTTCCTATTACATCTCACGCCTTGTCCTTGACAGCCAGCTCTTCAGTCCCTGCTTCTTCCAAAAAATTTTAGAGTTCTAAACTGTGGCGTTTCGGACTTGGCAACCCATCAAATTCTATTGTATTTTCTGCTTTAACTTTATGTGATATCTCTTTTGTTAAATCTAGTTCCATTGAACTTGGTACTGCTTGTCAATTGAGTAAGAATCATTGGTTGCCTTTTTCAAATTCTATGTCTCATGCTTTGTCTCCTTTTGAACTTGTGCATATGGATGTTTGTGGTCCATTATTTTCTGCTCTGTATTGATGACTACTCTCAATTTACTTGGCTCTTTTGTTTAAAATTAAAAAGTGTTGTTCATCAAATTTTTTTGGATTTTCATAAATTTGTTCAAACCGAATTTGTATGTCATATTAAAAATATACAATCTGATTGAGGTGGTGAATTTCAGTCCTTGTCGTTAATTTTTAAATTTCTTGGCATCCATCATCGAGTCTCTTATCTTTACACACCAAATCAAAACGGCTATGTTGAATGCAAAAATCGTCATGTCGATGAATCTAGTTTAGCACTCCTATTTCACTCATCTGTACATCACCGTTTTTGGCCTTATGTCTTTAGCACTAGAACTACGCCGATTAATTTCTTACCTAATCCTGTTTTAAACCACAAATCTCTTTTTGAATGTCTCTTTCATTCTCTACCTCCTTACGCATCGCTTCATGTGTTTGGATGCCTTTGTTTTATTTTTCTTCATCCTTTTAACTAAAATATGTTATAGCCCCGCTCATTTCCTTGTGTACTTCTAGGCTATAGTTACCACCACAAGAATTACTTTTGTCTCAATCCTATATCTAATAGAGTTTATATCACTAGTCATATTATATTTGATTAGTCATTATTTCCTTTCTCCTCCATTACTTCTTCCATACCGTCTTCACCTTCCCTCTCTATTCCCATAATATCGTTACATTTTCCTTCCTTGCCAACCCTTCTTAACACTTCACCCAAACCTACTTTTCTACTCTACACAGTACCTTCTCCCATTCTCATTGTGCATCCACATTCCCCTATTGTCCCCGTTTCCACCTCTCAACAGCAACCAAGCTCACTTACAATCAATTCTCACTCCATGAGGACTAGATAAAAGGCTGATATCTTCAAACCCCGAGCTCTATCTGCTCAAGCCGATTTACCCCTTGAGCCAAAAACCTTCCTACAGGCATCTAAAAGTCCTCACTGGAAGGTTGCTATGCAAGATGAACTTTTAGCTCTTTACAAAAATAACACTTGGCAGCTTGTTTCCTTACCAATAAGTGCCAAGCTTATCGATTGTTAGTGGGTCTTCAAAGTGAAGTTTAACTCTGATGCCTCCGTTAGTCGTTATAAAGCTCGCCTAATGGCCAAAGGTTATGATCAGACTGATGGTTTGATTATGATGAGACTTTTGTCCCAGCGGTTAAACCTACTACGTTTCGTATTGTTTTATCGCTAGCTTTCTCTCTTGGTTGGGTTATTCGACAATTGAATATAAGCAACGCCTTCTTACATAGTGATTTAACGAATACAATATTTATGCAACAACCTACAAATTTCATTGATTCTACTAATCCATCTGCAGTTTGCTTCTTATGAAAAGGTTTGTATGTTCTTAAACAGTCTTCTAGAGCTTGGTACCAACAAATTATATATCGTTTTGCTTGTGTGGGATTTCTCAGCATTGAAATCCGATGCTTCCTTATTCGTTTTCTGGAAGCACTCTACTACCTTACTTATGTTGGTGTACGACAATGATATTATTCTTACTGGTGATTCCAACACTTTAATGGATCAGTTTCTCAATTATTTGCATAATCAATTTGTGGTTCGTGATATCAGTTCTCTCTCTTATTTGCTTGGCATTTCAGTGTCCCAGACTCCTATTATGCATTTTTCTGAATCTCAATACATCATTGAACTCTTGCACAGGGCTCAGATGGACTCTTGCAAACCAGTCCCTACTCTAATGGTATCAGGTCCAATTATGTCGATAAACTCTGGCACCCATTTACTTGATGGCTATCTCTATCGTAGTATTGTTGGTGGTCTCCAATATTGTTATCTTACACGATCAAATATAGCTTTTGCAGTAAATAAGGTTAGTCAATTTATGTATGCTCCCTCTGATGTGCATTGACAATTTGTTAAAAGGATTTTGCGTTATCTTCAAGAAACATTATACCTCTGTATCACCTTCTCTCTTTCAACGTGTTTTAACCTGATTTGTTATACAGACGCTGATTGGTCTTCATGTCTAGATCATAGTAAAAGCACTCGCGGATACTGCATCTTTTTGAGCTTTAATCTAATTGCTTGGTTTTCAGTTAAATAAAAAGTTGTCTCTCGCTCGAGTGCAGAATCTGAATATCGAAGCATTGCAAATGGTGTAGCAGAAACCCTTTGGTTACAGTCAATTCTTATTGAAATTAGTATTGTCTCTCTAGATATTCTATAATCTACTATGATAATCTGGGTGCAACATATTTGGCATCTAATACGGTTTTTCACTCCAAGTCCAAGCATATTGAGATTGACTTTCATTTCATTCAGAAATAGGTGCAAAAAAAATCATTGACAGTCAAATTTACTCCTTCAGCATATTAACTCGCTGATGCTCTTACCAAACTTCTTCCATTCTCTAGTTTTTCTGATTTTACCTCCAAGATTTTCGGTTAGCGGTTTTGCTCTTGAGGGGGAATGTTAGCGTATAATTAGTCCTTATTTATAATTTTTTCCTAAATTACAACTTTCATCAGTTTTTAGCATATATACATATGAACATTGTAATGACAAGGTTAAGAAAATACTGACAAATAGAGAATTTCCTCCTCTCCTTTTCTCTCTTCTTCATCTTCTTCCTTCTTTCCCAATTATTTTCATAATCCAAACTCTTTTCTTCTCCTCTTACCTTCTCTCCACCATTTGAAAAGGTTGCTCTCTCTCCTTTTTTTGGTTGCACGCTGAAGTTAAAAACGCGTTTATTTACTATAATATTTCTTTGTTAATTTGAGGGTCCAAGTTACTTGTTTTCTCCTTGAATAATTTCACCAGAAACATGCACCATGCCATCGACAAATTTCCCGACATGTTTGACTTTAATCTTATAGGTGTCATCCAGTAAAAAAAAAATTCTTGTAGCTACGATCTATTTTTAATTACGAGATTTCTAGGAAGACACGATCTTGACTTGTCTCGGCTTTGATCTAAGTCTTTAAGTTTAAAAGAAACATGTTTTAAATAAAATACTTCCAAGACTTTTGTTAGAAACCCTTTTGATTAATTATTCTTAACTCATATTCATTCATATGAGAAAAAAAGTAAAAGATCGAGAATTTCTATATTCAATTAGGACCAATCTTGTTAAGTGTCGTAATGTATCATTTTAGTTGTATATTGAAGAAAAGCTAGTACAAGAAAGAAATTTATGAGATGAAATTAGACGATAAAGTTTTTTTATTAACTATTTTAGTTTGAAACTCTTGATCATATCATTGACACGTGGATTGGAGTCTTGGAGAGCAGTCCGTGACAAAGCCCATACAGCTTGACTAAGGCCCGGTTAAATCTATATTATGAAATAAATAAAAATAATAACAAAAACTAGTGGAAATATATATAAAATGCTCAGTGGAACCCCATTAAATTCACAATAGTAATATACTTGCAGTCTTTTAAAGTCCTGCTTCATTTTTAATGCAATTTTAATTTCTAATTCACTCTCTTACTTTTCTTTAAAAATAATATGTATTCTCACACAAGCATGCTTAATTTATTTTTTTTCACGTGATTAATTCCCTCGTGTGTGATTTTTAATAGATGTCAAATTTTGTTAGCGTTATTACACCATTATACTCTATTGAATTCATTTATATTAAAAGTACAATATAGCATGTTAATTGTTATAACATTTAAGCATAATCTACGTTTGTTATTTTCGTCATGCTCAAAATACAATTTTAGAACATTTATATCATTTTTAAGTTTAACAAGTGCATAAGGATCAATTTCAATAATATGCGTAACTTAAAGTCTATAGATTGAACAAAGATTTTCATTCAAGTTTTTCAATACTTGTAGTCATTACAAAAAAGAAAAAAAAAAGAGGTCTAGAGATATATTTTACCTCAGCCTGAGAACTGTTCAAATTAAAAGCCATTGAATTCTTTAAGAAAAAATTCCAAATTTCAATTTCTATATAACCTTAACCTTACTCTATTATCAAAATTAACCTAAGATGATGGTTAATTAGGAAAATTTTTTTGGCAAATTCAAATTTAATTATTTTACCAATCTCGATTATTGTGTCTTCTCTTAACTAAGTTCACTAAATTCAATATACAAGTAATGTCATGACCCGAGGGCATGCATAATAGAATGCCTAGTTTGACAACTCGATCCTCGGGAAAAACTTGATCGCCCAGATCAAAACTTAGTTCACGGTACATGACTTGAATATAAATCAAACGTCAAAGATCCATACAATAAGGCCTAAACATTCAAAGTTCACCACTAGGTAGTCTTACACAAGTCCAAGTAAAAAAGAAGGCCCTCATAAAAAATCAAATAAATACTCATACAAGAAATAAAGAAAATGGTAACTATCAAGACCCCCAACTTGATTACCAAATTTCCAGGTGCAAATGTTAAATAAATCATCGATGCAGAGGAATAAACATAATTATAAGTAATTAGGCAACAATAATAATTAAATGCAACCCACAAATTACATTTAGAAGTCTCATTAGATAAAGAACTTAACTAGATTTAATTTACATACATAGACTATAATATTATGTACTCTATATAAAGAGTGACTAAATAACTCTACTTCTTTTGACTTTACTTTTGCTTTTATTTTTATCTTGTGAGTTGCTGAGTCCAAATTTGAACATGGAGGGAGTCTACAAAATGAGCTTTTACAAAATAAGTTAAAACTCACTCTAATCATAAACATATATATTAATGTTTTATTATCAAGATTAATATCTTTCTTGATATTATAATTTACAAAAAAAAATGTATTATTGATTCTTTTATTGTCTCTTTTCTCAACTCAGTATAAAATTTATTATTTATCTTATGACTGTTCTTTATTCACACATGTCAATTGTATGTTATTTAGTACTCACGTACACTCATACCAATAAGACATTTTATTTAATACCTAGTATTTAAATATATTGTCTAATAATGTAATTCACCGTATATGATTAGTTTCACAATCGTCACTTTAAATTTCAATACCTATATAAACTCTTATAATCACAGAACTCATGTTTTAAGTGGCAACCATAAATTTTAATAATTTCTTAGTAATATTTTATTACATATAACATCTCTTTATGTAAAAAGTGTATTGCACATATATGTAAGTGTTTTAATCTCGTGCTCTCGTGCAATTAATTTTCTACTTTTGTGTCCAACATATATCTTGCACTTAAAATCCCAATTCATAACAATTCATGTGTAATTGATTTTTAATACCCATTTCTTCATATGCAACTCCCTTTTAATGCATTTTATTCTCGGACATATTAACAATCGTAAGTAATATGAATTTCATTTATAATTTACCCTTTTAATTTTTTGGTTTATATTTAACCAAGTTTTATATGTGATTAAAACTATTTAGATGTTTTATTTGATGTCTAGTTATATATATTACATATTCATCTCATATTTCACTTTCATTTGATTAACTAGACATATTCTATAAATATTTAGTTCTATTGTGCACACTCTACCCACAATTACATTTTTACAGAATTATCTAGGCTTGTTTAATTAATGTCTAGACTCATTTCGATGCTCTTTGCAAGATTCACTACACATTTCTAATTAGTGTCTAACCCTAAAACTCTTTTACATAATTCACTAGACATATATTATTAATGTCGAACTTTATTTATATTTATTGCATTCCTCGATATGTAAAAATCAATCAATACATATGTTAATATGCCTACACACATGACAATTTAAATTATTGTCTAAATACTATAACTCATTCCTCATTCTTATACTTTTATCCACAAATTTTACCAACATAACTCGATGAATGTCTAATCTCATGTCTTTTAATGTCTAATTTAATTTATATTTATCACATTCCCTCACATGTAAGATTTCTTTAATGCATATAAATGAATATGCCTAAATATAAGATCATTTAAATCATTGCCTAGATGTCATGATTTATTAATTTCTCATTTTTATACTCCTATATATAATAAGTATGAAATGCAACTCTCACACACCTCGTGTGTCATGATAAATTAATAAATATAACTGTGTGCATTATATTATTTACTTGATTTCATACTTATCAAGTACCATATTAACATGTTATGTGAATGTCAATATGTGTAATCCATATAGACATATAATGTGAATGTTAATATGCATGATCAATAATCCTCATATGTAAAGTCGCAAAATACGTATGTCCTATGAATTATTTAACAGGAGCGCCTACACGTCATATAAATAACCTCCAGAGGGATAGAGATTCACAACACAAGGGAGACTCATAGCCACTCCCCTTCTATTTTTTGACTTTACACACGTAACATAATACATAGCCAGTAAGATATATTGAATTCGAATATTACCAATCATACCTCTTGTAACACCATTTCAATATATATGTACATATATATTTATATATTTCATGATTTAAGTATCCTTACTATGCATTTAAATACTAATAATGCATGTGAAATAAACATGTAAATCTTGTTTATATGACAAGCAAAATGATGCATAAATAATGATTATGTAACTATCTAAATACTCTATAATGATATCCCAAAACTTGTGAGAGTTTGACACTTTAATCCCTTAATATAACATTTTAAAATCTTTGTGGGTATTTAATTCGCAACTTATATAATATTGTATAATTTTTATCAATATCTTTGTTTAGATATTATTTTGTTATTTTTATTCGTTTTTTGTTACTGTGCGTGTTCATATCACAAGAAACAAGTGCAAATTTTCTAAACTCGGTTGTAATAGTTTGAATCTTCAATATTATATCGTTAATAATGTATTGTGGATATTTATTATAGATCATATATGTGACAATGCATTTTGGGGTTGACTCCAAGAAGAAATCTGTGCGAGCTATAGCCTAAAGTGAACAATATTATACTGCGAGAATCGGGGGACGTTAAAATATATGAATATAAGCTATGGAAGTTGTATGGAAGAAATGGTACAAAATCCTAAAGAATGCTAAGAATGAAATTATTTTGTAGGAACAAACTTGATTGTAAGTGTTATAACTTTTGTTATGATAATTGGATGATTATGAAATCTAACAGTCTTAAGCGAATAATGTAGGAAAAAAATGGCTGTGGAATGAAAGAAGTTGGATGTGTGTAACAAAAATTACCTACTTTAATCTGATGAATACAGTTTACATTTTAAACTACACTGTTTTGTTAAATGGTTTTAAACTAAATCCTAGAGTGAGAATTTGGAGAAAGTTAAACAAGAAAAAATGTTTCCAACACTTTGTAACATGTATCCATGCAATAGTTTTGAACAACCTATGGAGTTAGCGATGTGCCCCAAAGTGCAATCACACGATCAAGAGCTAAGAAGCTAATTAACCTTTATGTTCAAGTTATAAGTGTAACACCCCGAGAAACCCCGCGTTCCCGATGCGGTACAGTGCATCTACACACTACACACACTAACACTTGACATAACTCACTCAATTTAATACCTATTTCGTTTTCAAATCATTTTCAAAAGAACATTTGTGAGTATGAAAAATTTTCAACTCGATTCGAAAACAACTCGCATCCCGAAAAGGGAACACAAAATCCTCAACATAAAAACTACGCAGCGGAAAAGAAAACCATTTAAGATAGTTTAAGATAAAACGGTAAGACTCGAATCCTAGGAAAGAATCCAACGCACCCCTCGAACTACACAATCCGATGTCGCGCACTCACGTCCCCACTTCGACACCCCGCGCGCACCCTCGCGGTGCCGCACGTGTTAACTCAACGTCACTGTGTCTCACACACGCTCACAGCGCCGCGTGCCCCATGCACCCTGCTGCTGTACAGCACATCCGCGTGCACGCCCTCACCCGGCGCCGCACGACCTGTGAGTACCCGCAGGGCCGCGTGCCCCGCGCACCTGCGATCACACCGCACTTCCACGCTCATCTACACTTCTCTTGCATTCACTGTACACACCTCAACCTACTCCATATCCTCTCGACTCCCAACCCCTCTCCCGAAAACTGGTTATCCCAAAAATTTAAAATCCTGCACACAGTTCACCAAAACCTAACAATATTTATCTATCCATCATCGAGAGAAATCACCATAGCAAAATCAGAGTATGAAGACAATGAAAATCCATTAAATGCAAATGAAGAAAATTCACAGTCTAGAGCAATACTATACTCTAACTTATAAAAATACATACGCGTCCCCAAAACACTATAACCACTCTATACAATCCGGTACAACCAACGTCTATACAAACTCCTCTATCTACATAAATACCCGACAAAAATAACAACCCAATGCATCTCACCATCACCTACCACCACCACGGGTCGGATCGCCCTAACAAAATCCGCTATCCGGTGCTTCGGTCGCATGCCGCCAACCATCCTATGCCGTCAACTCGACACCATCGCGTGCGTCACGCACTCTGCCTTCGTGCAGCATATCCGTACGCACGCCTTCACTCACCCGACGCCGCACGACCCGTGCGCACTGGCAGGGCCGCGTGCCCCGCGCGCCTGCGGTCATGCTACGCTCCCTACTCTAGTATTTCACCGTGCACACCCCGACCTATTCTATACCCTCTCAACTCCTGATCTTTCTCCCAAAAATTTGGCAGAGTAACGTCTAAAAATCAGCTATCCCAAAAATCTAAACCTGCACACAGTTAATCAAACTTCCCAGAATACCTATCCAGAGATTTCCACCAAATCAGAGTTTTAAAAAGAAATAAAATTATAACAAGTCATCAACTATCAAATGAAGAAAATTCACAGTATAAAGCATTACCAAGCTCCTATATGTAAAGAGTACACGTGCGTCACCAAAAGTCACAAAAACTCTATGAACCCCTATACAACTGACGCCTATACAAACTCGTCCGATTAACTATATATCCCGACACAACAAAAGAAAATACCCCAACAGTCTAGCCACCACCTACCATCTCCACAGGTCGGGTAGCCCTAATAAATCTGCTGTCCGGTGCCTCGGTCCCACGTCACTAAGAGTCCTATACATCATAACTAGGCTCTCGGGACTCACAGTAACAATATCTGCATCTACACCATAGAACACACAACATAAGCCTAACACTCAGTAAGTAATGCGATATGAAAGTAAAAAGCGACAATCCAATACTATCACATGCAATCTCTACACTCACACTCATGTTGTCACATCTGTGACGCGTAGTGCAACCACACTAGGGTGAGAATGAACCTAGCGCCACCCTACACCCTGACACGTCGCCACCGTCCCAAACTCCCCAGCAACGAGGCTCATAAGCTACACACACGTATCACCACACAGCAAACACATTAGGGTGAGGGTGTACCTCGCGCCACACTACATCCTGACATGTCGCCCCCGTCCCAGCCTCCCTAGCAACGGAGCCACAGTTGCCATACACACACATTTCGCGACAACCCAGCCGACCCACTTCTCGAGCGAAATCCGCGACTGGTGTTGCACCGGCCCACACACTAATAAGATCCGCGATATCACTGTCTATCATCCTCACTGCCGACACATACACGCCGCGTGACGGCCCAGCCGGCCCATTTCTCAAGCAGAATCCGCGATTGGTTACGCACCGGCCCACACACTAGCAGGATCTAGAGTACCACCGCCACGTGTTTCATCACTTACTCAAAATATGTTCAAAACTATTTTCGTTCCATTTTTAAAAACATGATGCATGTCAAACAATACACATACACACCACAATCAATAACATAAATTCTAAAGTTCCACGGTGTAGACCCACCTGAGCAAAACACATACATGCACTACTTACCTAGCGTGCTAAGCTCACTCGACGTACAGCTTCTGTAACACCCAAAAATCTTATCGATTTAATTTATATATATATATATATATATATATGCATACTGTTTAGTTAGATTATTATTAAATATCATGAGAAATTATAGGAAGAGAATGAAATGCAATTGGGTGTTGGCGTTGGAAAGAAAGAAGAAGTGAAAGAAAGAAGAAAAAAAAAAGAAGGTAGAAAAGTCAAAAACCTGTTGTTTGGCAATAGAGAGAAGAAAACTTCTCTTAAAAAGAAATCCTTCCCGTTGGAGGAGAGTGAAATGAAGTGAAGGGTAATTTTGGGAATGAGAGAAATGTTAGATTTTTAACACTTATCCTTTAAGTATTTAGTATGGAAAAGAAAACCCTCATTTGGAGCTTTTTCTCCACGCCAAGCCTCCCCATTTTCAGCATCTCCCTTCCATACTAAAAGTCAGTTTCTTCTTTTAAACTCAAAAGTAAGTAGAGTTTTGCTTGAGTTTTGAGGTGATCTAATAAACCATAGATGAAGCATGAAAACAGGTTTCCTCTTCCTTCATTTTTGGTTTGTTTGATGATTAATGGGATGATAGTGTTGATTGTGAATGTTTTAAGCTATTTGAATTGGATGTTTCAGAAGATTATTTGGAGATGTTCTTTCAATTTGATGAAGTTTTAAAATGTGTTAAGTTTGATGCATAGGTTGTTAGTGGAAATGAGTTTTGCTATTGATGATAATCGATGTAATCCTATAGGTTTGCAAGTTAAAAAGGAAACTGAGTAAATTGCCGGAACCGAACTCGAGACATGAGGTAGGTGATGTTTGCATGCATTTTGGCCAATTGGCCTACATCATAAAGAGTTAGGAGGTTGATGGATAGATAAGGAACTTGGAGATTTTAGTTTCGAGAGTTTTGGTTGGGTAGAAATTTTAGGTTGTGAGTTTATTATGATAAGTTCTTGTTTATTGATGTATTTATTATCTGTTTATGTTACTCTACGTTTACAACCTTGAGGATATGTGTATATAACATACATTCATGCATCATAGTTTTTCCAAATCATAGAAAATGGTTTTATGCATACGTTTTCATGTAAACAAAACAAGAAGAATATGATACAGGAAAATACTAAATAGTTATTGTGGGTAGGGAACTGAGTATGATAGTTCCGTTAGAGGAACTAGTTCCGTTAGAGGAACTGTTAGATATGCCATTCCACTTTCTCTGGAGCGAGTTGGTCGCTCCGCTAGAGGGACAATTAGTTAGGCCATCTCTCCTTTAGAATTAGTACCCCAATAACTTATGTTATGTAAAAAATAAAGAACAAATTCAGTTGCATATTTTACGAACAACATAGCATACTCATGAGCATGCATTCTTTATTTCACATAACTTAGTGCGCGTTAGGCTCATTAATTACTTTGTGGTATAGGTGATATCATTACTGGTGAGGACGTTGATTCTCAAGATGGTTGATAGTGCGGTTGGTGGGGAACTTCCATGGAGCGTGGTTGTAGCTGTTAGGGAGATTTTGACCTGTGGGCGATTCTCTAAGTATTTTGGGTACAATGCATATATGTATGTATATATATAATTTTAAAGATTTGATAAAATAATTTTATAAGTTATGAGGTCTATTTCCAAACTAGGTTGGTTTTGGATTGGTTAAATGAATGGGTCAAATTTTGGGATTTTAGTTTTTCGCTACGCTTTACAAATATTTATTCAGGAGTTTAAATGATATTGTTAGATAGCAAGGTTTGATGATGAAAAATAAGAGGTATGAAAAAAAAAAGATACAGGAGAAGAGGAGTTTCATCGCCTTAGAGGAGAGGCCGATGTATCGCCTTAGTGGGGCCGATGGAACGTGCTAGCGCAATTTTTCATCGCCCCATCCCCAAGATGAGGCGATGTATCGCCCCAAAAGAGGCGATCAGTCGCCCCATAAGGGGTAAAAAGTTCGTCATTGGACGAACAATCGCCCAAATGACAGTGGAGGGGGCGATTGTTCGCTCCAAGGGGCGAGTGATCACTTCGGCACTGTCCATGTGAACAGTGCCACAGGCGATTGTTCGCCCCAATGGGCGAGTAATCCCCGGAACTGTTCACATGAACAGTGTGTGGGGCGAACAATCGACGGCACTGTTCACGTGAACAGTGCCGAAAAAAAAAGAGAAAAAAAAAGTTTTTAACAAAAAATTTCATGCATGCTTTGTACGAAATTTCATAAAAGAAGATCACACGTTTTGAAGTGTTTTTAGTGAGTTTTAATATATACAATAATTTTAAAAAAAAAAAATTTCTTATGAATTTTATGAAAAGTCAAGTCAGTAACGGCCAAATTACTTGGTGTTATGGCTTCGCCCAAAAAAACGCCTCAACCTAAAACATAAACAATCACTCATCAATTTTCACATCAAAATCACTAAATATGCTAAAAATCACATTTCTTAACTAAACCCATGAAATCCCAACTAAAACGAGTCACTAATTCAGTTCGGCCGAAAACCAGCCTAAATTTCGGACGCGCATAACTTTTGTGTCCGTTAATGGAATCGAGCAATTCAAGTGGCGAAACGTTCCCTTAGGAACCTAGTTTAACATACTGATATGGATTTTAAAATTGTAAGCCGCAGCTAGGTGAAAAACACCAAAGCCGAATCTGCCCTTTACCCAAATTTTACATTTTCGTTTGCTTTAACCAAAACTCACTCAAAACCCGTTTTATGCACTAAAATCAGCAACGCTAATACCACGCGTCACAAATCTACAAAAAATGCTCAATAATTTGACTCGGTTCAAAATTCGACATAAACTTCCGACGCGTATAACTTTTGCGTCGGATCTTGGAATCGAATGATTCCAGCGGCCAAACGTTCCTCTAACAACTTAATTTCACCCACTAAAATAAAATTTAAAACGAATAACTGAAGCTAAAACGAAACGGCCAAAAACCGAATTTGTTTCTACACAAAAAAATCAAAATTTCGACATCAACCCGATTTCCACAAATTTCTTCACCAAACAGCCACATTCCAATCAATTAAGCATAATCTGAACAAAACCAGAGATTTCAAACACAAAAAGCTGAACCGCACAATTAACAAATCTCAGGTTTTCCTCCCAACCCGAGCACTCGGCCAACTAATGATTAAACATGTAATAACCCAGAAAATTTCAGATTTTGAATCTAATTTCTGAAACTTTTAATTTAATTTCAGTTGGGGTTTCGGAAAAATATTTTAACGGAAAATTTTAAATTATAAGACTTGGAGTCTAGTTTCGTGGTGGTTTTCGAGATTTTAAGTCGGGAGGATGAGAAATTTACGAATTTACGGACGATGAAAACATGTGAGGGTGTTTTGGTAATTTGCAATTAAATTAAATTAAATTATTTTTTTTAAAGAGTGGAATGGCTTCGAGTGGAAGCCATTCCACCCTGTTTTGTCCCGCGACCGAGGGTAGAGGGAGAAGCGAGAGAGGGAGGGAGCGAGCGATCTGGGAGGAGGATGAACTACCGGCGATCGACCACTAGAGGAGAGACGCGACGCGCTAGGCGATTCCAGCAAGGCAGAACTTGGCGGGAGTGGGTTCTTCCCGAGCTAAAAACACAGGTGAGTTCTCCCCTGTTTCGGTTTCTGTCGACCGAACTTGGAAGTTCAATCCTTCTTGAAATTTTCGTCGATTAGAGCTCGTTTTATGGGGTGTTTTAGGACCTAGCGAGTGTGTGTGTGTGGCTCGGCCTTCCCGCGACAGAACCGAATGAGAAACAAGGAATTCTCTCTTTCGGTCCTGCCCTGCTTTGATGGCCGAGCGTGGAGTTGTTTTGCTCTCCACCTTTCAGGGATTTTGTGATAAAATTTAGAAGAAATGAGGGGGGATTTCAGGGCTCAATGAACCGATGGAGAATTTCTCGATTTTGGGAAGAAAACCATGAGAAATTTTGTGCTGTCATTCTATTTTCTAATTAGGAACCACCAAATTGTTAATGTATGCATTGGTAGACCGAAATGTGGATGTTCAGTGAAAAAGTTGGCGAAATTGGACCGAGGTTGAGATTTTGGACATTTTTTCGTATAAGACTAGTTCTGTTTTTGGGCATTTTGATGGGGTTATGATTAATTGTTTTAAATTCTGTTTTTGTGGGTTAAATTAGGTTGTTAGACGGACGTATGGCCGCTAGAATCGATCGATTCCAGTATCCGACGCAAAAGTTATGCGCATCGGAAGTTTATGTCGGATTTCGGTCCAAGTCAAATTGTAACACCCCGAGAACCCACACGTCCCCGGTGCGCTACAGTGCATCTACACACTAACACTTGACACAACTAACTCAATTCAATACCCCTTTCATTTTCAAATCATTTTCAAAAGCACATTTGTGAGTATGAAAATTTTTTCGACTCGATTAAAAAAAAAACAACTCGCGTCCCGAAGAGGAAACACGAAGTCCTCAACATAAAACTACGCAGCGGAAAAGAAAACCATTTAAAACAATTTGAGATAAAACGGTAAGACTTGAAATCCTAGGAAAGAACCCCACGCTCCCCACGAACTACCCAGTCCGGTCCCAAGCACTCACGTCCCCACTCCGACACCCCGCGTACACCACCGCGGTGCTACAGGTGCCAACCCAACGTCACTGTATCTCGCGCACGCTCACAGCGCCGCGTGCCCCACGCACCCTGCCTCTGTACAGCACGTCCGCGCGCACGCCCTCACCCGGCGCCGCATGACCCGTGTGCACCCACAGGGCCGCGTGCCCCGCGCACCTGCGATCACGCCGCACATCCACACTCATATGAACTCCTCTAGCATTCATCATACATATACCTTGACCTATTTCGTATCCTCTCGAACCTCAACCCCTCTCTCGAAATTTCGGCAGAGTACCGCCTAAAAATTGGCTACCCCAAAATTTAACCCTGCACACAATTCACCAAAATCCAACAATATTTACCTATCCATCATCCAGAGAAATCATCCCAACCCAAATCAGAGTAAGAAGGCGACGAAAATCCGTCAAATACAAATGAAGAAAGTCTCCAGTATAGAGAAATAACATACTCTAACATGGAAAATATCCGCGTACGTTACCAAAATCACACGCACTCCATATACACCTATACACTGACGCATATACAACAATCAATCCCATCCTCCGTACATAACCACCGCAAAAGAAAGAAAACCCACAAACCGACCAGGCCACAACCTACCATATCCACGGGTCGGGTCGCCCTAACAAAAGTCCGCCATCCGGTGCCGCAGTCGCACGTCGCCAACCATCCTACGCCTCAGGACTAGGCACTCGAGGCTCACCAGTGGTATCGTCAGCACCTACACCACAGAACACACAACATAAGCCTAACGCTCAGTAAGTAATGCGATATGAAAGTAAAAGCCGACAATGCAATCGTATCACATGCAGTCTCTACACTCACACTCATGTTGTCACATCTGTGACGCGTAGTGCAGCCGCACCAGGGTAAGGAGGAACCTCACGCCACCCTACACCCTAACACGTCGCCACCGTCCCGGACTCCCCCGCAACGAGGCCCACAAGCTACACCCACGCATCACCACACGGCAACCACATCAGGGTAAGGGTGTACCTCGCGCCACTCTACACCCTGACACGTCGCCCCCGTCCCAGCCTCCCCAGCACGGGGCCACAGTTGCCACACGTACACGTTTCGCGACAGCCCAGCCGGTCCACCCCTCGAGTAGGATCCGCGACTGGAGTTGCACCGGCCCACACACTAGTAGGATCCGCGGTACCACTGCCCATATCCTCACCGTCAACACATTTACGCCGCATGACGGCCCAGCCGGCCCACCCCTCGAGTAGGATCCGCGACTGGTGAAGCACCGGCCCGCACACTAGCGGGATCCGCGGTACCACCGCCACACGTCTCACCTCATACATCAAAGCATGCTAAAAATCATTTTCGTTCCCGTTTTAAAAAAATATGATGCATGTCACACAATACGCACACACACCGCAATCAATCACATAAACACTAAAGTTCTACAGTGTAGGCCCACTTGGGCCAAACACATGCATGCACTACTTACCTGGCGTACTAAGCTCGCTCGATACACAGATTCGCCAACAGGAAGCTTCAACCTAAAACACAACCAATTATCATCAGTATTTCTCCCAACATTTACCAATTAGCTAAAAATAACCTTATCTAACTACACTCATTAAATTCCAACTAAAACGGTCCATTGGTTTGGTTTGGCCGAATACCAGCTCAACGTTCGGATGCGCATAACTTTTGCATCCGTCAACGGAATCAAACGATTCAAGTGGCTAAACGTTCCCTTAGGAACCTACTTTAACATCCCAAGACGGATTTTAAATCGGTAGGCCGCGGATAGGCGAAAAACGCCAATAACCGAATCTGCCATTTTTATTAAAATTTCACATTTTCACTTCCCTTAAACCAAAACTCACTCTCAACTAGTTATATGCATCAAAATGGCTATGCTACTCTCACACGTCGAATTTCTACGAAAAACGGTCACTAATTTGACTTAAATAAAAATCCCGCATAAACTTCCGACGTGCATAACTTTTGCGTCGAATATCGGAATCGAACGATTCCAGTGGCCACACGCTCTTCTAACAACCTACTTTAACCCACAAAGACAGAATTTGGAATGATCAACTTAAGCCAAGCCAAAACAGCCAAAAACAGAAGCTGTTTTTATACGAAAAATAGCCGAAATCTCAACTTCGGGCAAATCCCGCAAGTTTTCTGCACCGAACACTCACATTTCGCCCATTAAGCACAATCTCACCTGAAAATCAGAAATTCAAACACAAAGTCTGAATTTTGGCTCAACCTTCACCCTCGGCCTCCCTCCCTCTCACCGGTCTCCTGCTGTCCACTTGCTAATCTACACACTCACCCTCTCAATCCCCTTACATTTGCAGCCAAATTTAAAGAGAGAAAAGAAACGAAGAGGAGCTGAACCTCAGTCTCGGTTCATACGGACAGGACAGCAGAGGGAGAGGACTTACCAAGTGGTGGCGTCCAGCACTCGGGTGGGAGAAGGACTCCAGCAACAAGTCTGGTCGTTGGCGGCAGAATTGGCCGGAAACCAGCCCCTCGGAGTTGTCGGCCGAACACTCGGCTTTCACTTCGGGAACTCGAGTTGCTGGAACCGAACGGCTCCGGTTCGTCGGAATAGAAGCCCCTGCTCGCAACTCACACCTCACACTCGCGCTCGTCGGCCGTCGCAGCTCCGACTCCAACACGCGATCGCCTGCTCCCGGTCGTCTTCTCTCTCGGGTGCACAGAGGAAACAACCGAATGGCTTCCTCGCGAAGCCATTAGGGTGTTTCACAATTTTATTTTTTTTTTATTTTTTATTTTTAAAATAAATACAATTTACCAAATTGTCCCCCACGTACTTCAATCGTCCGAAATTTCGTAACTTCCCGACCTCCCGGCTTTAAATTCTGAAAACCAATCGCAAAAGTAGACCTCAAGCCTTATAATTTAAATCTTTCCCGTTGAAATATTTCTCAAAACTCCGACCGGGATTAAACTAAAAATTCTAAAAATAAAAATATAAAATTCGAAATTTCCGGGTTATTACACAAATTAGCGAGCATTTTTCATAGAATTTTACCGTGTGATAGTGGCATGGCTGTTTTTGGTATGTAAAGTTAGATTTGAGTGAGTTTTCGTTGAAGAAAAACCAAATGTGAAATTTAATAAAAATGGGAAGATTTGGTTTCGGAATTTTTCCACCTAGTTACGGCTTACTGTTTTAAAATCCGTCTTATTATGTTAAACTATGTTTCTAAGGGGACGTTTAGCCACTTGAATCTTTTGATTCCGTTAACGGACGCAAAAGTTATGCGCGTCCGGACTTTAGGCTGGTTTTCGGTAGAATCAAACCAGTGACCCGTTTTAGTTGGGATTTCATGAGTGTAATTAAGAAAGGTTATTTTTAGCTTATTTGGTGAATTTTGAGACGAAGATTGATGGGTGATTATTTGTGTTTTAGGTTAAGGCTTTTTTTGGCGAAGCTGTGCGTCGAGCGAGCTTAGTACGCCAGGTAAATAGTGCATGCATGCGTTTTGCCCAAGTGGGCCTACACTGTAGAACTTTAGGGTTTATGTGATTGATTGTGGTGTGCGTGCGTATTGTTTGTCATGCATCATATTTTAAAAACGTGGACGAAAATGGTTTTGAGCATGTTTTGAGTATGTGGTGAGACGTGTGGGCGTGGTACTGCGGATCCCGCTAGTGTGCGGGATGGTGCTTCACCAGTCGCGGATTCTGCTTGAGTAGTGGGCCGGCTGGGCCGTCATGTGGAGTGAATGTGTTGACGGTGAGGGTGATGGGCAATGGTACCGTGGATCCTACTAGTGTGTAGGCCGGTGCAACACCAATCGCGGATTCCGCTCGAGGAGTAGGCTGGCTAGGCTGTCGCGAAACGTCTGTCTGTGGCAACTGTAGCCCCTTGCTGGGGAGGTTGGGACGGGGGCGACATGTCAGGGTGTAGTGTGGCGCGAGGTACACCTTTACCCTGATGTGGTTGCCGTGTGGTGATGCGTGTGTATAGCTTGTAGGCCTCGTTGCTGGGGAGTCCGGGATGGTGGCGACGTGTCAGGGTGTAGGGTTACGTTAGGTTCCTCCTTACCCTGGTGCGGCTACACTACGCGTCACAAATGTAACAACATAAGTGTGAGTGTAGAGACTGCATGTGATAGGATTGTATTGTCGACTTTTACTTTTATATCACATTACTTACTGAGCGTTAAGCTTATGTTGTGTGTTCTGTGGTGTAGGTGCTGACGATATTGCTGGTTAGCCTCGAGAGCCTAGTCCTAAGGCATAGGATGGTTGGCGGCATACGACCGAGCACCGGATGACGAATTTTGTAAGGGCGACCCGACCCGTGGTGGTGGTAGATGACGGTGAGATGCATTGGGTTGTTATTTTTTTGTCGGGTATTTATGCAGATAGAGGAGTTTGTATAGACCTCGGTTGTACAGGATTGTATAGAGTGGTTGTAGTGTTTTGGGGACGCGTATGTATTTTTATATGTTAGAGTATAGTATTGCTTTATACTGTGAATTTTCTTCATTTGCATTTGATGGATTTTTTTGTTGTCTTCATATTCTGATTTTGTTTTGGTGATTTCTCTAGATGGTGGATAGTTAAATACTGTTAGTTTTTGGTGAACTGTGTGCAGTATTTTGAATTTTTGGGATAGCCAGTTTTTAGGCGTTACTCTGTCGAAATTTCAGAAGAGGGGTTAGGAGTCGAAAGGATATGGAATAGGTTGACGTGTGTACAGTGAATGCTAAAGAAGTGTAGCGGCCCTGCGGGTACTCACGGGTCTTGCGGCGCCGAGTGAGGGCATGCGCGGGGCATGCGGCGCTGTGAGCATGCGCGAGGGTTTCGAGTCTTACCATTTTATCTTAAACTATCTTAAATGGTTTTCTTTTCCACTGCATAGTTTTTATGTTGAGGATTTCGTGTTCCCTCTTCGGAACGGGAGTTGTTTTCGAATCGAGTCGAAAATTTTTCATAGTCACAAATGTTCTTTTGAAAATGATTTGAAAACGAAAGAGGTATTAAATTGAGTAAGTTATGTCAATTGTTAGTGTGTGTAGTGTGTAGATGCACTGTAGCACACCGGGAATGCCTGGTTTCTCAGGGTGTTACAGTTATGGTATCAGAGCCACTGGGTCGACGTCGTTCAGAGAATTACCTAACACCGCCCGCCGCTGCACGGGAGTACTCCACCAACTGTAAGTGTTTAGATTTGAATTTATTGCAGTACTAATGTGAGCTTTATATTAATGTTAAAGGTAGAAAATGTCAGGAGAGGCAAGAGGTTGAGGTAGAGGGCGGCCACGACGAGAGGTGCCTCCTAGAGCTGTGGGCGACATGGATGATACCGTCTGGCGCTTACCGAGTTAGTCCACCGTCAGTCTTAGCAGTTGGAGGGGTTTGTGAGCAGGGACGACCAGGGTCAGTCTAGTGCCCAGGGTTCGTCTGACAGAGGGGGTGACAGGTTGCATAGACTTAGACCCCCAACTTTTGACGAATCCTCTCAGTGCTGAGGAGTGGATACGAAGCATTGAGAGGATGATGAGTTTTGCCAAGATGGAGGAGCAGGACAGAGTTTCTAGTGCGGCATTCTATCTTGCCAAGGATGCTAGCCATTGGTCGGATACTGTGGTGGCCACGAGAGATGTGGAGGCCATGACATGGGAGGAGTTCAGGTTGGTGTTTTTTGGCAAGTATTTCAGCTATTCTGTCAGGACACAAAAGATGGTGGAGTTTGCACAGTTGAAGCAGACCGGTACTGTGGCAGAGTACGTACGGCAGTTCGAGGCCTTGTCGCGGTTTGCAGGGCATTTGGTGAGCCTCAATGAGAATAAGGTACATCAGTTTGTGCAGGGCCTGAAGCCAGATATTTATATGGGCATGCGGACTGTGGGGACCCGAGGCATGCCGTACGAGGAGGTGGTAGCGAAGGCCCTTGACATTAAGGAGGCTTGGGCGAAGCTTCCTAGTTATCGGGAGGTACCCAGAGAGCAGCTTCGGAGATCATTCAGAGAGTCGCTGCCACAGGCGAGTAGGGAAGCGTCCGTACAGAAAGACCTGAAGAGGCCTAGTGATAGTTCCAGCAACCAGGGGAGCACTAAGAGGCCGCAGGTGTCGGGACAGTTTCCGGTGTGCCCGAAGTGTTAGAGGAGCCACCCGGGCGAGTGTAGAACGGGTCCAGTGCAGTGTTATAACTGTGGCGAGGTGGGCCACATGTCCAGAGAGTGCCAAAAGCCGCGTTAGAACCGCTGCTTCAACTGCAATGAGGTGGGACACTTTGCCAGCAGATGCCCGACGACGAGCAGGGCGTCAGCCAGAGTTACACCAAGGGTCTTTGCCCTTTTTGAGCCAGATGATGCTGCTCAGCCATCAGTGATTGCAGGTAACATTTTTGTTTCTAGTGTGGCAGCTTATACCTTGATTGATACGGGCGCTACACACTCGTTTGTGTCGACGAGCTTTGCGGTTAAGGCCAACTTGGAGTTCAGTCCCGCCGAGCGACATTATGATGTGACCTTGCCATCCGGGGAGCATTTGTATTCAGAATAGGTGGTGTGAGGCAATGTTGTGACAGTGGGAAGGAAACAGTTATATGTCGAGCTAGTCATAATCCATATGAGCGGTTATGAGGTGATCTTGGGAATAGACTGACTGTTCAGACATCATGCAGAGATTGACTGCAGGACCAGAGAGGTTCATTTCCGGCCCCCGGGCGGGGAGAGCTACACATTTAAAGCAGGTAAAGGTCTTGCCAGGATTTCTGCTATCTTTTCTGTTGGGCAAGTGTTGCCAGGGGTTTTTGGCAAGTGTCGGGGATGCGCAGTCACAGGGTGATACTCGGATACATGATATTCTTGTTGTGCAGGAGTTTCCGGAGGTGTTTCGTGATGATTTGCCAGGGTTGTCCCCTAACAGGGAGATCGAGTTTGAGATAGATGTTTTCCCAGGTGCCGAGCCGATGTGCAAGAACCCGTACAGATTAGCACCTACTGAACTTAAGGAGCTGAACACTTAGTTGGAGGAACTAATGGATAAGGGCTTTATATGCCCTAGTTTTTCACCCTGGGGAGCGCTAGTTCTATTCGTCAAGAAGAAGGACGGATCCCTACGTATGTGTATTGACTACTGAGAGCTGAATACGTTGACGGTGAAGAACAGGTATCCATTGCTGAGGATTGACGATTTGTTTGATCAGCTACAGGGTGCCTGAATGTTTTCTAAGATCGACCTGAGGTCCGGCTATCATTAGTTAAAGGTGAAGGAAAAAGATGTACCGAAGACGGCCTTCAGGATGAGGTACGGGCACTTCGAGTTCCTTGTTATGTCTTTTGGGTTTACCAATGCCCCTATAGCATTCATGGATCTGATGCACCGGGTGTTCAGGGAGTATCTGGACAAGTTTATGATTGTGTTTATCGACGACATTCTGATATACTCGCGGAGTGAGGAGGAGTATAGGGAGCACCTGAGGATCGTATTGAATATTTTGAGCCAGCATCAGCTGTACGCTAAGTTCTCGAAGTGCGAGTTTTGGTTGGACATGATTCACTTCTTGGGGCATGTTATCTCCTCTGAGGGTATTTCAGTTGATCCGGGGAAGGTTCAAGCTGTAAGAGAGTGGTCGCGGCCGACCAGTGCTAGCAAGATACGCAATTTTCTAGGGTTGGCTGGATATTATCGAAGATTCATTGAGGGGTTCTCTAAGATCTTGGCTCCCTTGACCCGGCTGAACAGAAAGAATGCAGAGTATAAATGGACCGACAGGTGTGAGGACAGCTTCTAGATATTGAAGCAGAGGTTGACTACGGCTCCTGTACTGACGCTGCCCGTGGAAGTAGAGAAGTTCTGCATTTATTGTGACGCCTCCAGGATCGGTTTGGGGTGTGTTTTGATGCAGAGTGGGAGAGTCATTGCCTATGCCTCTAGGCCGTTGAAGGCTTACGAGCAGAATTATCCCACTCACGATTTGAAACTGGCGGCGGTTGTATTTGCACTCAAGATTTGGAGGCATTATTTGTATGGGCAGCAGTGCGAGATTTACTCAGACCATCAGAGCTTGAGGTACATTTTCACGCAAAAGGAGCTGAATTTGAGACAGAGAAGATGGCTCGAGCTGGTCAAGATTACGATGTGGAGATCAGGTACCACTTGGGAAAAGCGAATGTAGTGGCGGATCCCTTGAGTCGGGTGACGGCTTCGACTTCTGCCATGACTACAATAGTGCCTGTTGAGTTGGTGACAGAGATGCAGAGTTTTGGTTTAGAGGTAGTTTCTGATCTAGCAGCCACTCTTTCTGCCTTGTCGTTGAGGCCGACTATTCTGGACAGGATCAGGCAGACTCAGGAGACTGATTCGAAGTGTAGCGAGCTGAAGGCGAGTACGGAGGCCAGGCCTGATTCTGAGTTCAGCTATTCAGAGGACGGGATTCTGAAATTTTGGGATAGGTGGTACGTCCCGAAGGATGAAGAGTTGAGGAGGGATATATTATTAGAGGCACATTCATCTTCTTTCTCTGTGCATTCGGGAAGCACTAAGATGTACAGGGATTTGAAGCAGCACTATTGGTGGCCTAACATGAAACGAGCAGTGGCTGAGTATGTTGAGACCTGCGTAGTCTGTCAGCAGGTGAAGGCAGAGCATCAGCGACCGTCTGAGATGCTCCAACCATTGCTTATACCGGAGTGGAAGTGGGAGCGAATCACCATGGATTTTGTGGTGGGACTGCCGAGGACTGCCAAGGGCCATGATGCGATCTGGGTGATTGTGGACAGGTTGACGAAGTCATCTCACTTTTTGCCCATGAGGATGACTTATACGATGGATCAGTTTGCCCAGTTGTCTATTCAGGAGATAGTTAGACTTCATGGGATTCCGGTGTCGATTATTTCAGACTGAGACCCCAGGTTCACGTTCACGTTTTGGAGGAGTTTGCATAAGGCTATGGGCACCAGGTTAGATTTCAGTACGGCCTTTCATCCTGAGACCGACGGGCAGTTAGAGCGAACTATACAGATTCTAGAAGATATGCTCAGGGCCTGTGTGTTGGAGTTTCAGGCGACTTGGAGCAAGTTCTTACCGCTAGTGGAATTCTCATATAATAACAGCTATCAGTCCACCATTGGTATGGCGCCATACGAGGCCCTATATGGAAGCAAGTGCAGGTCGCCATTATATTGGGATGAGGTTGGGGAGGCCCGATTGATAGGTCCTGAGATTTTATAGCAGACTGTTGACAAGATTTCTGTGATACGGAAGAGGATTGAAATGGCTCAGAGTCGACAAAAGAGTTATGCTGATCAGAGGCGTCGGGAGTTGGAGTTTAATGAGAGCGACGAGGTTTTTCTGAAGGTCTCGCCGTTCAAGGGAGTAGTAAGGTTCGGAAAGCGGGGGAAGTTCAACCCTCGGTTTGTGGGACCATTCCCGATTGTCAAACGGATTGGGAGAACTGCGTACCAGCTTCAGTTGCCTGCGTCGATGGATGCCATCCATGATGTTTTCCATGTCTCGATGCTGAGGAAGTGTATGCGCGATCCCTCTCAGGTAGTGTCACAACAGGATATAGAGATCCGGCCGACGCTGTCTTACGAGGAAAAGCTAGTGAGGATCTTAGGATCTGCTTTGAAGGTGCTGCGCAATAAGGAGATTCCGCTGGTCAAGGTGATGTGGCGCAACCATGGTGTGGAGGAAACTACTTGGGAGCGGCGTGATGATATTGAGCGGCAGTATCCCAACTTATTCGGTACGTAAATTTTGGGGACAAAATTCTTATAAGAGGGGGGGGGGGGAGGCTTCAAAACAACCCGGAAAATTTCAGATTTTAAATCTAATTTCCAAAACTTTTAATTTAATTTCGGTTGGGGTTTCGGAAAAATATTTTAACAAGAAAATTTGAATTATAAGACTTGAAGTCTAGTTTCGTGGTGGTTTTCGAGATTTTAAGTCGAGAGGATGAGAATTTTACGAATTTGCGGACGATGAAAACACGTGAGGGCGTTTTGGTAATTTGCAATTAAATTAAATTAAATTAAATTTTTTTTCTTTTTAAAAGAGTGGAATGGCTTCGGGTGGAAGCCATTCCACCCTGTTTTGTCCCGCGGCCGAGGGTAGAGGGAGACGCGAGAGAGGAAGGGAGCGATCGGGGAGGAGGACGAACTGCCAGCGATCGACCACCGGAGGAGAGACGCGACGGGCTAGGCGATTTTGGCAAGGCAGAACTCGGCGGGAGTGGGTTCTTCCCGAGCTAAAAACAAAGGTGAGTTCTCCCTTGTTTCGGTTTCTGTCGACCGAACTTGGAAGCTCAATCCTTCTTGAAATTTCCGTCGATTAGAGCTCGTTTTATGGGGTGTTTTAGGACCTAGCGAGTGTGTGTGTGTGGCTCGGCCTTCTCGCGACAGAACCAAATGAGAAACAGTGAATTCTCTCTTTCGGTACTGCTCTGCTTTGATGGCCTAGCGTGGAGTTGTTTTGCTCTCCACATTTCAGGGATTTTGTGATAAAATTTAGAAGGAATGAAGGGGGATTTCAGGGCTCAATGAACCGATGGAGAATTTCTCTGTTTTGGGAAGAAACCGTGGGAAATTTTGTGCTGTCATGCTATTTTCTAATTAGGAACCACCAAATTGTTAATGTATGCATTGGTAGACCGAAATGTGGATGTTCGGTGAAGAAGTTGGCGAAATTGGATCGAAGTTGAGATTTCGGACATTTTTTCATATAAGACCAGTTCTGTTTTTGGGGATTTCGATGGGGTTACGGTTAATTGTTTTAAATTCTGTTTTTGTGGGTTAAATTAGGTTATTAGAAGGACGTATGACCGCTAAAATCAATCGATTCCGGTATCCGACGCAAACGTTATGCGCGTCGGAAGTTTATATCGAATTTTGGTCCAAGTCAAATTAGCGAGCGTTTTTCATAGAATTTCCACGTGTGATAATGACATGGCTGTTTTTGGTGCGTAAAGCTAGATTTGAGTGAGTTTTGGTTGAAGAAAAACAAAATGTGAAATTTAATAAAAAGGGGCAGATTTGGTTTCGGGGTTTTTCCACCTAGTTACGACTTACCCTTTTAAAATCCGTCTTAGTATGTTAAACTAGGTTTCTAAGGGGACGTTTAGCCACTTGAATCGTTCGATTCCGTTAACGGACGCAAAAGTTATGCGCGTCCGGACTTTAGGCTGGTTTTCGGCTGAATCAAACCAGTGACCCGTTTTAGTTAGAATTTCATGAGTGTAATTAAGGAAAGTTACTTTTAGCTTATTTGGTGAATTTTGAGACGAAAATTGATGGGTGGTTATTTGTGTTTTAGGTTGAGGCTTTTTTTGGCGAAGCTGTGCGTCGAGCGAGCTTAAAACGCTAGATAAGTAGTGCATGTATACGTTTTGCCCAAGTGGGTCTACACTATAGAACTTTAGGGTTTATGTGATTGATTGTGGTGTGCGTGCGTATTGTTTGTCATGCATCATATTTTAAAAACGTGAACGAAAATGGTTTTGAGCATGTTTTGAGTATGTGGTGAGACGTGTGGCGGTCGTACCGCGGATCCCGCTAGTGTGCGGGCCGGTGCTTCACCAGTCATGGATTCTGCTCGAGGAGTGGGCCAGCTGGGCCGTCATGCGGCATGAATGTGTTGACGATGAGGGTGATGGGCAGTGGTACCGCGAATCCTACTAGTATGTGGGCCGGTGCAACACCAGTCGCGGATTCCGCTCGAGCAGTGGGCCGGCTGGGCTGTCGTGAAACGTGTGTGTGTGGCAACTGTGGCCCCATGCTGGGGAGGCGACGTGTCAGGGTTTAGTGTGGCGCGAGGTACACTTTTATTCTGATGTGGTTGCCGTGTGGTGATGCGTGTGTGTAGCTTGTAAGCCTCGTTGGTAGGGAGTCCGGGACGGTGGCGACGTGTCAGGGTGTAGGGTGGCGTTAGGTTCCTCCTTACCCTGGTGCGGCTACACTACGCGTCACAGATGTGACAACATGAGTGTGAGTATAGAGACTGCATGTGATAGGATTGCATTGTCGGTTTTTACTTTCATATCGCATTACTTACTGAGCGTTAGACTTATGTTGTGCGTTCTGTGGTGTAGGTGC
Source organism: Begonia peltatifolia (assembly GCA_022433055.1). Lineage (NCBI taxonomy): Eukaryota > Viridiplantae > Streptophyta > Magnoliopsida > Cucurbitales > Begoniaceae > Begonia > Begonia peltatifolia. The sequence continues at coordinate 4,468,011 of CM039523.1, forward strand.
TGACGATATTGCTGGTGAGCATCGTCCGTCGGCCGCCCTTCTTCCGGTTCCCGCTTTCCTTCTCTATCTCTCTCTCGCCTTCGGTCGCTCTCTCTCGGCCTCGGCGAAAACAGGGTGGAATGGCTTTCACCCGAAGCCATTCCACTGTATAAAAAAAAATTTAATTTTAAATTAATTACAATTTACCAAAACGGCCTCACATGTTTTAATCGTTCGTAACTTCGTTAAATTCGCGTCCTCCCGACAAATTTCATAATGGTTCTACAAATTAAATCCCGAGCTTCGAAAAATAAATTTCTCGCTAAAACCTTTTCCGAAAACTCTAATCGATACTTAATTTAAATTTCAGAAATTAGATTTAAGATTCGCAATTTCTTGAGTTATTACAAGATAGTTTTAATTATACAAAGTTCATTCTAGTTACATTGGATTTATTCGATGAAAATGATTTCAAACAATAGTTAAGTGGTTTCAAAACATTGATTCTAAGCATGAATACTTTTATAATATTTACATGACTTTCAAAAGAACATAATTTATATGATTTTCAAAGAATCATTGTAGTGGAAGAGAGGGATAATCCTATATGATGCTAATAGTGTTTGAATTAATGATTCTATATGTTAGATTTATTTACTGAGTTAAAAACTCATTATGCAGATAGTTCATAGTTTTCAAATATTAAGAACGTTCACTAGGAGAAAAGAAAAACGCAAAGCAATATAAAGTTTGTGAATAGGCATAGGTGGACCATCAAGGTATATAATTTTTTGGCTGTTGGTTTTTATTTATATAAATCTTTTGAAATGTCTTATTTAATAACCTAGTTTTATAGTAACTTCCGTGTTAATACTATGATTTTCATATAAAACATTTCAATATATAAAATGTATATTATTTTTCTTCAGACTATGGATGTAATTTTTTTTTTATATACACATTTTATATATTTATGTTTTAAATACTTTTATTGAAGAATAATACAAAATGATTTTTATGATACCAAGTTAAAGAAGTATGTATTAATTTAAAATAATTTATGCATGTACCAAGTCAATGAGAGCATTCATTCGACGTTCGACTACTTCTCACTTTAGAAATCCTTTAGTTATCGGGGTCCGGTTGGTGGAATCGGGTCCTGACATCGGTCATCCGAATTTCCATGGCAGCCACTCACATTTCTATTTCCTCAATGATTCTAGCATATTTCCATTCCAACCCAATGTCAAACCCAATTACTTACACAATAAAGATCTAATATCACTAAATAAACATATTCTCATTATCTCAACCATTATAAATTTAATGTTTTATAAATTAGGTTAGACCATTTTCACGTCTCTAATCCATTGTTCATTTTCAATTATTCCAATTATCATAAGATATCAATTAAACTAACATGAACATATCTACATCAATTAATTCATGAATTATAACAAATGCATCACGTTTTTTGGATATATTCATAAATCGATAGGGTAAAGAATAACTTACATAATGTCTTAGTTTTGCTTTGAGATTTTTATATCAAAACATTCATCTCGATACCAAGAACTCTTTTTGTTTTGTAAGTTTTTGTCAAAACCCAACAAAACGTCATATTTTTGTATTTTCCCTCTTGATTTTCTCTCTCCTTCTCTCCTCTCTTTCTCGATTCCTTCCTCTTTTTCTTCTTCTAGCTGGTTCCACCAACAAAATGAGATGTATCTCATTTTAATATCATTTATTTAATTTTTATTATATTATAAAATAGTAATTTACAAATATATCTAATTTATTCTTTATAAATTACTAGTTAATCTTTTGATTTATACATTGATACAATAAATCATAAACAATCTCAAATGATGAATAAAAAGTAGTAGAATAAATAATCCTATTATATGCCAACTCAAAATGTGATAAATACTTCTCCTATTATTTTAAATTCTTAAAAATAATGGCTCCCAACAAAGTAGAAAGTGTTATATTAACTATCTCGATTTGTTAATCCATTTGAGGGTGTTCTGCAATAGAGAATAGAAGTTTAGTATGTAGCTTATTTCACAAAGTTATCCAAAAGTGACTCAAAATTTTAACATCTTGATCACTTACAATAGTCTTAGGTAAACTATGCAACTGCACAATCTCATTAAAGAATTAATCCGCAATATTTGTACCATCATTAGTTTTTGAACATACAATAAAATGAGTAATCTTAATAAACCTATCAACAACAACAAAAATACTAGCCTTTTCATTTTCAGTTCTCGTCAAACCTATAACAAAATTCATAGAAATATCAATCTAAGGTTGAATAGGTATTGGCTAGGAGTATACTTTGCGCATGGTTTGATCTTCTATAGCTTTCTACATGCAATACATTTATCACAAATCAAGTGCATATCATGTATCATTTTGGGCCAATAAAAATGCTCTCATAAAACATCCAAAGTTTTGTTTTGACGTGCTTCAAGTTGTGGAACAAAATGCAACACAAAAACAAAGCACAAAAATCTGTTCGATCTAACTCGATTTTGGCCAAGAAGACCCCGAATTCCAGACAGTAGAACTTTTTCAAAACATGTCCAAATAAGCTCAAATTTTAACACAAACTTACTGAATGTGTGTATACAACACCCTTAAATTTTCAGATGCTCACTTGGTGTGGAAAAAACGTTATGCAAATGGGAGTGGCGGTCCCTGGAGACTCGTTGTTCTGTTTTGGCAGAGATGATGAGTCAATTTGTGGGTTGCATATCTTTCTCGTACAAAAACCAAATGGAACGATTCATATGGCAGGTTGAAAAATGCATGAGTGTAGATGGTTGTGTGTAAACATGAGAGGTTGAATCGAAGTGATGCGGTAGATATGGCTGACATGGTACTGGTTGGTCCAAGGAAGGTATAAAAGAATCTCTCGGCTTTGGTTCCTCTTTTGATGAAGGGCACTCCAACGAAATTTGAATGAGAGTTTTAATAATTTTTCACTATGGATACTACCTTCACAAAGGCAGTGAAAAGAGCAGCAATAAGAACTTCTAAGAATACTCACCACAAATCTCGAAGCAATGAGCATCAAAACCGTTCGAATGTTACTCACCTGTGGCGATGGGTTTGGGACTCCAAGAGAGACCCGATTTGAAGATGAACTTCATCCTTTTGATTCCAGCCAAGATGGCTAGTACAACAGATAAGAGAGAGTTAAATACCTCCCCCAATTACATTTAGAGTTCAGCTCACAAAAAGGATAAAAGAAGGCTCTAGAAGGGTTGTACCATTCGACCACCTCATTGGCTGAAAGTACAATTTTATCTCTCCCATGATCCTTTTACCTTCTCCTATTCAAATGCAGCTCCTTTTCCCTCCAAAACGTAGCCCTAATTCTACCATAAGATGTTCATCCATGTATGTCATGCAAACATAAATTAAACTTTATGTTTTTGGAAAGAAAATAAAGATAGGCTCGGTTAAACCATTTGTCAAAAGGAAAACTAATTCATTCTTCAAAACTGGTGTAGTTGAGGGTTTGCTCTCATGTTGCCACAAGAAAGGCTTCTCCAAAACTATGGTGTTTGGTTCCCCTTCAAGTCTTCAAAAAGGTGATGAGTTCTGTGGCCCCAAAGTGCTCTCCACGGCTGAGGTCTGGAGCTCGGGTCCTCCTTCCTTGATTCTCCATTAGCACATGTTTTGTTTGATCCTTGGAAGTCATCTTTATTTGACTTGTCACACTCTTCATTTTGTGGTGGAGACTCTTCTGCAAAAAAAAAATTAACAAACTTATTAAAAAAAGGTCGGCCGAGGCCAAGGCTTGGGATCGTGCCTTTGGTTCTCTTGGCACATCATGCTTACTCCAAATGTCTCATTGATCCACCTCTATACGTTTCTCTAACAAACAATTCTCTGAATGAACACTTACGAATACAAAGTTTATCTGTCTTAATATTTTACTTCATATAAATATCTTTCATGCCTATAATATTCTCCACATGCAAATTTTTCACACTATTTCCAAATTTCACTGAAATTCAAATCTACTTCATATAATTTTTTAAGAAGTTCAAATCCAATCAATTTATATTGTAAGGAAGTTAGAAACATATACCTTCGAGACAATCCATTGGCTACTACATTTTCCTTACCTTTCTTATATTTGATAACGTATGGAAAAGTTTCAATGAACTCCATCCATTTACCATGCTTTTTGTGTAGCTTTTTTGCAACATCAATTGTTTCAACTTTTATGATCAGAGTGAATAATGAATCTTTTGGCCACTAGTAGTGTTGCCACGTTTATAAAGCTCTAACTAAGGAATACAACTCTTTGTCATAAATGGAATAATTTCAAGCCACTCCCTTAAGCTTATCGTTAAAATAAGCAATAGGCTTGAGATCTTGCATCAAAACACCACTAATACATTTTCTCAACGTATCACATTCAATTTCAAAAGTTCTATTAAAATTAAACAAAACAAGTAATGGTGCATTAGTGATTTTAACTTTTAGAAGATTAAAAGCTTGATAATGTATCTCTGTTTACTTAAATTCTACAATTTTTTAACAAGATCATTCAAATGAGCTGTAATGGTGCTAAAATCTTTAACAAATCTCTTATAAAGGCTTACTAATCTGTGAAAACTTCTTCCCTCATTATCATTCTTTGGTCTCGGCCAATATTATTACCTTCACTCTTTCTTCATCAACAATAACTCTACCAAAAAAAAAAAAAAAAAAACTAACCACAAAACCAAGAAACACTATTTAATCTATGCAAAAAGTGCACTTTTTCAGGTTAGCATAAGTTGATTTTCTCTTAAGGCATTAAGAATTAAATTCAAGTGTCGAACATGTAGATCTAGAGTTTTACTATAAACCAAGATATCATCAAAGTATATGAGAACAAATTTTCCAATGAAAAATTTTAGCACATGATTCATCAATTTTATGAAAGTATTCAGTGCATTAGACAAACAAATTGGTATTACTAACCACTCATAAAGATCATATTTAGTTCTAAAGGCGGTTTTTCATTCATCTTCTTCTTTCATGCGAATTTGGTAATATTCATTATTTATATCAATTTTGGAGAATAAGCATGCACCATGTAACTCATTAAGCATATCACAAAATCAAGAAATAGGGTGTCGATACTTTACTGTGATTTTGTTGATAGCTTGACTATCTACGCACATTCCTCAAGTTCCATCTTTCTTTGGAACTAAAATAACGACAACCAAGCATGGACGGACCCTTTCCTACACAAATATCTTCTCCAATAGCTCATCCACTTGCTTTTGGATCTTCTTAGTTTCTTCGGTATTAGCTCGATATACAAGTCAATTAGAAATTGATGCTCCCAACATGAAATCTATTTGATGCTCAATCCCTTTCAAAGGAGCTAATCCTCTTGGTAACTCTTTGAGAAACACATCCTCAAATTTCTGTAAAAGAGAGAAAATAACTTTTGAAAGAGAATGAGTCATTTCATTAGTCACAAGATAAATGTTTTTGCACAAAAGTTCAAGTACTTGTTGTTTTGCTAACATCACACTTTTTCTTGTCATTAAACTCATTTTCTCACTCTCCTCTTATCTTCTCCCACTATCGACTTTTCTCTCCTTAAACTATTTTTCTCTCTTTCACTCATTATAATATCTTTTTTTCATCCATTTGCACACTCTATGATTTTTCTCTTTTTTGAATTCTTTTGCAATCCTCTCTTGATCTTTACCAGTCTCCCACGATTTTAGTGGTTTGAGAAGTATCATTCTACCATTTTGATCAAATGAGTGTTCATTCTTGAAACCATTGTATTTGACTTTTCTATCAAATTGTCAAGGTTATCTCAAAATAATATGTGCAGCTTGGATGGGTACTACATCCCAAAGAAACTCATCTTTATATTTACCTATTGACAGTTAATCTTTCACTTGCCTAGTCAATTTTACTTCTCTATAATCACTCAACCATTGTAGCTTGTATGACCTTGGGTGTTTCACAGTTTCCAATCTCAACTTTTCTACCAATATTAGTACAACTTCCACTATCAATTATCAAACTACATATCTTGTTCTTTACATGGCATCTAGTGTAAAATATGTGCTCTCTTTGCACTTCATTTTCATTTTTCTTAGCTTGAACGTTGAGTACACATCTAGTAACCAATAGCTCTCTCATCACTGGTTCCTCCATATTCACATCGCTACTCAAACTTACACTTGCTATTTCACCATTATTCAAAATAATCATAGCCTTTTTATTCGGATAATTAGAAGCAATATGAACAAAACCTTGATATCTAAAACACTTAATCTCTCAAGACTTAATAGGTGTAGAAGTCTTAGTTTTACCTTTTATGGGAATGGTATTTGTTATCGTGACTTTCCTTTTGAATTCCTCTTTCGGTTTTAAATTAAGCTTATTAATCATCTAATTAGATTTTATTATGAGTTTGAAGTCGATCTGATCTTAGAGTTCCTTGACTTCAATTGTCTCTCTATTTTGATAGATTTGTGTAACAATTCTTCTAAGTCCACATAGTGATGCAAATTCACAATGTCTGTGATTTCTCTATTAAAATCTCCAATGAATTGCACTGTTATAGTTTCAATGTCCTCATCCACTCTAGCCCTAACCATGACTACTTCCAACCTTTTGTAATATTCCTCCACACTTTTCATTCCTTGAGTCAAACCTTGTAGTTTCCTACATGCATATCAATAATAATGGTTAAGAATAAATCTTTTACTCATTTGTACCTTCATATAGTCTCATGTGCATGTGGGTTGCTCTCCATACCTTCTTCGAGTTTTTACTAATTGATCTCACCATATACTTGCATAATTCGTGAACTTTATCGAGACTAATTTGATTTTTTTTGTGAACTTCATCGAGACTAATTTGATTTTTTTCTCCTCGGTGTAATTATGGCATTTAAATATATGTTCAAATTTTCTTCCCCATTTTATATAAAGTTTAGAATCACACTTTCCTTGAAAATGAGGAATTACCTTTTTGATATTGTTTAGATTTTCATCCTCACGGGTTGTTCTAGCAAATCTCTCTGTTTCGTAATTGTCATCTTTATACTCAAATTTCTCTTGATAATGCTTCATAGATGATTTGCTCTTTCTAACACAACTACTAGAAGCAAACTTTATTCTTTCATACCTCATGTTTAAAGTTTTAATTTGATTTTGTATAATCCTCATATATAATTATGGATCAAAGTTAACTTGTCTTTATCCACTACTCATGATGCTAAGAAAAAGAGATAAAACTTCTTGATGAACAAAAATAAGTAAGTAAATGAAACTCACTCACTT
>CM039523.1:4478082-4504946 GCA_022433055.1 Begonia peltatifolia
TATTATTATTATTATTATTATTATTATTATTATTATTATTATTATTATTATTATTATTATTATTATTATTATTATTATTATTATTACGTTTAGATATGATAAATAAAGTATTTGGTATTGATTTGAAATACCCTTCAAGAGAGATATTTGATTGAATTAATTTAAGTTTCAAACTCAATAAGTGTTAAAATTGAGATTTTGTGCATTATTGTGAAATACCCTTTCCAAGGGATATTTGATGTTTTTAATAAGTGCATATAAGTTTTCTCAAATATATCTAAGACATATGGGATGTACAAGATCAGGGTCTTGAAAAACGAACGACAAAAATTTTCGGAAGGTGTCTACCGCTCCTATGAAGTGTCGACCGCTAATGTAAAATTTCACAAACTCAACAGCTTTCCTATGTGGACTGGGATGTCAACTGTTCTAAGCATTTTAGCCTAAGTTGTTGAGTGCCAATGAAGGTGTTGATCTAACACAATGTCGACCAAGTTGTTGAATAGTTTTAAAATGTACACGCAACGGTCACTAAATCTTCGTTATCTTAAGTTTTGATACATAATATGACTTTAATTCAATGTAAATGTACAAATGAATCAATAAAATTTTTTTTTCTTTTATAATTGTGTCTGTTTTATTTATTAGTGTTTGTTATATCAATAAGATCTTTTATTTTTTGTTCTCTCAATAAGTCGGAGTTTTAGAATAAATAGAGGAGATGATCATTTGAGAAAAGAAGAATTTTTGAGAAAATTGCAGCGAAGTGTTGCAAAATTTTTCTGTTTGAAAATAAAGAATCTTTGGCCTAATCATACTTCTCCTAAACTTCAACTTTAGATTATCAACCTTCAGAGACTGTGATATTGTATTCTATTATTCAACCTTCATTTGTATATCAGTGAACTAGAAAAGAGTTACACTCTTGAATAGTTGGAAACAGTTCGATTGACACCTGCAAGCTCAATCAAAGAGAAGGCTGATGCCCCGCAATAGTTGAAACGTTTTTTTGGCACCTGGAAACGCAATCACTTGTAACCAAAAGGATTTTGGTTAAAAAATATCTAAGGAGGAGCCTTGGAATGCGTACATAAGCAATTTGGTCGAACAGCGTTAACAAATTTGATTGCACCTTATCTCTTTCTCTTTCCTATATTGGTTATCATTTCATATTGATTTTAGTTCATTTAATTAAGAGAAATAAAACTTATAAAGAGATTGCAAACTAATTAAATTTTTTAATCACAAGAAAAAGTATTGATAATTAAATTCACCCCCTCCCCTCTCCAGTTATTGTGATTAAAATTTGTAGAATTTTATTTGAAAAATTTATCTATGGCCTTCGAAATGTTTAACTCAAATGTTCAAGGTCAATGTATTACTAGTGTTTTTTTTATGGCAATGGTTGTATTTATTGAAAATCAAGAATGGAATATATATTCAATTGCTAGATTATAATTTATGACAAATAATAGAAAATGGACCTTATGCTCCTGTTAAAAGAAAATGATGTAAATGTTCCTAGATTACCTTTTGAGTTTGATGATATCGATAAATGAAAACTTTGCTTAAATGCTAAAGCAATGAACACTTTATATCGTGCTTTAAATAAAGGTGAGTTCAACAAAGTGCAAAGGTGGGATAATGCATGTGAGATATGGAAATTGCTTAAAATCACACACGGGAGCACTAATCAAGTTAAAAAAAATAAACTGAGTATGCTAGTTCATGAATATAAATTATTTTCCATGGAAAATGATGAAACAATTAGGCAAATGTTTAATCATTTTACTAATATTCCTAATGGCTTGAAAGCTCTTGGTAGGATATATCCAAATGACGAATGTTTGAGAAAAATCCTTAAATGCTTACCAAGAACATGGCAATCCAGAGCGACGGCAATCTAAGAAGTTTGAGATCATAAAGTATTGAAGATGGAAGAGCTCATTGGATCTCTTGTAACTCACGAAATCACAATGAGGGTGAACGCAATAGAAGAGCAAAAGGAGAAAGAGATCTCAAAGAAAAAAGATGAATGGCCTATGATAATAGTGCTGTTTCAAATCTCTGTACATCTTAGTGCTTCCCGGATGCACAGAGAAAGAAGATGAATGGGCCTCTGATAATATATCCCTCCTCAGCTCCTCATCCTTCGGGACGTACCACCTATCCCGAAATTTCAGAATCCCGTCCTCTGAATAGCTGAACTCAGAATCAGGCCTGGCCTCCATACTCGCCTTTAGTTCACTACACTCTGAATCAGTCTCCTGAGTCTGCCTGATCCTGTCCAGAATAGTCGGCCTCAATGACAAGGCAGAAAGGGTGGCTGCCAGGTCAGAAACTACCTCCAAACCAAAACTCTGCATCTCTGTCACTAACTCAACAGGCTGTACCGTAATCATGGCAGAAGTCGAGGCTGTCACTCTACTCAAGGCATCTGCCACCACATTCGCCTTCCCGGGGTGGTACCTGATCTCCACGTCGTAGTCCTTGACCAGCTCGAGCCATCTTCTCTGTCTCAAATTCAGCTCCTTCTGCGTGAAAATATACCTCAAGCTCTGATGGTCCGAGTAAATCTCGCACTGCTGCCCATACAGATAATGCCTCCAAATCTTGAGTGCAAATACAACCGCCGCCAGCTCCAAGTCGTGAGTGGGATAATTCTGCTCGTAAGCCTTCAACTGCCTAGAAGCATAGGCAATGACTCTCCCACTCTGCATCAAAACACACCCCAAACCGATCCTGGAGGCATCGCAATAAATGCAGAACTTCTCTCCTTCCATGGGCAGCGTCAGTACAGGAGCCATAGTCAATTTCTGCTTCAATATCTGGAAGCTGTCCTCACACCGGTCGGTCCATTCATACTTTGAATTCTTCCTGGTCAGCCGGGTCAAGGGGGCTGAAATTTTAGAGAACCTCTCAATAAATCTCCGATAATATCCAGCCAACCCCAGAAAACTGCGTATCTCACTAGCACTGGTCGGTCGCGGCCACTCCTTTACAGCCTGAACCTTCCCCGGATCAACTGAAATACCCTCATAGGAGATCACATGCCCCAAGAAATGAATCCTGTCCAACCAAAACTCGCACTTTGAGAATTTAGCATATAGCTGATGCTGGCTCAAAATAGTCAGTACAATCCTCAGGTGCTCCCTGTGCTCCTCCTCACTCTGCGAGTAGATCAGAATGTCGTCGATAAATACAATCACGAACTTGTCCAGGTACTCCCTGAACACTCTGTGCATCAGGTCCATGAATGCTGCAGGGGCATTGGTCAACCCGAAAGACATCACCAGAAACTCGAAATGCCCATACCTCGTCCTGAAGGCCGTCTTCGGTACATCTTTCTCCTTCACCTTCAACTGGTGATAACCGGACCTCAGGTCGATCTTAGAAAACACTCGGGCACCCTGCAGCTGATCGAACAAATCATCAATCCTAGGCAATGGATACCTGTTTTTCACTGTCAATTTGTTCAGCTCCCGGTAGTCAATACACATACGTAAGGATCCATCCTTTTTCTTGACGAATAGAACTGGCGCTCCCCAGGGTGAAAAACTAGGGCGTATAAATCCTTTACCTGTCAGCTCCTCCAATTGAGCCTTCAGCTCCTTAAGTTCAGTAGGTGCCAATCTGTAAGGGTTCTTGCACACCGGCTCGGCACCTGGAAAAACATCTATCTCGAACTCAATCTCCCTATCAGGGGGCAACCCAGGCAATTTATCACGGAACACTCCCGGGAACTCCTGCACAATAAGAATATCCTGTACCCGAGCATCGCCCGGTGACTGCGCATCCTCAACACTTGCCAAAAATCCCTGGCAACCCATGCCCAACCCCCGTGGTGCCTGAAGAGAAAGTATAGCAGAAATCCTGGCAAGACCCTTACCTGCTTTAAATGCGTAGCTTTCCTCGCCTTGGGGCCGAAAATGAACCTCTCTGGTCCTGCAATCAATCTCCGCATGATGTCTGAACAGCCAGTCCATTCCCAAGATCACCTCATAACCACTCATATGGAGAATGACTAGCTCGGCATATAACTGCTTCCTCCCTACTGTCACAATATTGCCCCGCACCACCTGTTCTGAATACAAATGCTCTCCGGATGGCAAGGTCACATCATAGTGTCTCTCGGCGGGGCTGAACTCCAAGTTGGCCTTAACCACAAAGCTCGTCGACACAAACGAGTGCGTAGCGCCCGTATCAATCAACGTATAAGCTGCCACACTAGAAACAAAAATGTTACCTGCTATCACTGATGGCTGGGCAGCATCATCTGGCTCAAACAGGGCAAAGACTCTCGGTGTAACTCTGGCTGACGACCTGCTCGCCACTGGGCATCTACTGGCAAAGTGTCCCACCTCATTGCAGTTGAAGCAGCGGTTCTGACGCGGCTTCTGGCACTCTCTGGACATGTGGCCCACCTCGCCACAGTTATAACACCTTACTGGGCCCGGCCTGCACTCGCCCGGGTGGCTCTTCTGACACTTCGGGCACACTGGAAACTGCCCTGAACCCTGCGGCCTCTTAGTGCTCCCCTGGCTGCTAGAACTGTCACTAGGCCTCTTCAGGCCTCTCTGCACGGATACCTCCCCGCTGGCCTGTGGCAGCGACTCTCTGAAAGATCTGCGAGGCTGCTCTCTGGGTACCTCCCGATAACTAGGAAGCTTCGCTCGAGCCTCCTCAATGTCAAGGGCCTTCGCCACCACCTCCTCGTACGGCATGCCCCGGGTCTCCGCAATCCGCATGCCCATATAAATATCCAGCTTCAGGCCCTGCACGAACTGATGTACCTTATTCTCATCGAGGCTCACCAAATGTCCTGCAAACCTCGACAAGGCCTCGAACTGTCGTACATACTCAGCCACAGTGCCGGTCTGCTTCAACTGTGCAAACTCTACCATCTTCTGCGACCTGACTGAGTGACTGAAATACTTGCCGAAAAACACCGACCTGAACTCCTCCCAGGTCATGGCCCCCACATCTCTCGTGGCCACCACAGTATCCCACCAATGGCTCGCGTCCTTGGCAAGATAGAACGCCGCACTAGAAACTCTGTCCTGCTCCTCTACCTTGGCAAAACTCATCATCCTCTCCATATTCCGTATCCACTCCTCAGCACTGAGAGGATCCGGAGATGATCCGTCAAAGGTCGGAGGTCTAAGTCTGTGCAGTCTGTCACCTCCTCTGTCGGACGAACCATGGGCGCTAGACTGACCCTGATCGTCCCTGCTCATAAACCTCTCCAACTGCTGAGACTGACGGTGGACCAACTCGGTAAGCTGTCGGACGGTATCATCCATGTCGCCAACAGCCCTAGGAGGCGCCTCTCGTCGTGGCCGCCCTCTACCTCTACCTCTCACCTCTCCTGACATTTTCTACCTTTAACAAAAGTATAAAGCTCACATTAGTAATACAATAAATTCAAATCTAAACACTTACAGTTGGTGGAGTGCTCCCGTGCAGCGGCTGGCGGTGTTAGGTAATCCTCTGAACGACGTCGACCCCGTGGCTCTGATACCATAACTGTAGCACCCCGAGAACCCACACGTCCCCGGTGCGCTACAGTGCATCTACACACTACACACACACACTAACACTTGACACAACTAACTCAATTCAATACCCCTTTCGTTTTCAAATCATTTTCAAAAGCACATTTGTGAGTATGAAAATTTTTCGACTCGATTCAGAAAAAACAACTCGCGTCCCGAAAAGGAAACACAAAGTCCTCAACATAAAACTACGCAGCGGAAAAGAAAACCATTTAAAACAATTTGAGATAAAACGGTAAGACTTGAAATCCTAGGAAAGAACCCCACGCTCCCCACGAACTACCCAGTCCGGTCCCAAGCACTCACGTCCCCACTCCGACACTCCGCGTACACCACCGCGGTGCCACAGGTGCCAACCCAACGTCGCTGTATCTCGCGCACACTCACAGCGCCGCGTGCCCCACGCACCCTGCCTCTGTACAGTACGTCCGCGCGCACGCCCTCACCCGGCGCCGCATGACCCGTGTGCACCCACAGGGCCGCGTGCCCCGCGCACCTGCGATCACGCCGCACATCCACACTCATATGAACTCCTCTAGCATTCATCATACACACACCTCGACCTATTTCCTATCCTCTCGAACCTCAACCCCTCTCCCGAAATTTCGGCAGAATACCGCCTAAAAACTAGCTACCCCAAAATTTAACCCTGCACACAATTCACCAAAATCCAACAATATTTACCTATCCATCATCCAGAGAAATCATCCCAACCCAAATCAGAGTAAGAAGGCGACGAAAATCCGTCAAATACAAATGAAGAAAGTCTCTAGTATAGAGAAATAACATACTCTAACATGGAAAATATCCGCGTACGTACCAAAATCACACACACTCCATATACACCTATACACTGACGCATATACAACAATCAATCCCATCCTCCGTACATAACCACCGCAAAAGAAAGAAAACCCACAAACCGACCAGGCCACAACCTACCATATCCACGGGTCGGGTCGCCCTAACAAACGTCCGCCATCCGGTGCCACAGTCGCACGCCGCCAACCATCCTACGCCTCAGGACTAGGCACTCGAGGCTCACCAGCGGTATCGTCAGCACCTACACCACAGAACACACAACATAAGCCTAACGCTCAGTAAGTAATGCGATATGAAAGTAAAAGCCGACAATGCAATCGTATCACATGCAGTCTCTACACTCACACTCATGTTGTCACATCTGTGACGCGTAGTGCAGCCGCACCAGGGTAAGGAGGAACCTCACGTCACCCTACACCCTAACACGTCGCCACCGTCCCGGACTCCCCAGCAACGAGGCCCACAAGCTACACCCACGCATCACCACACGGCAACCACATCAGGGTAAGGGTGTACCTCGCGCCACTCTACACCCTGACACGTCGCCCCCGTCCCAGCCTCCCCAGCACGGGGCCACAGTTGCCACACACACACGTTTCGCGACAGCCCAGCCGGCCCACCCCTCGAGTAGGATCCGCGACTGGTGTTGCACCGGCCCACACACTAGTAGTATCCGCGGTACCACTGTCCATATCCTCACCGTCAACACATTTACGCCGCATGACGGCCCAGCCGGCCCACCCCTCGAGTAGGATCCGCGACTGGTGAAGCACCGGCCCGCACACTAGCGGGATCCGCGGTACCACCGCCACACGTCTCACCTCATACATCAAAGCATGCTAAAAATCATTTTCGTTCCCGTTTTAAAAAAAATATGATGCATGTCACACAATACGCACACACACCGCAATCAATCACATAAACACTAAAGTTCTACAGTGTAGGCCCACTTGGGCAAAACACATGCATGCACTACTTACCTGGCGTCCTAAACTCGCTCGATACACAATTTCGCCAACAGAAAGCCTCAACCTAAAACACAACCAATTTCTCATCAGTATTTCTCCCAACATTTACCAATTAGCTAAAAATAATCTTATCTAACTACACTCATTAAATTCCAACTAAAACGGTCCATTGGTTTGGTTTGGCCGAATACCAGCTCAACGTTCGGATGCGCATAACTTTTGCGTCCGTCAACGGAATCAAACGATTCAAGTGGCTAAACGTTCCCTTAGGAACCTAGTTTAACATCCTAAAATGGATTTTAAATCGGTAGGCCGCAGATAGGCGAAAAACGCCAATAACCGAATCTGCCATTTTATTAAAATTTCACATATCACTTCCCTTCAACCAAAACTCACTCCCAACTAGTTATATGCATCAAAATGGCTATGCTACTCTCACACGTCGAATTTTCCACGAAAGACGGTCACTAATTTGACTTAAACCAAAATCTCGCATAAACTTCCGACGCGCATAACTTTTGCGTCGGATATCGGAATCGAACGATTCCAGCGGCCATAGGTTCCCCGAACCACCTAATTTATCCCACAAAAACAGAATTTAAAATGATTAGCCAAACGTAGGCCGAAACGGCCAAAAACAGAACTGCCTCCAAACAAAAAAACGTCCGATTCTTGATCCAAATTCGAATTTCACAACTCCTATACAGAATTGGTCATATCCCACTTATACATTCCGGCCAAGCTTGCTGGAATTGAAAGGAGGCCGAGCACCAAGCTCGGCCAACAACAGGAAAACCGACAAGGCTCGCCTTCGGTTCCCCCCCTTCCAATTTCTCGGCACTTCCCCGTCAATACTTCAGCCAAAATTACCGAAGATGGAGGGGGAAGGGGCCGAGCCTTACACTCGGCCAAACCGGACAGAACAGACAGAGGGAGGAAGAGAGGCTTACCGAGCAAATGAAGTTCTGCGCGCAACGGAAAAAGCAATATTCCAGTAAGGCGCCCAAATCGTCGATGGCAGAGCTGGTCAGCAACCGCCCTTCGCGGTCGTCGGCAGAACACGCTCGGCCTCGCTACCTTCGGAAATTTGAGCTACAGCAACCAAACGACTCCGAATCGCCGGAGAAGAACCACTCGGCCGCGGTTTCGCTCACACCCTCGAGCTCGACGTCCACCGATCGAAGATCGCACCTCCACTCCTGATCGCCCTCTCTCCCTCGCGCCACTCCCCTGCTTCCCTCGGTAGCAAGGGAAAATAGCCGAATGGCTTCTTCCCGAATCCATTCGGTTGTTATGTGAGATTTTTTTTTTTTTTTTTATATATATACCAAATTACAAAACTGCCCTCACGTACTTAAATCTTCCGTAATTTCGTTAATTTCTCGATCTCCCGACTTGAGATTCCGAAAAAAAAAAATCGCAAAAGTAGGCTCTGAGTCTTATAATTCAAATTTTTCCCGTTGAAATATTTCTCAAAACTCCGACCGGGATTAAACTAAAAATTCCAAAAATAAAAATATAAATTCGAAATTCCCGGGTTATTACATCCTTGTTGGCCACATTTTCGGTTGGGTACAAACTCTAATACTATTTGTAACGACCCAATTTTGCAATAAGATATTGTCCACTCTGGGGATTGGGCTGTAGCCCAATATCCTCCCCCTTACGGATTTGTTTGGCAAAGATTTCCCAGTCGGTCACCCAACATGATACTTCTCTCGTATGAGCACTTTTAACTTTAGAGTTCTTATGTGATCCGTTGCCAATTGTACTCCAAAACGCGTCTTACGATATTGACAGAGTTTTCTTACATATGTTTCATTTTCATATACCTTCCCAAGCGATGTGGGATTGTGACGACTCTCTTTTCATGATCCGAGATTTGCCTATACTCTAATCTGAAATTTGCCTACATTCGGCTTAGTTCCTAATATTTGTCCCGCAAATCGAAGTTTGCTCCGCAACCGTACTCATACGTACACATTCGGGTCATCACATTTATAGATTTTCCATACTTATCAATTTTTGAACTGAAGATTTTTGTTTGTTTGGGGATAATCTTCTTGATTTAAGATGTCTATCTATAGTATCATTGTTATACTTCTTTTGACTATTTATTTGTTTGGGGTTAATCTTTTTGATTTGGGATGTCTATCTATGGTATCATTGTTATACTTTTTTTGTCTATTTATTTGAAGCATGATGATGCATCTCTTGGTATATCCTGTTAATGCATGAATTTTCTTTTTAATAACCAAAAGGGGGAAGAGAGAACACAAAATTTACTCCTTTTTTTTTAAAGGAGAGAATATAATCAATATTCTAATGATATCAAGTCGATTAGTTTTCTTGCATATACTGAGAGAGAGAGCATGCATATATATTTAGGATGAGAAAATTGTTTGCTTCGTTATACTCTAGTTCCTTTTATTTTGATGCATTTTACCCTTGTCCTAGTGGTTAATCTTTTTGATAATGATAAAGGGGAAGAGGCTAATATAGAGGAGTATGCATGAACTAAGGGGAGCTAGTAGATATAACTGTATAACTTAGAATAAATGTTGTCATCATAAAAAAGGAAGAGATTGTTAGCTTAATAAGGATTAAGTCTAATTGTCTTGATGATGAAAATGTTTTTGAGATAGATAAGTGGTTATATTATTATGTTATTATGATTACTTTCGAACATGATAAATAAAGTGTTTGATATTGATTTGAAATATCTTTGAAAAGAAACATTTAATTGTACTAATTTAAGTCTCAAAATAAGTGTTAAAATTGAGATTTTGTAAATTATTCTAAAATACCCTTTTCAAATGGTATTTGATGTTTTTAACAAGTATATATAAGTTTTCTCAGATATATCTAAGGCATATGGGATGTCCAAAATCAGAGTTTGAAAAACGACGGACCAAAATGTTTCATAAAATTTCAAAAGATCTCGACCACTCCTATGAAGTGTCGACTGCTAGTGCAAAATTTCATAAACCTAAACGCTTTCCTATGTCAACCATTACGAGCATTTTAGCCTAAGGTGTCAACCGCTAGTGAAGGTGTCGACTGTACGGTCTACCACACTGTCGACTGATAGTCCGAGTTTTAGAAGACGTCTATAAATAGAGGAGAGAATCTTTTGGGAAAAGAAGAATATTTGAGAAAATCACAACAAATTGCTACTAAATGTTTCCACCGGAAACCAAGGAGTCTTACACCTAATCATATTTCTCCCAAACTTCAACTTGAGATTATCAATCTTGAGAGAGTGTAATATAGTATTCTATTGTTCAACCTTCATTTATATACCAGTAAACTAAAAAAGGGTGATGTTTTTGAATAGTGGAAAGGTTTGATCGACACTCTTCAATTAAGGAGAAGAGTGACGCTCGACAATAATTGAAAGGTTTGATTGACACCCAAAAGTGCAATCACTCAAAAAGATTTTGGTGAAGAAATCTCCAAGGAAGAGTCTTGGAGTGCGCAGTTAGGCAATTTGGCCGAACCGCGTTAAGAGAGATAAAACATATAAAGATATTACAAATTAATTATTTTTTTAGCCAAAAGAAAATATGTTAGTAACCAAATCCACCACTCCTCTTTGGTTATTTTTTTGATCCTACACAAATCATCTACTACAATAATATCAATGCCACCTCCATGGTCTGAAACCTTGTCCTCCACTTCAAGTCAAAACACGTGGAGATTGATTTCCACTTCATTTCAGATAAAGTTTCAAAAGGTGAGTTTTGGGTTTTGTTTACACTATCCTCTTCTCAAGAGGCAAATGGTCTAACAAGCCTCTCGCCGGATCTAAGTTTGTGGTATGTCGTGACAATCTCTGCATCCTTTGGCCTTGAGTTTGCGGGGGCTGTCAGTGCACTCTCCAAGCTCATGTATAGGTTGTTATAACAAATTCTTGTCGCTTTCATCATGTCTAAACCATTCCCTTTGCATATATAAAAAGGGAATGTTGTCAATGTAAAGTATATATACAGAACAGAATATACAGAATACCTTATCAATCTCTTCTCTTCTCTCTTTGTGACCCACTTATGTAAATAGGATGTAGTGGGTCCTGTGGTATGGATTTTAATTTAGTTTAGTAAATCTTTAGCATTAGATTTCTCAAACCTCGTCATCTTTATTTCATATTTTTCAAACACTGGCGACAATCATGTGAAGGAAATAGGAATAGGATTAAACGCAGATTGTGTAGTCTCACGGACTCGGAGTATTTGTGAGCATGGGTGTAACATCTTCTGTAAAAGTTATTGCGTGTAAAATGAATACAGTTACGTAATTATAGTGCACAATGTCCGCTTCAGCAATTATAGTGCACAATGTTCGTCTAGAATGTTTCATTTTCGAGTCCAAAAACCATTTTGACTGGGCTGTCTATTACGTGAATTTGAAGGAGTAGATAAACTCATACCTAGCCAAGGCGTACCCACGCTTTTGGTCCTCTTCTTGTCCTCTTTGTATATTTATTTTGTTACTGGATTTCTCTCAAAACGTTCTGTTGTGTTGAGTTGTTCTTGTCTTTGAATACGAAGTTAAGAGAAATAAGTGTATGTCGAGTGGTTTATGGACCGGAGTCATGCAAGAGAATGATGATTTCATCACCGTCAGAGCTGCTCATGATATGACTGTCATCATCTCTTCATCCAAACCTTAGAAAACCTCAAAATGAAACATTCTAGACGAGACCTATTTATAATGTTTTAAGCATCAGATCCAGCAGGCTTCTCATTTGAAATCTCTATATCTTCATCTTCGTGGCTACAAAAATCCGACCCACTTGAATTGGTAGATAACTCCAAAACTTAACTCTTATTTCCGAGAAAATAGAAAAATAACAGATGCATCTAGAAAAACTCCACTTCCAATTTAAAAGGGTTGGTAAATTGAAACAAGTTGCATCTCTTGCAGGTCATAACACTTGAAGTATCCAGAAACTTACAAATAAAATATTTGAAATAAAAAAGCATGAGAAAATTTACCTATTTATCACCGTCCCAACAATGGAACACGATCCTTTTGTACAGCCATTGCTAGATTGATGTCGAATAGCTCACAGCGAATAGGCATCTCCATTTCATAAAATGGATTCTTCAACACAAAATCAGAATACAACTCATAGATGTATTTCAAAAGGCTCTCCATGTGCTGTGTTCCTGGTTCACACACAACAAAGAACTTCGTTCCTGTACCAACACCAGGTTCATTCATTTATTCCCTACTCTTCACTAAGCAGTTACAAAGACCTATAAGCAATGAATGAACCAGAAGGCAAAAAGAAACTTACCTGTGAGTGATTGGAAGCAATGTATATCAAAGGTATCAGCTTCAAGGAGTTCAATGCCAGAACAACCAGTGATGGGTGACAGTTGCTGGGAAATAGCATGCATCGAATGCCATAAACTCGCCACTCTCAAGCTATCATTTGTGTCCATTCTCCCAGCAGATCCATAATCCTGGTTTATCAAAAGATCAATAAGAGATTCAAAAACTCAGTGTGAAACCGAAATGTCATTTGGGCAACCTTTCTTTGCACCAAAAATAATGTGTCATTGAATCAAATTTATCCATCTTTTAGAAATTTTGGCGTTTCCACATGTTCTCAGGTTACCATTAGCTTCTCCAAATACAAGCAAGATAATGCAGAAATAGTAGGCTAACTTACCTTGAAGAAAATCAAGCCGCCAGATTTGTTGATGATATAGAGGTTGTAAATTGCTGCCATTCTAAACAGTTCTTCTGAAATGATATAAAAAAAAAAAGGTAATGAACAAAAAATTGCAGCCTAAAGAACAACAACAATGTCGATTGTATGTATTTACATCCTTCAACCAGCTGAAATTCAAAAACCACAAATTCCACCTCAAAATACACACATACTTTCAATTAAGCAAAGAGACAATGTGAAAAAAGAAAAGAAAAAGCCAATGAAGCAAAAGCAATGGGGAACTGAGATTCTCAAGCTTGAGAAACTGATCAAGCCAAATATAAGATAAGAACCAAACCAGATAGGTCTGATATTTTCACTTTGTTTTGATTTGTTAGAAAGGAGCGACCCCCCATTTCTTTTTATTATGGCAGACATTAAGGAAGGGAAGTGTATGTGTGTAGTAGTTTCTTTTTATTAGGGGTAATTTAGGAATATGTTTGTAGTGTGTATTGAATAAAGGGAGAGGGAAGTTATGGAAGCAGTTAAGGAAAATCATTGGGAATTCTGGGATTTGGGAAAGTGGGAGCAGACCCTGAAATTCTGCTGTGGTTGTAAACAGATTGTGTTTTTTATAAAGTACAGTTTGTTCGTGTGTAAAATTTGCAAGAAACATATCATTCAGCTGCATACAAGATGCCATTAAAATACTCCGCCTACCCATTGAAAACAATCCATGAAAACTCATCTAACGACCCTCCATGTTACCACATTAATTTTGGCTCTTGCTTGTACAGTCAAAAATTCAAAATGTGCATTAGATGGAGAATGTCTATCAAAGATCATCTTGCTTATGAAAAATTAATCAAATACATCATATAAGTCAATCAGATAATTTAAAGATATGTAAGTGTTGTGCTTTTTATTTGATTTGGTTCAACTAATATTGATGCAAATGATAAAATATAAATCAGATCAACAGTGTTTGATTGTTCTGATTTCCAACCAGTATTTGTTAATAACAATTATTACTCAGAAACTAGAAAGAATGAACAACAAAAGATTTTAACATGGTTCAGTTCCTGTATGAAACATACATCCATGGAGATCGATTAGATCCTTTCATTGATCATATAAGTCAACAAGATGCAATATTTTCCACACACAAGAATATGTAGTGAAAGGTCAGATTGGACGTGAAAACATGTCCATCCATAGCGAGCTACTGCCCACCACAATCCATCCTAGCCCCACTTGAAGATGATCAAAACTGTCCTTTTTTGGGCCTTCATCCTACCCCATATTGGATGCATGATCCACCCTCATTAATATCTTTGCCTCTTCATGTGCGTCATTACTAGTTGCTTTGTTTGTTAAATAATTAGTGTGCAAAAATAAATTAGATAAATCATTGTCGTTTGACCTATTTTGAAATGTACTCTTAGCTATTTACCCCTCACTATAGGTCTCTACACACTTATCTTCTATCCCTTCAAACATTAAAGAGCCTAGAACTTTTGCTAAGGTTTATGTTTCTACCGTACTTCATTGTTTCTACAAATTACTATATTATTGAGGTACAGCATTGAGGAGGTCACTGCAAGATCAACATCCTCCACCTCTACTACCATATTTTCTAAATCACTAATAATCTTGTTAAAATCATCTAAACACTTAGCTACTGACATCTGTGTTCACCCTAAACTCAAACATTTGAATCTTAAGATAGATTAAATGTACAAGAGACTTAGTAATGTATAATGGCTTCATTTTCAGCCACATATAAGCGGCCGTAGTTTTATTTTTACCTCTTTTAAAACCCTCTCCTAGATGAAGGATAATTATTACAAGCTAATTCTAACAGTCCTCTTCCTCACTTTTAGAGAGAGTATGAGACATCTTATCCTTACCTAAAAGCACTTTTACATCTCCATTTGGATTAGGATGCAATACATTCTTTTCTTCCAAAGTCCGAAGTCAATATTGCTATCAAATGGATGAAACTCTATTTTAGACATCTTCAGGATACAAGTGACCAAGATTTACCTTTCTTAGACAGAGGTATACCTAGAGACTAAAAGCAGATCAGCTACTACTTATCCTAAGCAGAGGTTCAGAGGAAAAGTGAGACAGCATCTCGCAGTTTGCCAACAAACAGCAAGACCGTGCTGCATTGCGTTATAACCTGTCTGCACTAGCACATAGACACGCCGGAGTGCGCTCTTGGTCAGAGAGTTTCTCTTGAATTCTCCGATGGCTTGACAAAAAATCTGAAATTTCAGAGTCTAACCCAACAGTTCAGTACAAAAAAACACAGCAAGCTTACTCAAAACAATTTGATTCTTAATCCGAGTTTTTGTGTATCCAACAGAGAGCAAGGAAAACAAATAAAAGATCGAGTCTTTACCTCTGAGAGTTGGAAATTTCACAAGTGTACCAAAATCAAGCCTTTTACCCTGATTCTAAATCCCTGCCCTTTTTTTCTGAAAATATGCACCTTTGTAAGAAGTTGAATTTTGTTCTAATCAAATTTTCAGGGAGGGGAAACTAAGGAAAACATACCTTAAATCTTTCCTGAATTCCCTCCTTCGATTTCTCCTCCAGGGTCGTTCCAACGACGCTCCAAATTGCAAGCTAGAAAAACCCCACATTAGACACAACCAAGGAAAAGGGCAGTGGCAGAAAAACAAGGAGGAAGAGTGAGAGTTACTTATAATTACCGTGAAGAAGAGAAAAGATCAGACTTGGCAACGGTTTCTCTCAATCTTCACCGATCACACCAGCTCCTTGAAATCCCTAAAGTTTTCTCTGGGCTTTCCTATTCCTTTTACGGGTTGCTGATGGGATTACTATTCTGTATTCTGAAATTCTTTTGTTGGTTGGATGGACCACTTCTATTGGTTAACTTTATATATAATAATAACTGTTAACTTGTATTGAACTCACCTTAGGAGGCCATTATGGAAGACCTTGTTGATGGTTTGCTATTGGGCCGAAGATGAGAAGAGAAAAACTCTCAAGACTGATGGGATTTATCAGTTTCTTTCAGATTCTTTAAGCGGTTTTGCTCCTTTTACCTTCTCTTTTCCTTTTTCTAGCAAAAAGAAGAAAAATACCCCTCTTGTACTCGTCCATTTTTCATTTTCCAGAACCAAAACTGAAACGAGAAGAAGAAGAAAAAGAAGAAGGATCTTCTCAAATTAGGTGGGTTACTTCTCCTACGCTTTCATTGTTTTCTTTTAGAATTTCGGAGTACAATGAAGAGTTGTTTTGAATCGGGAGAATAGGCCCTCGTCGCTGGAAAAGAAACAAATTTTGTGAAGACAGGTCAAACGTTGTGAATTTTTGATAATTCTTCCTTCTGAAATTGTTAAAAGATTGAATTTGGATATGGAAAATTTCTCTTAGGAACTAAAAATCAGAAGCAGTGAAGAGTACATTTTAATATAGTAATTTTTAAAATCTTTACTTTTAACCGTATTGAAATGATATCCACGGCTTTTGTGACGACGGATACACTTGCATGACAGGTTCATTATATATATATATATATATATATATATGTGTGTATACATATGTAGATATGATTTGAATCGACGGACGAAAAATTGAACATGATAATATTTTAATTTTTATTTTATTTCTCTAAAATATTTTTTGGTGATGTCTTATTTCCATTAGTTCATTGTATTAATTTGAAAACATGTATTATTATTTTTATTTAAATTTATATAATTTATTAGACATATATTAACACACTGTCATTAATTTTACTATTGAACCTTGTTAAGCCCATTAATAATTGAACATTGGCTATGAAATAAATTTTTGCTATTATTTATTGAAACTTAAAGGCAAGATCTGACAATTCAGTCTGTTTCGAGGTCGATCATTTCTCATTTTGTCTCAGATCTTCTTTGAAGCTTAACAATGACAAAGGTTATAGATAATAAATTTAAATATAGTAACTTTTAGATTCTCTACTTTTCAATTATTGATTGTTATATTATATATATAATTGAACTGCTATACAAGTGTACTCTTCCCGTGACAAGTCGTGAATAGTATATTTTAATATAGTAACTTTTAGAGTCTTTTACTTTTAACCATATTGAAATGTATTATTATCCATGACGTTTGCAATGCCAGGTACACTTGCATAACAAGTCAATTATATATACACACACACGTATATATATACATATATAACTTGGATCGATCGACAAAGAATTGAGCTTGACAATATTTTAATTATTATTATATTTTTTAAAAATGTTTCTGGGTGATGCTTTATTTCTATTTTAGTACATTGTATTTTTTTAGAGACACGTATTATCACTTTTATTTAAATTTGTATAATTTATAGTATATATACTAGCCCTGTGTCATTAATCTCATTGTTGGACATTAGTGAGTCCATTGGTAATGAGCCATGAAATAATTTCTATAGATTTCCACTATTGTTTATTGAAACTTAAATTTAATGGACGGACATTTTAGTCCATTTCAAGTTGGGTTGTTTGCTGCTTTGTCTGGAGTCCTCTTTTGGGCACGACAATGACAAGGGTTGCAGATAATACAATTTTAGAGTCTTTACTTTTCAATTGTGGATTGTTATAGATACATATAATTGATCTGCCATGCAATTGTACCCATCGTGGCAAAATTCATAGATAATACATTTCAATAATTAATTGGCTTTTGCGATGATTGATACACTTACATGGCAGGTTAATTATATATATAATATAACAATCATTTATGTACATATATATTGATATACATATAATTGACTTGTCATGCGTCATGCAATAGAAAACGAGGAGTGTTAAAAGTGAGTTTTATTCTTTTGGATTTGATTTGTGACATGATTAATTGGTCATTGATTAGATTAATTTTATTGTACGTAAAGAATTAGGAAGATGACTTGCATGTTAGTTACGGATGGAATCAATTAAAATCACCGAGTGAAAAAGGTGAATTTTATGTTGGATAAGAATATACCTATTGTTGTGTACAATTAGTTGAGAAGCTAAACTTAATGAATAGTTGTCATCTCTATTTACATAGAATTGTAGTGAATTGAATTATATTGGTATTTCAATATGATCATCGGAAGAGACATTTAGATAATCAGGATATCTCTCTTGATTAGCAAACTAGTATGAATGAATTAATTGAAAAGGGTAAGTAAATAGATTAGTTAAAGTGTAGAGGGCAATTGCAATCCTAGTTTTATTTCATAGAAAAGTACTTAATTATTCTTTGTTTTTATTTGATTAGTTATTTTTATTTAAAAAATAAAAAAATCGAGATGAGATTATTGTGGTAGTTGAATTCAAGACTGTACTTAGCGTTATGGTAGTTGAAGCGACACACTTGAGTACTGAAATCACCAACGTAGTCTCTCACGTACATGGTCGTCATCTTAAAATTTATACACTCAATAGACAATCCCTAATGATTGTAACACCTCGAGAAAACTCCATGTTCCCGGTGCGCTACAGTACGTCTATACACTAAAACATACTAAAACTTGACGCAACTCACTCAACTTAATACCACTTTCGTTTTCAAATCATCTTAAAAAGACATTTGTGAGTATGAAAAATTTTCGACTCGATTCGAAAACAACTCGCGCCTCGAAGAAGTAACACGAAATCCTCAATATAAAAATACGCAACGGAAAAAAAAATAATTTAAAATAGTTTTAAAATAAACTGACAAAATTCGAAATCCTAGGAAGGAGTCCAACACATCCCTCGAACTACACAAATTCGGTGGCGCGCACTCACGTCCCCACTTCGATGCCCCGCGCGCACCCTCGCGGTGCCACACGCGTCAACTCAACATCACCGCGTCTCGCGCACGTTCACAGCGTCGCGTGCCCCACACACCTTGCCTCTGTATAGCACGTCCGCGCCACGCCCTCACCTGGCGCCGCACGACCCGTGAGCACCCGCAGGGCCGCATGCCCTGCGCACCTACAATCACGCCGCACTCCTACGCTCATCTACACTTCTCTAGCACTCACTGTACACATCCCGACCTATTCCATATCCTTTCGACTCCCAACCTCTCTCCCGAAACTTCGGCAGAGTAACGCCTAAAAACTGACAATCCCAAAAATTAAAACCTTGCACACAGTTCACCAGAAAACTAGAAATATCTATCCATCAACATCCAAAGAATCTCCATAACAAAATAATCAAAGTTTAAAGAAAACGAAAATCTATCAATTACAAATGAGGAAAGTCCACAGTATAGAGCAATATCATGCTCTAACATATAGAAAAAAAATACGTACGCGTCCCTAAGACACTACAACCACTCTATACAACCCTGTACAACCGACGTTTATACGAACTCCTCTATCCGCATAAATAACCCGACACAAAACAACAGCCCAAACGCTTCTCACCATCACCTACCATCTTCACGAGTCGGGTCGCCTTAACAATCCGCAGTCCGGTGCCTCGGTCGCACGCCGCCAACCGTCCTATGCCTCAGGATTAGGCTATCGAGGCTCACCAGCAATATCGTCTGCACCTACACCATAGAACACACATCATAAGCCTAACGCTCAGTAAGTAGTCAAATATGAAAATAAAATCCGACAATGCAATCCTATTGCATGCAGTCTTTACACTCACACTCATGTTGTCACATCTGTGACGCGTTGTGTAACCGCACCAGGGTAAGGAGGAACCCAACGCCACCCTACACCCTGACACGTAGCCACCGTCCCAGACTCTCCAGCAACGAGGCCCACAAGCTACACACACGCATCACCACATAGCAACCACATCAGGGTGAGGGTGTACCTCACGCTACACTACACCCTGACACGTCGCCCTCGTCCCAGCCTCCCCAACACGGGGCCACAGTTGCCACACACGTCTTGCAATAGCCCAACCGGCCCACTCCTCGAGCGAAATCCACGACTGGTGTTGCACCGGCCCACGCACTAGTATGACCCGTGGTACCACTGCCCATCATCCTCACCGTCAACACATGAGCGAAATCTGTGGTTGGTTTAGTACTGGCCCACACATTAGTAGGATCTGCGGTACCACCGCCACGCGTCTCACCACTTACTCAAAATATGCTCCAAACTATTTTCGTTCCTCTTTTTTTTTTTTTTAAATGATTGCATGTCAAACAATACGCACGCACACCACAATCAATCACATAAATCCTAAAGTTCTATGGTGTAGGCCCACTTGTGCCACACATGCATGCACTACTTACCTAGCGTCCTAAGATCACTCGACGCACAATTTCGCCAAAAATGCATCAACCTAAAACACAAACAATCACTCATCAATCTTTACTTCAAAACTCACCAAATAATTTAAAATGACATTCCTTAACCAAATCCATAAAATTCCAGTTAAAACGAGTCACCAATGTGGTTCGTCCGAAAACCAGCATAAAGTTCAGACGCGTATAATTTTTGTGTCCGTCAACGGAATCGAACGATTCAAGTGGCTAAACGTCTCCTTAGGAACTTAGTTTAACATACTAAAATGGATTTTAAAACGATAAACCGCAGCTAGGCGGAAAAACCCAAAACCAGATCTGCCCGTTTTTATTAAATTTCAACTTTTTGTTTTTCGCAACCCAAACTCACTCAAAATTAGTCTTACGCATCAAAGACGGCCATGCTACTATCACACGTGACAAATCTATGAAAACGCTCACTAATTTGACTCGGACCAAAATTCGACATAAACTTCCGACGCGCATAACTTTTACGTCGGATATCGGAATCGAACGATTCTAGCGACCATACGTTTCCCCTATCTACCTATTTTAACCCACTAAAAGAAAATTTAAAACAATTAACCATACCCCCGTCAAAGTCCCCAAAAACAGAACTGTTTTTATGCGAAGAAAAATCTGAAATCTCAACTTCGATCCAATTTCGCCAATTTCTTCACTGAACAACCACATTTCAACTTATTAAGCATAATCCAACCAGAAATCAGAAATTCACGCACAAAAATCTGAATTTTTGGCTCAACCTTTCCCCCTCGGTTTCTCTCCCTCTCACCGGACATCTACTGTCCATCCACTAACTGTAATAACCCGGAAAATTTTGGATTTTTTTAAAATGTAATTTCTGAATTTTTAATTTAATCTCGGTTGTCATTCCAAGAAATATTTTAACGGGTAGATTACATTATAAAACTCGGAGTCTAGTTTGTGATGGTTTTAGAAAAATTTAAAGTCGGGAGGGCGAGGATTTAGCGAAGTTGCGGACGATAGAAACACGTGAGGACGTTTTGGTAAATTTATTATTTAAATAATTATATAAAATTAAAAATTTTATAAAAACAACTGAACGGCTTTCGCAAGCCGTTCAGTGTTTGGTTTTGCTTCGCCGGAGCCGAGAGCAAACGCGCGAGGGAGGGCGATTCGTGTGCTGAAGTCGGAGCTGCGATCAACGGCTGACGAGCGCGAGTGTGAGGGGAGAGCTGCGAGCGAGTGCTGCTATTCTGACGAACCGAAGCTGTTCGGTTTCTGCGGCTCAAGCTCCCGAAGGGTGAGGGCCGAGCGCCTTCTGCCGTCAATCGAGGGAGTGAGTCTCCATCCAATTCTGCCGCCGACGACCGGACATTTTGCTAGAGTCCTCCTTCTCCCACCCGAGTGCCGAACGCCACCGCCCTATAAGTCATTCTCTCCCTCTGCTGTCATGTTCGGTTTGGCCGAGTCTAAGGTTCGGCTTCCTTCCGTTTTTCTGTGAAATTTGCTGCAAATGTTGAGTGGATTAGGAGGGTGAGTGTGTATGTTAGCGGGTGGACAGCAGGAGACCGGTGAGAGGGAAAGAAACCTAGGGAGAAGGTTGAGCCAAAATTTAGATTTTTGTGCTTGAATTTCTGATTTCGGGTTAGATTGGGCTTAATAGGTTGAAATGTGATTGTTCGGTGAAGAAATTGGTGAGATTGGATTGAAGTTGAGATTTCGGCTATTTTTCGTATAAAAATAGATTCTGTTTTTGGCCATTTTGGCCTGGCTTTGGTTGATCGTTTCCAATTCTATTTTTGTGGGGTTAAACGAGGTTATTAGAGGAACGTATGACCGCTGGAATCGTTCGATTCCGATATCCGACACAAAAGTTATGCGCGTCGGAAGTTTATGTCGGATTTTGGTCCAAGTCAAATTAGTGAGCGTTTTTTGTAGAATTTCGACGTGTGATAGTGGCATGGCTATTTTTGGTGCGTACAGCTAAATTAAGTGAATTTTGGTTGAAGGAAATGAAAATGTGAAATTTGGATAAAAATGGTAGATTCAATTTTTGGTGTTTTTCACCTATCTCCGTCTTAATATGTTAAACTAGGTTCCTAAGGGTACGTTTAGCCACTTGAATTACTCGAGTCCGTTGACGGATGCAAAAGTTATGCGCGTCCGAACTTTAAGCTAGTTTTAAGCCAAACCACATTGGTGACCCGTTTTAGTTGGAATATCATGAGTTTAGTTAAGGAACGTTATTTTTAGCTTATTTGGTGAATTTTGAAGCGAAGATTGATGAGTGATTGTTTGTGTTTTAGGTTGAGCTATTTTTGGCAAAACTGTGCGTCGAGTGAGCTTAGGACGCCAGGTAAGTAGTGCATGCATGTGTTTTGCCCAAGTGGGCCTACACCGTAGAACTTTAGATTTTATGTGATTGATTGTGGTGTGCGTGTGTATTGTTTGACATGCATCATTTTTTTTAAAAACAGGAACAAAAATGGTTTTAAGCATATTTTGAGTAGGTGATGAGACGCGTGGCGGTGGTACCACAGATCCTGCTAGTGTGCGGGCAAGTGCTTCACCAGTCGCGGATTTCGCTCAAGGAGTGGGCCGGCTGGGCCGTCACGCGGCGTGAATGTTTTGACGGTGAGGGTGATGAGCAGTGGTACCGCGGATCCTACTAGTGTGTGGGCTAGTGCAACACCAGTCGCGGATTCCGCTCAAGGGGTGGGCCGGCTGAGCTATCGCAAAACGTGTGTGTGTGTGGCAATTGTGGCCCCGTGCTGGGGAGGCTGGGACGGGGGCGACGTGTCAGGTTGTAGTGTGGCGCGGGGTACACCCTCTCCCTGATGTTGTTGTTCTGTGGTGATGCTTGTGTGTAGCTTGTGGGCCTCGTTGCTGGGGAGTCCGGGACAGTGGCGACGTGTCAGGGTGTAGGGTGGCGATAGGTTCTTTCTTACCTTGGTGCGGCTACACTACGCGTCACAGATGTGACAACATGAGTGTGAGTGTAGAGACTGCATGTGATAGGATTGCATTGATAGCTTTTACTTTCATATTGTATTACTTACTAAGCGTTAAGCTTATGATTTGTGTTCTATGGTGTAGGTGCTGACGATATTGTTGGTGAGCCTCGAGAGTCTAGTCCTGAGGCATAGGATGGTTGGCGGCGTGCGACCAAGGTACCGGACGGCAGATTTTGTTAGGGCGACCCGACCCGTGGTGGTGGCAGGTGATGGTGAGATTCGTGGGTAGTTATTTTGTGTCGGGTATTTATGTGGATAGATGGGTTCCTATAGACGTCGGTTGTACAGGATTATATAGAGTGATTGTAGTGTTTTGGGGATGCGTACGTATTTTTATATATTAGAGTATGATATTGCTCTATACTGTGGACTTTCTTCATTTGTATTTGATGGATTTTCGTTGTCTTTAAACTCTGATTTTGTTATGGAGATTCTCTAGATGGTTGATAGATATTTATAGCTTTCTAGTGAACTGTGTGCAGGGTTTCATTTTTGAGATAGCCAGTTTTTAGGCGTTACTCTACTGAAATTTTGGGAGAGGGATTGAGAGTCGAAAGGATATGGAATAGGTTGGGATGTGTACAGTGAGTACTTGAGAAGTGTGGGTGAGCGTGAGGGTGCGGCGTGATCGTAGATGCGCGGGGCACGCGGCCCTGCTGGTGCTCACGGGTCGTGCAGCGCCGGATGAGGGCGTGCGTGCGGATGTGCGATACGGAGGTAGGGTGCGTGAGGCACGCGGCGCTGTGAACGTGCGCGTGACATGGGGATGTTGAGTTGGCGTGCGCGGCATCGCAAGGGTGCGCGCGGGGCGTCGAAGTGGGGATGTGAGTGTGCGACACGAAAATTGTGTAGTACGAGGGGTGTGTTGGATTCTTTCTTAGGATTTTGAGTCTTGTCGGTTTATTTTAAAATTATTTTCTTTTCCATTGCGTATTTTTATATTGAGGATTTCGTGTTCCCTTTGCGGGGCACGAGACGTTTTTGAATCGAGTCGAAAATTTTTCATACTCACAAATGTTCTTTTAAATATGATCTGAAAGCGAAAGTGTAACACCCCGAGAAACCCCGCGTTCCCGGTGCGCTACAGTGCAACTATACACTATACGTAAACTAACACTTGACATAATTCATTCAATTTAATACCCCTTTCGTTTTCAAATCATTTTCAAAAGAACATTTGTGAGTAGGAAAAATTTTCGACTCGATTCGAAAACAATTCGCATTCCGAAGAGGGAACACGAAATCCTTAATATAAAAATACGCAGCGGAAAAGAAAACCATTTAAAACAGTTTAAGATAAAACGGTAAGACTTGGAATCTTCGAAAAGAATCCAACGCACCCCTCGAACTACACAATCCGACACCGTGCACTCACGTCCCCACTTCGACACCCCGCGCATACCCTCGCAGTGCCGCACATGCCAACTACACGTTACTATGTCTCGCGCACGCTCACAGCGCCGCGTGCCCCACGCACCCTGCCACTGTACAGCACGTCCGCGCGCATGCCTTCACCTAGCGCCGGACGACCCGTGAGCACCCGCAGGGCCGCGTGTCTCACGCACCTGCGATCACGCCGCACTCCCACGCTAATCTACCCTTCTCTAGCATTCACTATTCACATCTCAACTCATTCCATATCCCCTCGACTCCCAACCTCTCTCCCGAAATTTCGGTAGAGTAACGGCTAAAAACTGATTATCCCAAAAATTTAAAACCCTACACACAGTTCACCAAAACTAACAGTATCTATCTATCCATCATCCAGAGAAATCACCATAATCAAATCGGAGTATGAAGACAACGAAAATCCATCAAATACAAATGAAGAAAGTCCCCAGTATAGAGTAATATCATACTCTAACATGAAAAATATCTGCGTACGTCACCAAAATCACACGCACTCTATATACCTATACACTGACACATATACACCTCATCTCATCGACTGTACATAATCATCACAAAAGAAGAAAACCTCCAAAACCAACCATGCCACAACCTACCAACTCCACGGGTCGGGTCGCCCTAACAAAAATCCGTCATTCGGTGCTGCGGTCGTACGCCGCCAACCATCCTACACCTCTGGACTAGGCACTCGAGGCTCACCAGCAGTATCGTCAGCACCTACACCACAGAACACACAACATAAGCCTAACGCTCAGTAAGTAGTGCGATATGAAAGTAAAAGCCGACAATGCAACCCTAGCACATGCAGTCTCTACACTCACACTCACGTTGTCACATCTGCGACGTGTAGTAGCCACATCAGGGTAAGGAGGAACCTCACGCCACCCTACACCCTGACACGTCGCCACCGTCCCGGACTCCCCAGCAACGAGGCCCATAAGGTATACACACGCATCACCACACGGCAACCACATCAGGGTAAGGATGTACCTCGCGTCACTCTACACCCTGACACGTCGCCCCCGTCCCAGTCTCCCCAGCACGGGGCCACAGTTGCCACACACACACGTTTCGCGACAGCCCAGCCGGCCCACCCCTCGAGTAGGATCCGCGACTGGTGTTGCACCGGCCCACACACTAGTAGGATCCGCGGTACCACTGCCCATGTCCTCACCGTCAACATATTCAATCCGCATGATGGCCCAACCGGTCGACCCCTCGAGTAGGATCTGCGACTAGTGAAGTACCGGCCTGCACACTAGCGGGATCCGCGGTACCACCGCTACACGTCTCACCTCATACATCAAAACATGCTTAAAAATCATTTTCGTTCACGTTTTTAAAAATATGATGCATGTCAAACAATACGCACGCACACCACAATCAATCACATAAACCCTAAAGTCCTACAGTGTAGGCCCACTTGGGTAAAACACATGCATACACTATTTACCTGGCGTCCTAAGCTCGCTCGATGCACAGCCTCGCCAAAAAAATGTCTCAACCTAAAACACAAACAATCGTTCATCAATATTTATCTCAAAATCCACAAAATAGCTAAAAATCACCTTCCTTAACTACACTCATGAAATTCCAACTAAAATGGTCCATGGGTTTGGTTTGGCCGAAAACCAGCACAAAGTTCGGACGCGCATAACTTTTGCGTCCGTCAACGAAATCGAACGATTCAAGTGGCTAAACGTCCCCTTAGGAACCTAGTTTAACATACTAAGACGGATTTTAAAATGGTAAGCCGTAGACAGGCGAAAAATGCCAAAAATCAAATCTGCCATTTTTTTATAAAATTCCAACCTTTGTTTTTCTTCAACAAATTCACTCGATTCAGCTTTTACGCACCAAAAATAGACATGCCACTATCACACCTCGAAATTCCACGAAAAACGGTCACTAATTTGACTTGGACCAAAACCCGACCTAAACTTCCGACGCGCATAACTTTTGTGTCGGATATCAGAATCGAACGATTCCAGCGGCCACACGTTCCTCTAACAACCTATTTTTAACCCACAAAAAGAATTTAAAATGATCAACCTAAGCCTAGCCAAAACAGCCAAAAACAGAATTCGTTTTTATACAAAAAGTAGCCGAAATTCATCTTCGATCCAAATCTCGCAAATTCTTTCACCAAACAATCACATTTCGATCTACCAATGCACACATCAAC
>CM039523.1:4509946-4542837 GCA_022433055.1 Begonia peltatifolia
TTGGTAATTTGTACTTAAAATTAAAATTTAAAAAAAAAATGACAACAGGGTGGAATGGCTTCCACCCGAAGCCATTCCACCTTGTTGTCATTTTTTTTTAAATTTTAATTTTAAGTACAAATTACCAAAATGCTCTCACGTGTTCCAATTGTCCGTAATTTCGTTAATTTTCTAACCTCCCGACTTTAAATTCTGAACACCATCGCAAAAGTAGGCTCCGAGTTTAAAAATTTAAAGTTTTCGTTGAAATATTTCTCAAAACTCCGACCGAGATTAAAGCAAAAATTTCAGAAATTAAAAATTAAAATTCAAAATTTCCGGGTTATTACAGAAAGTACTATTAAACTGAGTGAGTTGTGTCAAGTTTTAGTGTGTCATAGTGTGTATATGTAGACGTACTGTAGCGCACCGGGAACGTGTGGGTTCTCGCGGTGTTACACTAACACACACATTCACCCTCCTAATCCACTCAAACATTGCAGCCAAATTCACAGAAATGGAGGGAAGCCGAACATTAATTTCGGCCAAACAGAACAGAACAGCAGAGGGAGAGAGGGACTTACAGGGTGGTGTCGCTCTGCACTCGGGTGGGGGAATGGAAGGAGACAAAAATCCAAGCGCTCGGCTGCTGGCAATAGAACCGAATGGGGGCCCTTCCTCACGGTCGTCGGCAGAACATGCTAGGGCTCTCACTTCGGGAGTTCATGCTGCTGAAACTGAACGACCTCGGTTTGTCGGAGAAGCAATACTCGGCTGCGGTTCCGCTCACAAACTTGCGCTCGTCGTCCACCGATCGAAGACCAAAACCGAGCTCCCGATCGCCCTCTCTCGCGCGTTCGCTCTCAGCTCTGGCGAAAAACCGAACACTGAACGGCTTCCTCGCAAAGCCGTTCAGTTGCTGTTTTTTTTTTAATTAAATTTTAATTTTATAAAATAATTTATTTTATTATTTAAATAATAAAATTACCAAAATGCTCATACGTGTTTTAATCGCTTGAAATTTTGTTAAACTTGCGCCCTTCCGACTTTAAAATTTCGAAAACTATCACAAAACTAGACTCTGGGTTTTATAACTTAATTTACCTGTTAAGATATTTCTCGAAACTCCAACTGAGATTAAATTAAAAAATTTCAAAAATTAACTTTAAAATCTAAAATTTTCCGAGTTATTACAATGATCCACCTACTTAATCTTTTGCAAATTCACCAAGATTTTACAACTTCAAAATAACCTATTATAACATAGGTAGAGAAAATTGGAATCTAGTCTATCTATAACTTAAATAGTACTCATAAACAAATATGCACCCATAAATCATTCTATAAATATATTGACCTTCCACGCAAGCACATCCATAAGGATAAAGGTCGTAAATAGAACACTTAGATATAATAACCTTATATATCTATATAATGAAACTCATTTCATTGTAGTCAAAAGATTTACTACTATGAAATTTCATAGGACACACAAACAATTTATTGCCAATTTTACTATGAAATTTTATTCTCACCAAGGAAGAGCAAACCTCTACGAGAGGACAGAAGGGAAACAATAGAGAACTCTCTTCATAGTACAGCTACTCTTAGCCTTCACTGTTTGCACCTCTGAAAAAGAACTCTTTTAAGGTTAACAACTAACGAAATCTTGTATTAAACTTAATACATGAGAAAACTAATTTTATTATTTTATTTATGAAAAATAATATTGGGAGAAGGATGTTGTGCATGGGCTTACATTTAAAAACAATTTCTTTTTCATTTTCAAAACAATAGGCCTCACAGGCTACCAATGGATTTAAAACCATCAAAATTTTGTTTATCATTTAAAAACAAGCTACACGAGCAATCATTGGAGTATTTTCAAAAATATTGCATCATACATAGATAATTATAGACAAAGTATGCATCCACCATTTTTGTTGTAAAAATAACTCTAGCAAAACCACAAGGTGCTTATAGAATGACAACAATCCTTAGATCCAGTCCACCACATGATATAGAAAGAAAGGTTGTGCAAAGACCAATCAATCACATAAAATGCTCACAAGGAATCTATGGATTGCAACAACATACACACTTGCTAGGTTTAAGAATTCTAAACATAAGGACATAGTCAATCACTTTTTGTGCGTAGGAAATGATTACCTTCACGCGCAGAAGTTGTAACGAGGACAACCTCAGGTTGATTTGGTTGTTTGGTCTTAGCACAACACAATGTAAGCCAAAACGATCGAAAGTACAACTTAAAACAATTGTAGACAAAATGAACAACGAACCTAAAGCTGTCCCAAAATAACTTGAAGTCCGACCAATACATATATATACCATTAAAGAAATGAAATGTCGTGCATCATAAAAAAAGATGTAAAACTGGCATACCTTCAGTATAAAAACAAACATGCTGTAAGACATGTTGTGTCCAGTTTTATATGTGATATCTTACAAAATAAAATTTTAAAATCATGATACAATGTAGTATAATAAATAAATTCTCTACCTCAATGTCAACAACAACATTACTGACTAATCAAAACTTGAAATCAGAAACAGAAACATCATCAGAACTTAAAGAAAAATTGATGTTAAAATCTCAACAAAAAACACTAGGTATACTTAGAAGGACAACGACAATCAAATGATGAAATCTTTCACTAAAATACATTGTGTGGTTATCTAGTCTCCAGCAACAAGCGACTAGGGCGAGGACTCCTAGACTCCCATTGCGGGCTCCTTGGGCAAACTCTCAAAGTGTCCCTTCCGAGCTTCTTGGATGGACTCCCAGATTCCCATTGCAGGAGTCCCTTTCGGGTGCCTCACGTGAATAATGGTAGTCTAGAAGTGACGTTTCAACAATGGTTTTTCAAGAAAAATCCATCTTTTTTCTTGAATATTTATATCCAATCAGTCCAACAATTTGCATAAACTATAGATTGAATGAAATAACACAAAAAAACAACGATATTGAGTTTTCAAGCTCAAAATTTGAATTCGACAGTAATGAAAAAACCAAACAAGAAAAAGGAAGCTAGAAATTAATTTTCCTTGGAGAAGCTTTAGAAAACTTGGGGATCGGTGCGTCGTGAACACAATACTAATGTCCAAAAATTTTCTCTCTTGACTCGGATCTCCCCCCTTTCTCTCACTCACATCCTCCCTGAAAATTGCTTCCTTTTATAAAGATTAGAAGTTTTAATTCAATTAATCAATTTATTTTATATACACAATATAAAATGTTATATTATATGGACATATAAATTCTGATCGGCTGAAAATTGAAATGTTTTTTGAGAATTGCCCTATGTCACAAGAGAGGGGAAGTTCCAACTTACTGAATGCAATTTTAGATATTCACCCTTGATCAAAAAATTACACCTGGGCAAATACTAACGACTTGCGGTAATTTGAGTCAAAGCGAACAATTTGAGTTTGAATAACGCAAAAGAATTTACTCGAAAATTTGTTAGTATACACATCACTTTAGAGATACAAAATTGAAGTACAACAATATTGCTCCATTATTTGGTGACATATTCATATACTAATTTAATTTGGATTAAAATGCATTTTTAACTCAAAACTTAAAAAGTCAAGATACCTAAAACTCTATATTTTTTTTCGTATAATATATTTTAATCTTTAGACTGTGTGCAATTTACACTATATCGTTAAAATTTTTGTTATGCAACTCATGTGCTGTGCGCATGTCCTCATGTGTGGACCTCTATATAATGTAAGAAACCCATTGAAGGAGCACCAGGAAACAAGGTTTCTATAAATGAGTATTTTCCTAGAAGTAGATAGGTTAGTTAAATGTGAACTAGATTATATTCAAATCATGTTTTATTTTCTTTTTAGTTTCAATTTTCTTTCTCGGAGAGTGTAAGAGGGAGCCACCGTGAAGGGGTGGTTGTTTTGTGATCTTTGTGAAGCTATTCTTCTTGAGAATGAACAAGCAATTTTCATTACCTTGGGTCTCCATTTCTACTTTTTTTTTTTTTGCTAATTAATAATTTAAATCATGAATTTTGGGGGCTACTAAACAAAAATGTTAATGAGCGGGCTGGCTCTAGGCCCTCTACAGTAGCGGGCCGAGCTTGACTCGGCTGTTACTGTAGCAGGCCGAGCCTGCCCCGGTTCCATGAGGCAGGATGAGCTAAGCTTAGGAATCGGAATCGCGAGCCTACCAAGAACCGAGCCAAACGAGACGGCCAACGGGCCAGCTCGTTGGCTCGACGGGCCAGGTTGGCCAGCCAGCCAGCCAGTCCGCCCAGCCCCCAACCTCTTTTCTGTGATTTTTGATCAGTTGAACGAGATTTTTAGGCAAAAACATTAAAAAAATCTTAAACATTCAACGAAAAATCGGTGAAAAATAATCGATTAACTTTCGAGATTTTTTAACGAGAAAGGTAGAGCATCTTGAGAGGAATACAATGGAACTAATTTTGCCGAAAATGAATGTCGGACGATCGAAAATCTCTCTTTTCTCCCTTGCGGTTGCAGCTCTCACTCTGCACCCCTCTTTTTGCAGCGCGGTCCAGAAAAGCAAAAACAGAAAGATGGGTTTTCAACCCTTCTTCGTTTTTTTTTTTCTTTTTAATTTCATATATTATATTATATAATATATTAAATTTTTTTAAATTAATTTTATCATTTGTCTGTTCTTATTTTTTTAATTTAATATATTATATTATATAATATATTAAATTTTTTTAATTAATTCTCTCTTTCTGTTTTTTATAATTTTTTGAGTTAATAATTTTTTTCAAATTTTAATTTATATTTATATGTCAAAATATTTTTAATGATATTTATGTAATATTTTTAATTGGATAGTCTCAAATAATTTTTTTATTAATACATTCAATTTAATATACATTAACATAACTAATTTTTAAATTAAATAAGTAAATATCGTTAACATATAAATTTTAATACTTATTGTAATTTTAAATACAAATTTTTAAAAAACTTATATTATATTAATATAAGTTTAAAATACTTATGTACACTAGACTCGTTAGGCTCGGCTCGTTAGGTTCAGCTTGTTAGGCTCATTGAGCAGCCTTGGCTCGGCTCGGCTCATTTAACTCGTGGTTCGAGAGCCAATTCGGGTTGAAATTTTTTGAGGATGACTCGTTAAGTTTGGCTTTGCTCGTTTAACTCGTTAGGCTCGGTGAGCCGGACTACTTCTGGCTCAGCTCGACCGGCTCGTTTGTCATCTCTAGTACCAAACCCCTAATATTTTAGGTTTTTATTTTGAAAATATTTAAACTCTGATCTAAGCTTCATTAGTAATTTATTGTTAACTTTAATTCTAACTCCATTTCTCCATATCCTAAAGTTCCAAAAAAAAATCAAATGTAGGTTGCAGAAAATGGGTTCATCTTTGATAAAGGAGAGAAATAGGCTAGCATGGGGCAACAAGGGCGTAATACAAGTTACTCAATGAAATTTTTAAAGTTAGAATTTTAATTGCTCATGACTAAAAATTCAAGTTTATTGTGTTGCAAGAGAAAAAGTTAGGATATCAATGTGATGTGCCACGAAACCACCACTTCTCAAACATTTAATGGAATTTTTCCAACAAATTTTCAAGTTTCTATTTGTAGGAGGATCGTATGATGAAGTTATCAAAGATATGAAATCATTTGGACAATTCTTGGTGTACATTATTTTGATGAAGCATAAATGAAATATCAAACACATGTCGAATGATGATTCAACCTTCCAAAAGAATCAGCCCTCACACTGACCTTCGAGGAGTATTTGCAATATTTGGCAGCCTTACTTATTTATTTTGAAAAAATGTACTTTAAAAAGAACGTAGCTCATATATCAAAATTTCTAGAATAGGTTGAATCGTAAAATTTAGATATCATTTTCTTGGTCAACTAGACCAATTACAGAAAAAACTTCCTTTTCTCACAAAGAAGGCCGAACACATGGCCGACTCTAGAAGAACATTTTATTTTTAACTTGTGTTTAATTTTATTTGAATATTTGCTGAACATTAAGGATTAATATATTGTATTTTTTATGGTGGAGATCATCTTGTAAGGATGAGAGAGTTACGTGACAAGAGAAGACTATAAAGTGAATGGTTTTCTCGTTTGATCGAACATCCCGTTTTTCCCACTTTCATTTAATCTTTTTTGTATTAACTTTCTCTTTAGGTTGTAAACCTTAATCTTATGTGGGAATTATACCAACCCTCATGGGCTGCTATGAGCAGCACATTTTGAATAGAAAAAATAAAGTTCAAATTCGAAATCTTGAGCTCTTAAGCTTCAAGTAGCTGCCTCTTTTCGGTGAGTAATATCTGATTGAGTGAGTGTGTTGTTTCAGGTTTCCATCTTTGTGAGTGTAGTGGATTCCTTTGTATTGCTCTATTCATCTACCTCTCCCCTGAATGTAGAACATCTAGCAAGGGTGTACCAAGGTTTCTTCAAGGCAAGTTGAAAAGCTCTTTGTCAAGGAGAGCCAAAGAATTGAGGAGGTGCCTACCCATCATTTTCTGGACCAACGTGTACTCTTTCATCCATATCTTTTCATCTCAATCAATTCTGTTGCAAAAAATACTGTAGATACAAATGAACGTGTCGCACAAGTAATATAGTATGTATATACGAGTCGATCCTACGAAAACTATTGTTACTAATTATCAAACAAATTAATTCCAATTTACTATGAATAATGATTTTAGTAGATATTTGGTTTAAATGTAAAATAAACAATGACAATTAATTAAATATATAACACCTGAAACTTTTCTCCCGTTAAAAACTAATTTTTGGATTTATGAAATTGTAATTGGCAGAGTTTTGGTCGGAATTGAGAGCGGAGAATTTCTATCCTTAAGTGAAAGATTATTTTGAGACTAATGAGGAAGAGAAAAATTTAAGAATACAATCGGAATCGGACCATATAACAGATTTATTAAACGGTTAATAGTTAAAGGTGAAATAGTAATTATAATTATTATTATAAAAAATATATATAGAAAACACCTCGGTGTTTTCTCTTCCCCGCCACAGCCCCCCTGTTTTCTCTTTCCCTCTTCCGCGTGAAAACCCTTTCTCAACAATACTTCTTCTCAGCGACGATCTTCCTTCATCAAACTTCAATTTACGGTAAGAGTTAGCTAATGCCTAGTAGATAGATGATCTTTTAGTTATTTTGAGCGACGAAAGTGAAAGTAGAGGAAATATATGGTAGTTTTGGTAAAACCTGTAATGGAGATATGAGGTTTGAAAATTTATATTGATTTCTATCAGTATGCTGGTGTTTAAGCTAGGAGTAGGAATGTATTTTGAGATTTTATGTGGAAGATTAAACGTGGGGATAGCCGAAATGCTCGAAGTGTCGAATGGCTTCCGTTTGGCCACATCCGGCCAAGTTGTGGATGCCCAATTAGAAAATGGATGAAACCATTAGAAACTAGACGTTCTGTGGAGCCTGTATCACGTTGGATCGTTCAATTCGGACGAATATTGGGAAAGTTATGAATTTTTGAACGTTGGTCGGAAATTGAGTTAGAATTTCGGTTTAAACCGAATGGGGGGTTTAGTGGTTGTTTCCTTTAGAGTTTTACGAAGTTAACGGAAAGTAGAGCTAATGATATGTGGTTTTATAGGTTTCCCCCAGTTAGCGTGCGAAGTTGTGGAGAACGAGTTTCTAGGACGCTAGGTAAGTAATATAGTAGAAGTTTTACCTTCGGACATACATCACAATTCGGTAGGATGCATTGCACTTTTACTTTATGTTATGCTTTTATGGTTTTGCATCATCGTTTTAAAGTAGGAAACGAGATGAAAATGAATTTTCATGTTTTAACAGAATGAAATAATAGGATGTGATGAGACGATCGAAGTGAGAAGTGACGTAAGAAGATAAGAAAGGTGAGGTTGAGTGGTCTTGTCCCCAGAGATGGACCGCGAGGTGTATCACTATTCCTCCGCTTTACGTGGCGGCCTATTCCCTAGAGGTGGACCGCGAGGTGTATCACTTTATTAGATTGAGGTTGGCCTTATCCCTAGAGGTAGACCGCGAGGTGTGTCACCTTGATCTAGCACGTAAAGAAGAACCCAGTAATAAGAAAACAAAGAAGAGGTAAGAAAGAGACGAAAATGAAAGTAGACACGAAAATATAGAAACTGCATGTGTTAGGAAGTGTTTGATTTAGTATGATGTTATTATGTATTACTTACTTAGCGTTAGGCTAAGAGTTGAGTTCTGTGATGTAGGTGACGACGACATAGCCGGTGAGCACTCCGAGCACGCCCAGGATTAGGAGACGCTTAGAGGAGTACGCACGTGGACGATCTGGCTTACTGTTAGGGCGTTTTGACTATGGTGGGCATAGGTATGAGTTTTGGGAGCGTGATTGAGATGATTTTTGTTGTTTTGAGTTAAATGAGTGTATAGACGGATTTCAAACTTGAGTAGTCGTTTTCTTTATGTAAACAATGATTTTGAGTTGATGGAAAAGTGTGCGTTGGGTTATTTTTAGCGTTGAGTTAAATTCGATTAATTTTGTGAAGTTTTAAAGATCTTTAAACAGATTTCTGGGAAGGAAGTGTCGACCGATAGGCTTAGTGGTCGACCAGACCCTGCAAGTGTCGACTGCGAGGGTCAACCTGCGCGGGTAGAGCCAAAGTAAGTGTCGACCTATGATTGTAAGTGTCGACCGGTTAGTGTAAACTTGGTAGAGTGTCGGCCGCAAGGTTCGACCGCTGGAAAACAGAGAGGACGAAGGTGTCGACTTGTGAGAGTAGGTGTCGACCGCTCTCTGAGTTGAGTGTAGAAGTGTCAACTGACATTCTCTGTGTTGACCGATGGGAAGACTCGAGAGAAATGTAGTGTCAACCAGTGTCTCTTGGGGTCAAATGAAGAAAAATCCGAGACAACTCAAGTGTCGACCGACGTATATAGGTGTCGACCGGTGTCTTTGTATTATTGTAACGCCCCGAGAAAAACCCCACGTTCCTGGTGCGCTACAGTACGTCTACACACTATGACACCCAAAAACTTGACACAACTCACTCAGTTTAATAGTACTTTCATTTTCAAATCATCATCAAAAGAACATTTGTGAGTATGAAAAATTTTCAACTCGATTCGAAAACAATTTGTGCAACGACGAGGGAACACGAAATCCTCAATATAAAAAAAATTACGCTGCAGAAAGAAAACAATTTACGATAGTTTTAAGATAAAACAACAAGACTCGAAATCCTAAGAAGGAGTCCAACTTACCCCTTGAACCACACAAAATCGGTGTCGTACACTCACGTCCCCACTTCGATGCCCCGTGCGCACCCTCGCAGTGCCGCGTGTGCCAACTCGACATCACCTCATCACGCGCACGTTCACAGCGCCGCGTGCCCCACGCACCCTGCCTCCGTACCACACGTCCACACGCACACCCCCACCCGACGCCGCACGACCCGTGAGCACCCGCAGGGCCGCGTGCCCCGCGCACCTGCGACCACGCCGCACTTACGCTCCACTCCACACTTCTCTAACACTCACGGTACACATCCCGACATATTCCATATCCTCTCGACTCTCAACCTCTCTCCTGAAATTTTGGCAGAGTAACGCCTAAAAACTTGCTATCCCAAAATTTAAACCCTGTACACAGTCCACCAAATAAACTAACAGTATTTATCTATCAACCATCCAGAGAATCTCCATAACAAATAATCCAAGTTTAAAGACAACGAAAATCCATCAAATACAAATAAAGAACATCCCCAGTATAGAGCAATATCATACTCTAACATATAAGAATGCGTACGCGTCCCGAAAACACTACAACCACTCTATACAATCCTGTACAACTGACATCTATACGAACTCCTCTATCCGCATAAATACCCGATACAAAATAACAACATAACGCATCTCACCATCACCTACCACCACCACGGGTCAGGTCGCCCTAACAAGATCCGCCGTCCGGTGCCTCGGTCGAACGCCGCCAACCGTCTTATGCCTCAGGACTAGGCTCTCGAGGCTCACCAACAAAATCGTCAGCACTTACACCATAGAACACACATCATAAACCTAACGCTTAGTAAGTAGTACAATATGAAAGTAAAAGCCGTCAATGCAATCCTATCACATACAGTCTCTACACTCACACTCATGTTGTCATATCTGTGACGCGTAGTGCAGCCGCACTAAGGTAAGGAGGAACCTAGCGCCACCCTACACCCTGACACGTCGCCACCATCCCAGACTCTCCAATAATGAGGCCCACAAGCTACACACACGCATCACCACACGGCAACCACATCAGGGTGAAGGTGTACCTCGCGCCACATTACACCATGACACGTCGCCCTCGTCCCAGCCTCCCTAGCACGGGGCCACAGTTGCCACACATACGTTTCGTGACAGCCTAGCCGGCCCACTCCTCGAGCGGAATTTCACGACTGGTGTTGCACCAGCCCACACACTAGTAGGATCCGCGGTACCACTGCCCATCATCCTCACCGGTAACACATACACACCGCGTGACGGCCCAGCCGGCCCACTCTTCGAGCGAAATCCACGGTTGGTTACCTACCGTCCCACACACTAGTAGGATCCGCGGTACCACCGGCACG
This sequence comes from Begonia peltatifolia, assembly GCA_022433055.1. Taxonomy (NCBI): domain Eukaryota; kingdom Viridiplantae; phylum Streptophyta; class Magnoliopsida; order Cucurbitales; family Begoniaceae; genus Begonia; species Begonia peltatifolia. The sequence continues at coordinate 4,520,563 of CM039523.1, forward strand.
CGTCTCACCACTTACTCAAAATATGTTCAAAATCATTTTTGTTCCATTTTTAAAAGAATATGATGCATGGCAAACAATACGCACGCACATCATAAACAATTACATAAATCCTAAAGTTCTACGGTGTAGGCCCACTTGGGCAAACACATGCATGCACTACTTACCTAGCGTCCTAAGCTCACTCGACGCACAGCTTCGCCAAAAATGCCTCAACCTAAAACACAAACAATCACTCATCAATTTTTACTTCAAAACTCACCAAATAATTTAAAATGACATTCCTTAACCAAATCCATGAAATTCCAGTTACAACGGGCCACCAATGTGGTTCATCTGAAAACCAGTCTAAAGTTCGGACGCGCATAACTTTTTCGTTCGTCAACGGAATCGAAAGATTCAAGTGCCTAAACGTCCCCTTAGGAACATCCAAAATCTCCACTAGCTTCTCTTCATACGTCAATGTAGGTTGAACCTCTATGTCCTGCTACATCACAATATGCGAAGGATCTCAGATATATTTTTTCAACATACACACGTGGAATATATTGTGAATCCCACCTATGGAGGCTAATAGTTGTAGCTGGTAAGCGGTTTTTCCTATTCTCTTCGTTAAAACTTGACTAGCACTAACAGGCGCCATCACAGATATCTTCTAAACATTCTTTGCGGCCTGAAAAGTATGCTTCTCACCATCTGGCGGTTGGAAGTTCACCGTGCCTGCCCTACAGTCAATCTTGTCGTAGTACTTGAACAGCCAATTAATTCCCAGTATCATGTCATATCCCGTTATTCTCATAATAATGAGATCGACCGATAAATTCTTGCTTCCCACCGACACCACGCTATCACACACTACTTGATTTGAGTGCATACGGTCACCAGAAGGCAACATTACCACATAACCATAGTTCGTTGATACAAGCCATATATCCAACTTAATCACGAATGTAGTTGCAATAAACTAATGCGTTGCACCAGAATCAATCAATGTATAAGCAGGTACAGAGTTTACCAATATAGTACCTTACACTACGGCTGGCTGGTCATTCTCGCCTGACTCGATCATGGAGAATACTGTCAGTGCTGTGCGCGTCGGACCCTTCTTCAAAGCTGGACAGTCTCTGCTGATGTGGCCTATCTCGTTGCAATTAAAACATTGTACAACCCTGGGCTTCAGGCAGTCTCTGGCAACATGTCCAACTTCATTGCAGTTGTAGCACTTTCCAGAGTTCCATCTGCACTCTCCCGGATGATACTTCATACAGTTAGGGCACTGGGGTACTGTACCGGTCCTTACGGCCTCTTGCTACTTCCCTGGCTGCTAGAACCCTCGCTAAATCTCTTTGTGCCTCTCTGTTGTGGCAGTTGGGAAACACTTCTGCTCTGCTGTGGGGCCACTTCTCTGAAGGATCTCCTGGAAAACTCCCTCTGACTGATACATTTCATCTTGGCTTCCTATACCTCTAATGCCTTGGCCAATACCTCGGAGTAAGGCACATCCCGTATGCCCGCTATCTTCACTCCTTTGTATATTTCCGTCCTTAACCCTTCTACAAACTGAAACACTTTATCCTCATTTCGGCTTACCAAATTACTGGTAAACCGGGACAAGGACTCGAATCGCTGGTTGTACTCTGTCACTGACGTAGTTTGCTTCAACTGTAAGAACTTCATCCTCTTAGTTTCTTGCAACGTAATATTAAAATACTTGTCGTAGAAGGCCTTCTTGAACTTCTCCTAAGTCATGTGCTGAGTATCGGTGATAGCCTCTATAGACTCCCACCAAAACCAGACATCCTTTGTTAAATGAAAGGTAGCCAGTATAACCTTATCATCCTCTTCCACCTTCGCATATTTAAACATGCTCTCTATTGCTCGGATCCAATCCTCGGCAGCCATCGGATCTGATATTTGTCCTTCGAAAGTTGGTGGCCTCAATCTCCAAAATCGATCACCCAACTGGTCCTGACTAGAACTAGGGCCTACAGCTCCCTGTACTTCTCGGTTCAGCAACATTTCTAACAGTTGGGACTACCAATTTACTAATTCTGTCAACTGTCGGATCGTCGCAGAATCGTCCTTACTTCTCGGTTCAGTTGTCACTCTTGGCACTCTAGGACGTCTTGGTTGTCTAGACATTTTGACTATCTTTCCCGAACAATAGTCAACTACGCTCATAAGTATCTACTAAACAACACTAAACTTAAAAACTTACAGTTGTCGGATCACGTCGTGCGGCGATCGGCGCTATTGAATGGCTCTGATACCAATACTGTAATGCCCCAAAAATCTACCCGTTTCCGGTTTGTTCACTGCTCCGACACCACGTCTTTAACGCCCCGAGTCGCCCCCAGACCCGGGTCGTTAACCATACACCCGCTTTTCACTTCGACAGAATTCGTATAACATTTAAAACTTTTTGGTTATTTGACTCAAAACGACTTCCAAAAGAAATACATATAAATGCCGTAGCGAAAACTCGTTTAAAATCGGTTTAAGTAACTTCACTCTTAAAACATAAAAAATAAAGAGACCGGTCGACATCTGCAAGAGACGTTTGACACTTAAGTTGTCTCGGATTTTCATCAGTCGACACTTTGTTTCTCTTGGGTCTTCTCATCGATCGACATCGGGGACACCGGTCGACACCTCTACTCTCATTTCAGTGAGGGGTCGACACCCGCTGTTGCAGGTCGACACCTTGATCCTCTCTATCTGCGCATGTCGACCCTTGCGGTTGACACCTCTGACAATTTTACACGGACTAGTCGACACCTGGGTCCAGGGGTCGCACTTATTTCGGCTCTGCCTTACGCAGGTTGAGCCTCGCGGTCGACACCTATAGATTTCGGTGGACACTTTGCACCCTAGAGACCTTAACAGAATTTAAAACAAAACAACTCGTTTTTGACTAAACGTTTAAAAACCACGAATCCTCTTCTCAACTCAATTTATAAACCTATTACGCACACCAAAATATTCAACCCAATTTTCAAATCTCTCTTTTACTTTAAAATAACCGAGTACGATTCAAAATATTTCACCACCCATACTTACACTCGCCATAGTCAAAAAGCCTCAACAGCTGGCCCAGTCGTCCCACGAGCGTCCTCCTCCAACTGCTTACTAGTCCTATGCATACTCGGGATACTCACTAGCTGCTGCGTCGTCACCTACATCACAAAACTCAACTATTAGCCTAATACTAAGTAAGTAATGCATACATACATACTAAAAACAAATATCTCCTACACATGCAGTCTCTACAGTTTCGTCTCTACTTTTGTTTTTGTTTCTTTCTTACATCTTCTTTATCTTCTTACTACTGGGTTCCTCTTTACGCGTTAGAACGAGGTGACGCACCTTGCGGTCCATTTCACTGGACAAGGTCAACCTCGATCTAGTTAAAGTGACACAACTCGCGGTGCACCTCACTGGACAAGGTCACCTCGTAAAGCGGAGGAAGAATGATACACCTCGCGGTCCACCTCACTGGACAAGACCACCCAACCTCACCTTTATTATCTTCTTACGTAGCTTCTCATTTCGTTCGTCTCATTACATCGTACTGTTTTACTTCGTAAAAACATAGAAATTCATTTTCGTCTCGTGTCCTACTTTAAAACAATGATGCACAACCATGAAAGAATTACATAAAGTAAACGCGTAATGCATCCTACTGAACTGTGATGTAGGCCTGACATCCTTAGCACTCGTAATCCAAATCTCGTACGCTAACTGAAAAACCTATAAAGCCACACATCTATTAGCTCTACTTTCCATTAACTCCGTAGAACTTTAAAGGAATCAACCACTAAATCCCCACCCCGTCTAAACAGAAATCCTAACTAACGCTCCGACTAATCTTCAAAAATTCATAACTCCGCCAATACTTGTCCTATTTGGACGATTCGAAATGCTACGGGTTTCTCGTGACATCTAGTTTCTAATGGTCTCATCAATTTCTTAATCCCACACATACAGCTTGGCCAAATGTGGCCAAATGGAACCCATTCCGTAACCTGGGTTATTCGGTTATCTACACACTCAATCTTTTCCACAAAAAACTTATAATCCACTCCTATTCCTATCTTAAACATCAACATACATACAAAACAGACTAAAACCTCCAAACTTCGCATCTCCTTCTTAGGGTTCACCCAAAACTCTTTCTAACTCCATTTTTACCGCTTAAAATAACTAAATCACTAACTATCTACCAAGAATTAGGTAAAACTTACCAAAAACTTGAAGAACGAAGGGGGAAACGGTTGATCGTTGGCTGCTGAAAGGAAAACGCCGAGCTTCTCGTGCGAGAGGAGAAGAAGAAGAAGAAGAAGAACAGAGGGGGAAAACCCGTTCCTCCCCTCTGTTTTACTATTTTTATTATTATTATTTTTAAATAAAATTAATAAAATTAATTTTAATTACTATTTCGCCTTCAACCATAACTCTTCTGATAAATTTACTATACGGGCAGTGTCCGGATAAAATCTTAAAATTTCTCCTTCCCCATTATTCCTGAAATAATCCTTTACCTAACGTTACAAACTTTCCGCCCTCGATTCCGACTCGAGATTCGCCGTTGACCGATACAAAATTCTAAAAAAAGAATTAATTGAAATTTTTCGGATGTACAGATGTATTAGGCAAATTCAACATTCTTAACAATTTCATTTCCAAAAGTGTTCTTCCTAAAGATTGTAGTTGATACCTTGAACTATCCATAATAAAATCTTTTGTTAAAATTGGATATTGTATTTTGTATCAAAAAGGCCCAAATAGAGAGCAATGATTTTGCAATGATGCATATAATTATTTGGGAGAATAGTATTCCAAATTTGGATTTGAAGGCAATTTCAATTTGATTGGGCTTTGAAGATTAATCCAATGGAGCCTCACGCAAGAGTTATGTATTACTTATTTTTTTGAAGTTATTTTTTGTATGGTTAATTTTAATGTTACTCGACTAGGTGTTGTCCTAGTTTGAGTAGGAGTCCTTATAATGTTCGAATCACAAATTTTTATTTTTCAAGTAAGCCTAGGAGTCCTAATTTCAGAATCTATTTAAACATACCTTAGGGCATTTCCTAGGTTGATTATTATTTTCTGAGCCATTAATTTATAGAGCTTTAGTCTCTCTTTCTATGTTATTTGCGAACAAAGCTCATAATTCATTTAGTTGTTTGCAATTATCGTTTTGTGAGGTTCGTACTCTTTTTTCTTGCAGCTTCCTGTCTTTTTCTGTGGAGTGAATTCATCATGGATTTGTGGAATCTCACAAGTTATCAAGTTGAAGAGCTTTCTTCATTCGAAGATAGCCTTAGAGGTAGAAGGTTGAATTTTTAACATCTTTCTAACACCGCCTTGCACTATTTGAGTCATATCTCAACTGTCCCTTCAAATTTTGGAACGAAATTTTGAGGGTTCTTTTGTCATCAATTCTTTAAGATTATGTTAAACATTTGTGTTGCAATTCATCAATTAGAGTTGTTTTTATTTAATTCGAAGTTTTCAAGAAGTTCAAAACTCTTAATCATAGTTGTTCCCAACACTTCTGAACCCTACAATTAGCACGTCATTTGGTATCAAAGCGTATTTCAACCCTATTAGCCCATAATGTTTAAGTGTTATTGAATCTTATAATGATAATTAGAAAGGGTGCTAATAAGTTTTTACGGCGTGACACAATTGCTCAACAATCGGTGCACCTCTTTCGTAGGAATCTGAGACTTTTACACAAATGGCAAATCAACGAGTTGCATGCTTCATTTCACCATCACTCAACAATTGCAAAGACTTATAAATCATAATGTGAGGGCTCCATAAATTCCTAAAGAAAGGGAATGTGAAAGGGAATGTGAAAGGCATCTGTGAAATACTATCTGAGAGGAAGATGAATATGAAGATGAAGAGTTTTGTGAAAGCCCAAGTCTCTAAATTTGAAGGTTTTATCAATGGTGATGATTTGTTTTATTGGTTGGAAAAAGTGTCATAATTATTTGGAGAGGAAGAGAATCCAACTAGTTTCTATGAAGTTCATCGGATATGCTTATTTGTGGTGAGAGGATTTGAAGGTCCAAAAGAAATAAAATTGTTGATTGGAATATGATAAAGAGCATAATAAGGAAAATAGTTGTGTTGTGCTATTATAGGCAAGAACTTTGCTTTCAAATGCAAAGTTAGAGACAAAGAACACAATATGAAGGATTATGCTGCAGAACACAATATGAAGGATTATGTTGCTGAGTTTGAGACTAACAAATTAAGTAGGGGAATTGAAGAGTCAGAGGAACAAAACAGTTTCAAGGATCATCATGGATCTTAATAAGGAGATTGGTGATGTTTTGTTGCTACAACCATATGGTTGCATAGAGGATGTGATACAATTGGCAATTACGGTTGAAAGGCAATGCAACAGATAATCCAAGTCTTTTAACAACTGGCTTTCTACTAAAGAGTCGTATACATTCAAGCCTCAACCAAAGCAAATTGATCAATTCTATCCAAACAAAATTACGGCATCAAAAGGGCTAGAAAAAAAAAGAAGGAATTTTGTTGACACATCTCGACCAAGAGCTACAAAGATAAAGTTCATCAAGTGCGTTGAATTTGGACACAATGCTTCACAATGTCAAAATTGAGAAGTTGTCCTATTCATCGAGGACATAGATAATAAAAGATATGAAGATGACTCTGTGGCAGCAACTAATGAAGAAGAACAATAAGAAGAAAAAAATATTTATGCCCACGAAGGTTCGATGCCATTATGGAGTCCCAAATTGTTGAGGAATTTTATTTGAAAGACAAAATTTCTAAAGATGAACATATAGAGATTGAAGGTGCCTCCTAGGCATGATTTAGTGAAGAAGAAGATTTGGAGGAGATTATTTTTCCTCATGAAGTTCCACTATTCGTAATGAATTTGGAGTCGAAAATGATCTATGAGAAGGAGGTAGTGAGTAAGGTTGCTTTTCCAAACCTGATATCAAATTTGAAGTTCATCAACTTATCTTCACTCACACATAAAAAAGAAGAAGATTGATTTGAGCAATACACATTAAATGATGACAAAAAGATAGTCAATAGTTTTTGAGGAGGCGTTGAAAGGATATTGAAAAAAAAAGTGCAACCAAAATAACAAGAAAGTTCAATGAAAATTGTTAGTCTGAACCAAGTGCCTCAATACCAGGTGCTCTTGGAGATAGAATACGGAAAGGAAGCTTTATTGCTTTTAAAATTTGAAAGTCAAGAACAACTCGGTAAAATAAATATAAGGCACGTGACACAGAATCGAACGTGGAAAATAATTGAAAGACCTTGGTTGGTTTGAGAAAGTGCAAAAAAGGGACATATTTCGACCTTGTCTCCTAATAAGGAAGGAGAGGTTTAACCAGGTACGTTGAGGGTTCATACATGTTTGAGTGTATTGAGGCACGTGAAGCTTCAAAAGAAACATTCAACTTTCGGAAAGAAAACCTCAATTTTCTATTCAATTCAATCTACGAACATAAGAGTCTTTGGGTGGGTTTAATAAAACTCTCTTGAAACAAAACTTAGGATAAAATTAATGCAAGAAATAATGAAATACTAAAATGATGAGAGGACTGTTTTGGTCATCCTTCATGTGTTAGCGCACAAGTGATTAGGTCGCACGCTCAATACATCTAGCCGCCATATTCGAATGGATTTTGTCAACCTTATCTTTGTGATTCTGTTGGACAACCAACCTTATGTTCCTTATGTTTAAAAATTACCATTATGCTCTCCTATGCATGCAAACAACTAAAATTTAAGTGAACTACTAAAAAAACACAATAAAAAAAACAAATAAAAGGAACGGTTATTATTTGGATCAAGAAAGACAAATTCCTTCTTCATAATTGGTTGTAACCTTGGGTATCTTCCACCTTAATGTGTGGAATGTTCTCTCCTTATCTTGAGGGCTTGGGTTGAGCTTCTCTTTATCCTTAAAATAGTCACCTACAAAATGAGTAAGTAAGTTTATTAGCTTCTTGGATCAGGCTCTTGTAATTGGGCCTTGAGGCACATCGTTCTTTCTGGATAATTGAGGATTTGACCTCAAATCCAATGGCTTCTCTTTTTCTTCTTCTTCATTGTCCTCAACATAGGGAGACAAGTCTTGAACTTTGAAAGTTGCCGAAACTCCATACTCCCAGGGTAAATCAAGTTTGTAAGTGTTGTGGTTGATCCTTTCCAAAATTTTGAATTGATCATCGGCCAGGATGGGAGCTTGGCAGAACTTATGTTTGATCAACTGAAAGCTATTTTGACAAGCTTGAGTCCATAAATATTCTTTGCGCTTCTTTGTATAATCAGTGATTGGTGCCATGATGGAGCTAAAATCTTTGATGAATCTTCTATAAAAAGATGTCAAGCCATAGAAATTTCTTACCTCCATGATGTTTGTTGGAATCGGCCACTCTGTGATGGTCAAGATCTTTGACTCATCCACTTCCACGACATTCTTGGTAATGATGAAACCAATAAAATAAACTCTTTCTTTGGCAAATGAGCACTTTTTGAGGTAATTGTAGAGTTTAGCAACCATAAGGGTTTAAAAAAGAATACTGAGGTGCTCGAAGTGAGTTGTGAAGTCCATACTATATACTAGTATGTCATCAAAGTAGACCAATATAAACTTTCCTAAAAAAATCCTTGAGCACATAGTGCATGAGCCTCATGAAGGTACTCGGTGCATTGGACAGGTCGAAGGGCATTACTAGCCATTCGAATAAACAATATTTGGTTTTGAAAGCCGTCTTTCATTCATCTCATTTCTTCATTCGAATTTGATGGTAGCCTTTTTTTATATCTACTTTTAAAAAAAATGATATGACACTCAATTTATTAAGCATGATCTTGAGTGTTGAGATGGGAAAATGGTACTTAATGGTGAGTTGGTTAATGGTTCTACTAACCACACACATTTTCATGGAACCATCCTTCTTTAATATTAAAACTGAGGGCACGACACAAGGACTTATGGATTCCCTTATATAACCCTTTTCAAGTAACTCCTCCACTTGTTGTTGTAGCTCTTTTTGTCTTCGTGGGATTCATCCTATAAGCTGGTCAGTTTGGAAGCATTACCCACAGTTGAAGATCAATTTGATACTCAATGCCCCGATGAGGGGGTAGCTCTTGTGGTAGTTCTTCCAGAAATACATCTTGGAATTTAACTAGAAGGTTGGTTTTCACGGTCTTGAGAATTTCTCCCAACTTTTCCAATCTTTCCCAAAATATCACAAGTATAACTAGCCCTCCTTCAAGAAGTGATCTCTTAAATTCCTTTTTGATATGAAAAGATTAGTTTGATCTTTTCCCTTCTTCATTACCTTCTCGTCTAGTGCTATTTGATCGATTTTGCGAAGAGAAAGTTTGATTACCCTAATGCCATACTTAAAGGAGTAAAAATTCGTAAAACCATCATGAAAGATCCTTCTATCATATTGCTAAGGCCTCTCATGCAAAAGATGGCTTGCACTCATGGGAACCACATCACAAAGTACTTTATCTTTGTAGCCCCTGATGGTGAAATCTATGTATACTTGCTTGGTCACCTTTACATCATCTTGGTCGTTCAACCACCAAAGTTTGTAAGGGCTAGGATGGTTGGTAGTTTTCAAAGCAAGTTTATCTACCAATTCATTTGATGCGACGTTAGTGCAAGTTCTCCCATCAATGATAAGGGACCACAACTTATCTTTTATCAATCAACAACCATGGAAGATGTTTTCTCATTTGCAATTTTCTTCCATCAGCTTTATCATGAGGGATCATCAAATAACCATTAATGGGCCTGTGGGTGGGTGAAAGACATTCTCTTGAACTATGAGATCTTCATTTGATTCTTCCCCTTGTTCTTCATCATTACTCATTTCACCTAGATTTAAGAAACAATACCCTTCAGTTAGGGCATTTGGAAGCAATGTGCCTAAATCCAAGGCACTTAAAACACTTGGTATCCCTTGCTCGTGTTCGATTGCTATCATCCACTATTGTTTTTTCTTATACTTCTTTTTATGGCCAAATCTTTAAAGTAGGCTTCTTCTCCTCGGTCTGTGGCAAAAACTTGGAGGTGCTTTTGGTCTTTGGAGGAAACTGAGGGCTAAAAGTCTTTCCTTTTCTCTTTACTTGCCTATCCATTTTTAAGGCAAGTTGGATCACATCATTCATATTGGACCATGATTGAATCTCAACCATGTCACTAATTTCTCGATTTAATCTCCTCATAAACCTTGCAATGGTTTGCTCTTCAAGTTCTCGTAATCCAATTCGAATCTTTAGGGTCTTAAATTCGATCAAGTATTCTTCAACCGAACGAGAACCTTGCTTCAAATTTTGCATGTGAAGGAACAATTCTTGCTTATAGTGGAGGGGAACAAATCTTGTTCTCATTAGAACCTTCATATCCTTCCATGTTTTTGTAACACCCCGAGAAAACCCCACGTTCCCAGTGCGCTACAGTACGTCTACATATACACACTGTGACACACTAAAACTTGACACAACTCACTCAGTTTAATATTACTTTCGTTTTCAAATCATCTTCAAAAGAACATTTGTGAGTATGAAAAATTTTCAACTCGATTCGAAAACAACTTGCGCCCCTAAGATGGAACACGAAATCCTCAATATAAAAATACGTAGCGGAAAAGAAAATAATTTTAAAATAAACCGACAAGCCTCGAAATCCTAGGAAGGAGTCCAACATACCCCTCGAACTACCCAAAATCGGTGCCACACACTCATGTCCCCACTTCGATGCCCCGCGCGCACCCTCGTCGTGCCGCGCGTGCCTACTCAACATCACCGCGTCATGCGCACGCTCACAGCGCCGCGTGCCCCACGCACCCTGCCTCCGTACAGCACGTTCGAACGCAGGCCCTCACCAGGCGTCGCACGACCCGTGAGCACCCGTAAGGCCGCGTGCCCCGCGCACCTGCGATCACGCCGCACTCCCACGCTCATCTACACTTCTCTAGCACTCACTGTACTCATCCTGACCTAATCCATATCATTTTGACTTCCTACCACTCTCCCGGAATTTTGGCAGAGTAACGCCTAAAAACTGGCTATCCCAAAATTTAAACCCTACACATAGTTCACTAAAAACTAACAGTATTATTCTATCAATCATCTAGAGAATCTCCATAACAAAATCAAAGTTTAAAGACAATGAAATTCTATCAAATACAAATGAAGAAAGTCCACAGTATAGAGCAATATCATACTCTAACATATTAAACTACGTACGCGTCCCCAAAACACTACAACCATTCTATATCATCGGGTACAACCAACGTCTATACGAACTCCTCTATCCACATAAATACCCGACACAAAATAACAACCCACGAACACCATCACCTACTACCACCACAGGTCGGGTTGCCCTAACAAAATCCGCCGTTCGGTGCCTCGGTCGCACGCCGCCAACCGTCCTAGGTCTTAGGACTAGGCTCTCGAGGCTCACCATCAATGTCGTCAGCACCTACACCATAGAACACACAACATAAGTTTAACGCTCAGTAAGTAGTACAATATGAAAGTAAAAGCCGACAATGCAATTCTATCACATGCAGTCTCTACACTCACACTCATGTTGTCACATCTGTGACGCGTAGTGTAACCGCACCAGGGTAAGAAGGAACCTAACGCCACCCTACACCCTGACACGTTGTCACCGTCCCGGACTCCCCAGCAACGAGGCCCACAAGCTACACACAGGCATCACCACACAGCAACCACATCAGGGTGAAGGTGTACCTCGCGCCACACTACACCTTGACACGTCACCCCCGTCCCAGCCTCCCCAATACGGGGCCACAGTTGCCCCACACACACGTTTCGCGACAGCCCAGCCTGCCCACTCCTCGAGCGGAATCCGCGACTGGTGTTGCACCGGCCCACACACTAGTAGGATCTGCGGTACCACTGCCCATCACCAACACCGTCAACACATTCACGCCGCGTGACGGCCCCGCCGGCCCACTCGAGCAAAATCCACAACTAGTGAAGCACTGGCCCGCACACTAGCAGGATCCGCGGTACCACCACCACGTGTATCGTCACCTACTCAAAATATGCTCAAAACTATTTTCGTTCCCGTTTTAAAAAAAATGGTGCATGTCAAACAATACACACACACACACCACAATCAATCACATAAACCCTAAAGTTCTACGGTGTAGGCCCACTTGGGTAAAACGCATGCATGCACTACTTATCTGGCGTCCTAAGCTCGCTTAACGCACAGCTTCGCCAAAAAATGCCTCAACCTAAAACACAAACAATTCACTTATCAATCTTTACTTCAAAAATCACCAAATAATTTAAAATGACATTCCTTAACTGCACTCATGAAATTTCAACTAAAACGAATCGCTAATTCGGTTCGGCCGAAAATTAGCCTAAACTTTGAACGCGCATAACATTTGCGTCCGTTGACGGAATCGAACGATTCAAGTGGCTAAACATCCCCTTAGGAACCTATTTTAACATACTAAGACGGATTTTAAAACGGTAAGCCGCAGCTAGGTGGAAACACCCCGAAACCGAATCTGCCCCTTTTTATTAAATTTCAACTTTTTGTTTCTCTCAACTAAAACTCACTCAAAATTAGTCTTACGCATCAAAGATGGCCATGCTACTATCACACGTTGCAATTCTACGAAAAACGCTCATTAATTTGACTTGGACTAAAATCCTACATAAACTTTCGACGCGCATAACGTTTGCGTTGGATATCGGAATCGAACGATTCCAGTGGCCATACGTCCCTCTAACAACCTAATTTGACCCACAAAACAGAATTGAATATGATTAATCGAACCCAGGCCAAAACGTCTAAAAACGGAATATGTTTTTACACAAAATAAACCAAATTCTGTCATCCACCCGATTTCTACAAATCTCCTCACCAAACATCCACATTCCAACCAACTAAGAATAATCAGAATAAAACCAGTGATTTCAGACTTAAAACCCAAACCCCACAGTCAACAAAATTTTGGTTTTTTCCCTCCCAACCCGAGCACTCGGCCAAATCAACAGTTAAACACGATGGAGGCCCCTTTCCAGACGTCCTGGTTACACGCTTGGACTTCAAAATTCTAGCTCAGGGCATACCGACCCCAATCTGTCGCAAAAACCAAAGATAAACAAGGGAAGGTTACCTGTTTCTCGGGCGAATTTTTGGCCCAGAAAATCGAGCCACCAGCTAGCCACAGTTCGTCGGAGTACCCTGTGCGCCGGCTTCCCACTCACGGCAGTTGATCATCGATGCTTCCTCCCAGTTCCCGCTCTCCCTCTCGGTCGCTTACTCTCGGTCGCTCTCTCTCTCGTTTGTTAAACAGCCGAATGACTTCATTTCGAAGTCATTCGATTGTTTTAAAAAAAAAATAAATAAAATTAAAAAAATAAAAATAAACTAAAACAAAACTATAATTTAAATCATTAAAAGTTACCAAAATGCCCTTACGTGCCTTAACCGTCCGAAATTTTGTCAAATTCATGTCCTCCCGATTCTAAAATTTCAAAAACCGTCACTAAAACTAGACTCCGATTTTTATAATTTAATTTACCCGTTAGAATATTTCCCGAAATACCAACCGAGATAAAATTAAAAATTTTAGGATTTAGATTTAAAAATCCAAAATTTTTCTGGGTTATTACAGTTTTAATCGGCGCCATATGATCTAGTATCCTTTGATTTTTTGTGTTATTCAACCATAAACTAACATAATCGAACAACTTTAACAATACTAGATGTATCTTCATCTTCTCAGATTAATTATAACACTCAAAAATTTGATCTACCTTTTCCACCCAATCCAAGAATGAGTCTCCATTGCATGACCTATGAAACATTGATATGGATAATTTCAAGTGCTTCAAATCATCATCATTGTCGCGCTTATTTGGGAGATCATTAAATTCTTTATCCACGGATTCCACTTCTCCTTCATAGTCATTATGTTGTTCATTGTAATTCCTCCTTGATTGTGGCCACTCAACTCATTGATGCACACAAGAAAAGTGAGTTGAAGCTACAGGATATCCCTGTGGTTTAGAACTTCCTAGAAGTTTTCTCAGACGATTTACTAGGACTGCCTCTGGATCGAGAGATAGAATTCGGGATGATGTTTATCCTGGTACAATGCCAGTGTCTAAGAACCTCTACCGTATGGCCCCAGTAGAACTTAAGAGACTGAAGAATCAGTTGAAAGAATTGGTAGACAAGGGTTTCGTATGCCCTAGTTTCTCTCCCTTGGGTGCACCGGTGCTATTTGTTGAGAAGAAGGGCGGATCCTTGCGAATGTGTATAGGCAACCGAGAGCTGAATAAATTGACAATCAAGAATAACTACCATTTACCTAGAATTGATGATTTGTTTAACCAATTGCAAGGAGCTCGAATATTTTCAAAGATCGATTTGCGCTATGGTTATTACCAATTGAAAGTCAGAGCTGAGGATATTCCTAAGACAGTGTTCAGGACCCGTTATGGACATTATGAATTCTTGGGGATGTCGTTTGGATTAATGAATGCTCCTACAGCCTTTATGGACCTGATGAACAAGGTATTCGAGACTTTTCTTGACAAGTTTGTAATAGTTTTCATCGACGACATCCTAGTTTACTCTCAAAATGAGGAGGGTCATAAGGAGCATTTGAAGATTGTACTGTCTACCTCGAAGCAACATCAATTGTACGCCAAGTTCTCGAAGTGTGAATTCTGCCTTGACCGAGTAAATTTCTTGGGTTATGTTATTTCTGAAGAGGGCATTTCAGTTGATCCATAAAAAATCCAGGCTATAAGGGAGTGGTCGCAACCAAGAAATGCCAATGAAGTTCGTAGTTTTTTAGGGTTGGCTGGTTAGTATAGGATGTTTATTTAAGGGTTCTCAATGATAGTCAAGCCACTAATTGATTTGACAAAGAAAGGTATGAAGTATCAGTGGTCTGAAGATTGTAAAAAGAGCTTTCAGACGTTGAAGCAAAAGTTAACCACGCCTCCACTGTTAGCGCTCCCTGTCGAAGATGGAAAGTTTAGTGTTTACTATGATGCATCAAAGATCAGGCTCGGGTGCGTACGGATGCAAAATGGTAAAGTAATTGCTTATGCTTCCAGCCAGTTAAAGAGCGATGAGCAGAATTACCCAACTCACGACCTCGAACAAGCTAGAGTGGTTTTCACACTAAAAATAATGAAAAATTACTCCTCAGATTTGCACCATAAGTGGCCGAAAGACACTCCACTTCCAAAAATTATAACGTCTTCACTTTATCTCTAAATACTCTGAAAATTTAACAATGCCTTGCTAAAAATACTTATGAAATGCTTCTAAAACTTCAGAACCCAATTCAGTGTGAATAAAAAGTTATGCCCAAAACAAAAACACAAAATGTGCTTGGCTAAAATCTGCTGGTGGCCGAGAATGATTAAAATTCCCAAATGCACAACTTTCTCAAATCACTCAAAATGACATGAAATTTTAAATGGAGTTTACTGGGGATGTGGAAGATATACCCTTAAAATGTCAGGGGCTAACTCACAAAGATAAAAACATTATGGCCTAAATACCGAAGGTTGCCGAAGCTTGGTTTTCTACTCCGGCCGAGAACGGAATGACAATTTTGAAGAGGTGTAACTCTCTCATCTAAAAATGAAATAATGCAAAATTTGTGACAGATAAAAGTTGTGGATGTAACGATAGTTATGTGTAAAAATGAGAGGATGAAGCAATATTTTGATTAGAACAACCTTTTAATAATTAGGATCTACTTACCCAATGTTGTTCTCTTTAAATAATAACTAAACATTTAATTTTTTGTATTTATAATTTTTTATGGTAGAATGATAACTCTTAAAATAGAGTTATTTTATATTATTTTTATTTAATAAAACGCGTGTGATTTGAGTAAATAAAAAAAAATAGGTCAAAATAATAGAAATTACTGTAAATCATTGTGGCATTAAAAGACCTTAAGAATTTAATGATCTTAATGTATATTTTCATAAAAATAAGATTATTAGTACTAATTTGAAAATCTTGTTATCACAATTGGGCACAGATTTACTAGTGGATCGGATTTCCATTTGAATGACCAAATGAGACGGAGAAATTGCTGGAAGAATCCCTAGAATTAAGGAAGTGAGGAAAATGTGAGCTAAAATCTTAAAAGGATGAAGAAAGAGAGATGACTGGATCCTAAAATCAAGGAGAGAAAAATAGGTGGCTGACAATTTTGGAAGGATGAGAAGAGAGAAAGGTTGTTGAATCCAAAAATGAAGGAAACACCTTTGAAGTGGGGGAAAAATAGAAACACAAAAAGAATTTTTCGCTGGAAGATAAAAGGAGCCAGGACGCACCTTTAAGGGGACTGGAGGAGGGTGGCTTACCAGTAAGCTCTTGGAGGAAGATTCTTCCTCTTCTTCTTCTACTACATTTTAATTTCCTTTTGATGAATGTTTTTATTTTGAATTTTATTATCATGATTATAGGCTAGGTTTTTAATATTGGTTAGGAGAGAAAGTACTCGTTACATGCTTTATTGAGATCTATGAAAGTTGCTATTTTTCATTGAATAATCTATCATGATGTTTAATGTTTCTGTTATATCGAGAGATAGATAGAAATTTTGAGGTGCATGAATAATTAAATAAATTAAATTGTTACAAAATAGTTCACATTAATTTGTTTGCCAATGACAATAGAATTCTAAAGAAATTCGGATTAAGTTCTGTTTTTTCAAAAATCAAAAGAAATCCTAAGACGAATTTAACTTGACAATTCGAGAGAACTCTAGAAAATATTAATTCTTGTTGTTCAGTGAAAAATGTTGTAGATTTCTATAGCATCAGTAATAATTTGCATGTAACGAGGAAATCGATCCTAACCTATACTTTAATCATTGTAATCTTCTTAAATTATTTCAATTTATTTTTTTATCATATCTGAGTAAACTCTAATTTTATATTGTTCTTCCCCTCATGCCATTTTTCATTATATTTCATCTTTATTTTTTATAATTTTATAACAATTAAATTTAATTAAGATTATATTTGTGGAATCGACTTTTACTTACTCTTTATTACTTTTTTAGTGACACGTACACTTGCGTTAGATGTAAAAAAATCATTAACAAGTTTTTGGCATTGTTATCGGGGATATTTCTGTGGCGACCCGAAAATCCTCTGTGATTCCCGGTTCGCTACCAACTAACTACGCGTCACCGTCCCTCATATCCTTTACCATTAATTTCTTAGAAATTGGAAAGCTTTACCTTTTTGACTCAAAATGATTTTTTTTTTAAACGACTTTCAAAAGAGATACATATAAATGCCGCAGCGGAAACTCATTTAAATTCAGTGTAAGTAAACTTCACCATTTTAAAACACAAAAATGTAGAGACCAGTCGACACTTGTAAGCATCGGTCGACACCGAAGTCTTCTCGGGTTTTCCCATCGGTCGACACCAGTCGACACTTTTATGCTCTACACAGAGAGGGGTCGACACCCGTTACTGCAGGTCGACACCTTAACCCTCTCTGCTTGCGCACGGTCGACACCGCTACTATTTTTACATGACCAGTCGACACCTGTAACCAGGGGTCGACACCTTCTTCGGCTCTGCCTACCACAGGTCGAGCCTGGCGGTCGAGACTCACTTTACATTTACACTGATCGGTTGACACCTCTCGACTTCGGTCGACACTTCACACCAGAATTAGTGAAATCACACCAGTTCGTTCAAATACGCACGAAAATCATTACCCTATCACAACCACAAAATAAAAACTCATATTTTGACAACCAAATTTCTTCATGCAAGTTTCAAAACGACACACGACGAACACTCCTCGACTAAATCCACGAAGTGAAAGCTTAGATTCTGAAAACATAATTTCAAAACATTCATATCCCAATAATCCATGATACCCTTGGTACACCACCTAAATTCCTCAAAACTTATACAACTCTATTCAACTCAAAACACTTATAAAATTATATTCTCTTTACCCGCCATGGTCTTGTCGCCCTCCAACATTTCCCTGCACTGGCATGCGACACCTCCCGCAAACTCCAACCTAGGCCTGCTCGTTACCTAGCAACTCACCTGACAGTGCGTCGTCACCTACACCAAGGAACACAAAACGTAAGCGCAATGCTTAGCAAATATGGAAACATGAACTTGAAAACTAATGCAAAACTCAACCCCTACTCATGCAGTTTTTATACTCAACTCTGTTTTTTTTTTCATTTCGTTATTTTTTATCTTTCACTTTCCGGTGTGAGTCAGGCCGGCACTGTAACACTCCGAGAAAACCCATGTTCCCGGTGCGCTACAGTGCATCTACACACTAACACTTGACATAACTCACTCAATTTAATACCACTTTCGTTTTCAAATCATCTTCAAAAGAACATCTGTGAGTATGAAAAATTTTTGACTCGAATCAAAAATAACCCGCACCCCTAAGAGGGAACACGATATCCTCAATGTAAAAATACGCAGCGAAAAAGAAAACAATTTAAATTAGTTTTAAAATAAACCGACAAAACTCAAAATCCTAGGAAAGAATCAAACACCCCTCGAACTGCACAAATCATGTGCCGCGCACCCACATCCCCCACTTCGATGCCCCGCGTGCACCCTCGCGGTGTCGCACGCGCCAACTCAACATCACCGCGTCTCGCGCACACTCACAGCACCGCATGCCCCACGCACCCTGCCGCTGTACAACACGTTCGCGCGCATGCTCTTACTCGGCGCCGCATGACCCATAAGCACCCGCAGGGTCGCGTGCCCCGCGCACCTGCGATCACGCCGCACTCCCACGCTCATCTACACTTCTCTAGCACTCGTTGTACACATCTCAACCTATTCTATATCCTTTCGACTCCCAACCTCTCTCCCGAAATTTTGGCAGAGTAACGCCTAAAAACTAGCTATCACAAAAATTTAAAACCTTGCACACAGTTCACCAAAAGCTAACAGTGTTTATCTATCAACCATCCAGAGAATCTCCAATACAAAATCAGAGTTAAAGACAACGACAATCCATCAAATACAAATGAAGAAAGTCCACAGTATAGAGCAATATCATACTCTAACATATAAAAATACGTACGCGTCCCCAAAACACTACAACCACTCTATACAATCCTGTACAACCGACGTCTATACAAACTCCTCTATCCGCATAATAACCGACACAAAATAACAACCCAACGAATCTCACCATCACCTACCACCACCACGGGTCGGGTCGCCCTAATAAAATTTACCGTCTGGTGCCCCGGTCACACGCCACCAACCATCCTATGCTTTAGGACTAGGCTCTCGAGGCTCACCAGTGATATCGTCAGCACCTACACCACAGAAGACACAACATAAGCCTAACGCTCAGTAAGTAATGCGATATGAAAGTAAAAGCCGACAATGCAATCCTATCACATGCAGTCTCTACACTCACACTCATATTGTCACATCTGTGATGCGTAGTGTAGCCGCACCACGGTAAGGAGGAACCTAACGCCACCCTACATCCTGACACGTCGCCACCGTCCCGGACTCCCTAGCAACGAGGCCCACAAGCTACACCCACGCATCACCACACGACAACCACATCAGGATAAGGGTGTACCTCGCGCCACACTACACCCTGACACGTCACCCCCGTCCCAGTCTCCCCAGCATGGGGTCACAGTTGTCACACACACACGTTTCCCGACAGCTTAGCCGGCCCACTCCTAGAGCAAAATCTGCGACTGGTGTTGCACCGGCCCATATACTAGTAGGATCTGCAGTATCACTGCTCATGACCCTCACCATCAACACATTCACGCCGCGTGACGGCCCCAGCTGACCCACTCCTAGAGTGAAATCCACGACTAGTGAAGCATCGGCCTGCGCACTAGCAGGATCCGCGGTACCACCGTCACGCGTCTCGTCACCTACTAAAAATATGCTCAAAACCATTTTCGTTCCCGTTTTAAAAAAAATGATGCATGTCAAACAATACGCTCGCACACTACAATCAACAACATAAAATCCTAAAGTTCTACGGTGTAGGCCCACTTAGGCAAAACACATGCATGCACTACTTACCTGGCGTCCTAAGCTCGCTCGACGCACAGCTTCGCCAAAAAGTGTCTCAACCTAAAACACAACCAATCACTCATCAATAATTATTTCAAAATTCACCAAATAGCTAAAAATAACATCTCTTAACCAAATCCATGAACTCTCAGTTAAAATAGGTCACCAATATGGTTAGTCCGAAAACCAGCCTAAAGTTCGGATGCGCATAACTTTTGCGTCCGTCAACGGAATCGAACGATTCAAGTGGCTAAACGTCCTCTTAGGAATCTAGTTTGACAACCTAAGACAGATTTTAAAACGATAAACCGTAGCTAGGTTGGAAAATCCTGAAACCGAATCTGCCCATTTTTATCAAATTTCACCTTTTTTTGTTTTCTTCAACCAAAATTCATTCAAACCAGTCTTACACATAAAAATGGCCATGCCACTATCATACGTCACAATCTTACGAAAAACGCTCACTAATTTGACTCGGACCAAAATCTAACATAAACTTCCGATGCACATAACTTTTGCGTCGGATATCGAAATCGAACGATTCCAACGGCCATACGTTCCTCTAATAACCTATTTTAACCCACAAAAACAGAATTGGAAACGATCAACCGAAGCCAGGCCAAAACGGCCAAAAACAGAATCTGTTTTTATACGAAAAATAGCCGAAATCTCAACTTCGATCCAATCTCGCCAATTTCTTCACCGAACAATCACATTTTAGCTCACCTATGTATACATTGACAAATTTGGGGGTTCCTAATTAGAAAAACAGCAAGGGCAGCACACAATTTTCACGGTTTCCTTCCCAAAACTATGCATTTCTCAACCGGCTTATTTAACCATGAAATTCACCTCTTATTTTCCTGAATTCCATCACAAAATCTCCGAGATTTAGAGGCAAAACAACTCCACGCTCGGCCATCAAAACAGAACAAGACCAAAAGGGAAACACCTTGTTTCTCATTCGGTTTTGTTGCAGGAAGGGCTGAGCCACACACACACATACTAAGTTCTAAAACACCCCAAAAATCGAGCTCTAACCGTCGGGAATTCAAGAACAACTGAGCTTCCGCGCTCGGTCGACAGAAATCAAACAGAGGAGAAATCACCCGGGATTTTCAGCTCAGGAGAACCGCACCCGCGCCTCCACTTCAGCTCGTCGGGACACTCAGCGCACCGACGTCTCACTCTCGGCGATCGATGGTCGGAACCCCCTTCCCGATCGCTCCCTCTCTCTCTCGCGTCTCCTTCTGCTCTCGGCGTGATGGTGTAACAGCCGAATGGTCTCTCCCGAATGGCTCGGTTGTTACATCCTATTATTTTTATTTTTTTAAAATTTTATATAATAAAATAAAAGATTACCAAATTGCTCTCACGCGTTTTTATCGTCCGTAAAACTATCACAAAAGTATACTCCGCGTTTTATAATTTAATTTACCCGTCAAAATATTTCTCAGAACTCCAACCGAGATTAAGTTAAAAATTTCAGAATTTAGATTTAAAAATTTAAAATTTTCAGGGTTATTTCAGGCACCCATCCCTTCAACACTCGGGATGGCCATTCCATAACCCACAGAGCGAGGTTAGAGGCACACATCATGTTCGCACGTGGAACGACCCTACGTAACCTCCTCCTAACATCAATCGTTGAATCCTCTAGTGCTCTCAATAGCACGTTAACGACGAGGCGTTCGCAAACCATGTCACATTACGTACTTTCATCCATGGGAACCCCCTAGTGCTTTCTCACTAGCACGTTAACGACGAGGCGTTCACCCATGCGTTATAAGTCTTTTCTTATCTGATTACGTTTCACATACACATTTCAAAACATGCTTAAAACTCGTATTTCGTAGTTCTAAACCATGATGCATGACAATCACAATGCACGACTCCATAACAAAACAACCAAACGACGATCAAAGCAAACAAACAACCAAACAATCCTACCGTTCCAGGGTGTAGGCCCGAAGGCAAATCACATCTATTCCACCACTTACCTGGCGTTTTCGAAATCCTTTCGCGTTTCGTGACTTGGTGCTCTAACTGGAATACCTATTGTAGCACCCCGAGAAACCCCGCGTTCTCGGTGTGCTACAGTGCATCTACACACTACACACACACACTAACACTTGACACA